>VZSR01003801.1:3903838-3977735 GCA_013398615.1 Brachypodius melanocephalos | reverse complement strand
GAACTGGGCTCAGAAATTAGCTGGACTGGGAGCTTTGGGCTCACGTTTCCACCGCATTCCCTCCTGGGGATTATTATTGCCCCACCTGTATTTCCATGCTGTGCTGCACGACTGACTCGGTTTTTTTCCTGACAGCAGCTTCTAATTCTGTGGCCCAGAGGACTCCCCGCTCTTAAATCACAAACTGAGTCACAAACATGGGGCAGAAACTGCTACCAAAGAATCGCAGCGCTCTCTTTGTTTCCCTTGTTTTGGGTTATTTTGTGAAGCTTCATCAGTTCCTGCAGCTGCAGGAGAAGCTACAGTGGCACAGAGGGGACAACCTATGGGGAGGTTCCCTGCAGGAACATCTTCCCTGGAATCATCTCTGAGAATTGTGTGAGCAGCCCAAGGTGGTGTGACATCTCTGCACTGCACTGTCCATGCACTCAGATTGGTGTGCCCATGGTGAGCTTTAACTCCTGTGAGAAAAAAGAGAGAATATTCTAAATATCCCTGTGGTCCAGACCTTGAGGGTCTTTCCTCAGTTCTCTTGGCCTGGGATGCAGCCAGGATAATCCTGTCAGAGAAACCCTGCCAGGGACTGAAAGGGAAGAAATTGGAGCTTCCCTGCCCCAGACCCTGCCCCGGACCCTGCCATGGAGCCCCAGTGCCTCACTCCAGCCTCTGTGGTTTGACTTCACTGAGGTCACTGGACTCGGTCCAGAGTTATTAAAATCACTCCCAAATGTGGCCAGGTTTTCCTCACTGGCAATCATTTGAGGGCCACATTCTGCTGAGATGTTACAAGTGAAAATTTCAGTGGAGGTTTTCTTTTAGGATGTCTATTTCAACATTTGAATTCTGCTCTTACAAATTTACATGCCAATTTATAATTTAGGTTTCTAAAAAATTTTATCAAATTTGCCCTCGTTAGCTGGACTAATTTATTGGTGCTGTTTTCTTTTATTATAACGTTATTTGATTTCAGTAGAGTCACACAGAACTCCATATATTCCTTTGTTTCTAAGAGGGATGCTCATTCATGTGCTTGTAAAAGAGCAGCTGGATCCCATCTTGGCAGATGTGAAACCCTTACATTGAAATAGCTGGATTTTTTGTATGTAGGTTTTTTCCTTGGAAAAAAACTCATATTAATTAGATCCCCCTCACTTTTGAACTTTTTTGCTCCCTCAGCCAAAATCTTAATCCCCTGTGACATCAGAATTAGCTGCTGCAGACAGCTGTGATGTCACAAAGTCTCCGAGAAGAGAAATACTGAGACACACAGATCCTGCTCAAACCAATTTCTTAATTAAGAAAAGGTTGCTTCGTTTTTGTTTTCATTTTAAAGCCAGAAACAAATTTTGCCTCAGATTATTATGCCAAAGTAACAATTGAGTTGGTCCAAATTCAACCTCAGCCATCATGTAAAGGCTTCTCCAGTCTGTGATTCCTGCTTGGGCAGGGCAGAGCTGCAGCTCTGGGCTGTGTCACTGTAGGGCCAAGGGAGAACTGCAGCCCTGAAAAATTTGGTGAAGACCAGCAGGGCAGAGCCATGTCCCAAAGGAGAAGTTTGCAGAAGTAAATTCATAATTACCAGCTCCGTTGCTCCTCTTCCTGCTGGTTTGGACACACTTGGTAGCTCTTCTTTATTTTGGAGGGGGTGGTGGTGGTGTTTTGGTTGTTAGGTTTGTTGGTCTGGGTTTTTTTCTCCAAGCTCGTTCTCTAGGCTCTGTGCCCGAGTGCATCTCGGGATTTCCCTTTTGCTGAATGAGCTGCTTGTTTGAGAGGGAGGAAGTAAGGTCCCTTCTGGATTAGGAGGGAATGGGGGTGGAGGGTGGGGAAATGTCCTGTTTCATATGCAAAGCACACTGAACTGAAAAAACCCCACATGAAAACCTTTTAACAAAACCATCCATGTCACAGACTGGCAGAGCAGCTGCTGGCTTTGTTAGGGAGAATATTAATGTTTCAAAGACTTACAGAACCTTTAAAAATGAGATAAAGATTGATTTTATATTTTTTTAAGGTACAGGCTGAGGTAAAAAAAAATAATCTCCTTATCAATATCTGTGAATGGAATGTGCAATCAACTGAGGTGACACCAACTTCCACACAAAGTGGTGAGATGTTTTTAGGATCTAAACTCATCTTTTGAAGACTGGAAGGCCAGAATGGCCCTGATTCTCCTGGTGCTCATGTGTACATTGGTGTAAGAACTCTCACCTGAAAAGCAGATTATTGAAAGGAACTCCTAGGACCATTTTTTTACCATGTGAGGAGATTGTATTCCTGACTATGAGTCTTTACCCACTTAAAAAAACATTATCTGACTCCTTGAAGCAGGGTTTCTGCTAGGCTGGGTTTATCCTGCACACTTTGGGTCGTTTGGGAATGATGGGAATGGTAGAGAATTGCACATTTGCCTTGACTCTGGTTGATCTTAAGAGTGAAAGTTTTTCTTTCTTGCTACAGGTGTAGAAGTTTGCTGAAAGCTTCCTTAAATTCACACTGAGTTTAGTGGTAGAGAGGAACAGACATTGATATTTTTTCTCCTACAGTTATTGAAATGAAGATATTGGGGTTTTCCAAGTAGAAATGGATTGTCTTGGATGTAAACCCATTTTTTGTATAGATGAGCAGACAGTGATCATGGGTTTAAGAGTAGGGAAATGGAATAGCTAAAACATTTGCTGTAGTTCTGGATATTACTATTGGAGTAGTAACTGATTGCAGCGAGTTCTGGTCTAATGTTCCTCACAAAACCATGTTGAAAATCTCTGCTGAAAATTTCTATTTCGTTCAGAAACTGGCATTGTTTTTGTCTTATAACTTAGTTTATGTTACTGAGCTGCCTTCCTGTACAAGGAAGTGCTTGTGTAATGCCCAAGCCTTTCCCATTCCTCACTGAATGATATGCAAATCTAGTCAATTAAGCAGGGGGGATTTAATTAGCAGTTTAAGTTCATGTGTGAAGTGTCTTGCCTTAATTACTTAACAGTTTTGTTGCAAATTTGCTAAGTTTTTTTTTTTTTTTCCCCATAGAACTATCAAAACTGTGATTAGATTTATTTATTTATTTAAATTTTTTGGTAACATTTTCCAATCCTGAGCATTGTCCAGTGCCTTTAACCTCTGTGTGTGTGTGTCCCCCTCCTTCTGCAGCTCTTTTCAAAACTGGGGGGACAAAGCAGAACTATGGTGATTGTCTCAGCAGAACAACACATACAGAAAAAAACCTCAGGAATTTTGGAGTGAAAAGCCATTTATTTGTTGTTTTTTTGCAGCTAGGCGACACCATTATAGAAGTATCAGTAGCAGCCTCATGTGGTTGTCATGATTATGTTAAATGATGGCTTTTACTTCATGTTCTGCCTGGCCAAGGTGCTTTTCTGCAGCTCTGCAGAAGCTCAGACTGTGGCTGTGTCAGGGTTGCAGTACTGCAGGTCACTCAGTATTGATACAAACAAGATTTTTGTGCTGATATGAGACCTGGTGGGTTTTTATTTCACATCTCCTGCTGTGGAATACCTGGGCAGGTGAAGCTGGCAGCAGCAGCTGGGGGATGTTTGACACCAAGGGCTGGTTTGTGTTGGTGACCTGAGACCCAGAGCAGGAGGAGAGTGTTTGAGACAGTCCCAAGACAGTCCCAGTGTCCAGGAGGCCCAGGCTGTGTGTGCCCAGTGATCCCCAGGCTCCTCACAGTGCTCCACTGCTCCTTCTGCAGTTGGAGATGCCACAGGAGGAAACCTCAGGAGGTGGGGGAAGAGGGTTTTGGGTGTCAGGAGCTGGGCAGGGATTGCCTGAAGGAGCCCTGAGGACCACAGGGTGCTCTGTGGCTTCACCAGAGGTCCCTTAGGGAGGTGGCTGCTGTGGCTTTTTGGCCCAAGAGTTTGATTGCAGCCTAACTCAGGCTGTGGGATGGAGCCTCCCGAGCTCTGATCCCTTGAAGAGCCCTTCTTGCTGGACTGAAGGTGTCCATCTGTTTGTACCTCATGGCAGTGTGCCAGCTATGGTCCTTTCACTGCTCCCTGACTCCAGTTTTGGATCTGGGATGTGCACGCATGGAGGAGAGGCTGGTGAGGAACAAGAACTCCTTCACATCCATGGCACTGCACCATATTTACAGCTGTGTTCCAGTGATCATTTTAAATTATCTCTTTAGGATTGACATAACTTTATGATTTCCCATCAGTACCTTGTGGAATTTTGTTTTCCACAATGCAAAAACTGCCTTTAACTTCTCTGTGTGGTTGGTGGTGTAGTAGTGACATCCTGGGTTTAGAACTTTCAGACTTGAAAATGGGGTTTCCAGCAGGCAGGAGTTTGAGACACATGGGTAGGAAAGTACTGCATTAGTTCTAGTGACTAATTCTCACATCTGGGCATCTTGCAGAGAACAGATTTTAAATAATTCAGTGCACAGATTGAATTGTCTGCAGTGGGAGCGTTGTTAGAATCACTTCAGTCAGCAGACATCCAGTCTGGGCAAAAGGCTGGGGTGCTCATGTTACCTTCGGGTCCTTGGGTTAAAGGATCCTGTTTTAAAGATTTACTGTAGCCCTATGATGGGAAATTCACCCTATTAATAATTCTCTTTATGAAGACAGGAGTCCTCATTTCATGTAACTGCTCTTTGTAATTGCTTTTGTGAAACAAAGTGATCAAAAAGAAAGAATAAAACTGCTACACTTCTTACAAGCAGAGACCGAAATCCTGAGTTATCTGCACCACCCCAACCCCCAATATTAGTGGAAATGTCAAAGAATACTTAATACAAAGCACTTTTCCTTCTTCACAGACATGCAGCACATATCATATTGGCCTTTGCAGGTCTTACTTCCTAAGCACAGAGTAAGGGGCTCAAGAAAGCAAAAAATTACCAAAAAACATGGAGTGACCTCACCTGTTTGTTTTCCAAACAGAGGTGTAAATACTGTGATTCCGAATTTTCATTTTGCTTTGAAATTTCATACTGCTTCTAAAAACAGAATAATATAAAATACCCACTTTTAATTGGATGCGTTCATTCCTTCATTTTTTTCTGTGCTTTCCCAAGCTACATTCTGGAGGCATTTTCTGCAAATTTATTATTATTACTAATCTTATTAAGATCCTGCATTGGTGCCAGGATATTTTTAAAGAGAATTTCTTTCCAGTTCAGCCAGGGCAACCCCTTTGTTGAACCTTCTTTTGGATAGTGTTCCCATGTGCTGCAAAGGTGCTGACACATGACCTCGTTACACATAGAAAATCCTAAATGTCCTGCCCCTTGCCAAACCTATCACAAAACTACCCATCACCCCCTTTTCAGGATCCCAGATGGTAAATAGCAGCAGGAGGTGAAAGGGGAGCTTTGTCTCCATTCTGAGGCCTGTTTTAAGTATTCTGTGTCTGTCTGTATCCCTCTGCTTTTCCCACTCTGCCCATAAATTAGCAAGCCAGCTTTTCTGACGAGGGAAGACAAAATGTCCATAAGCTGCAGTAACATCACCTACTCAAGAGAACGTTTTTGAGCAGTTCCATTTTTTTGATTGTGATCTCTCTTGGTTTTGGTGAAGCCTCTGCCTGCCCTCCCCGCTGCAGCACTGAGGGAAAGGCGGCTTTTCCCAAATACCAGGCTGCAGTGTATAATCTCTGTGCCACAGACAAAAAACCCAAACCCAAAAAAGAAAAACCCCACAAAGATCTGCTTGTCTGGTTCCAGTGTTTTTATAAAGCCAAAGTGGCAGGAGGAGCAGCAGTTCCTGCTGGTTGGGGAGTGCTGGGAACAGCTGGGAGCTGAGTTAGGAGGGGATTTCTCAGGCAGGCAGAGAGAGGAGCAGGGATATTCAGGGCAGGGCATTCAGCAGCAAATCTGGGACCGTTTTGAGAAGCTGTGGGGATGCACCAAGCAGGATATTGTCTCTGCACACTTCCCATGGAGTTCCCCTTGCTGGCAACAATTTCCTGTCCTTAGTGCAGGAAAGATGATGTTGATTTTTGTGCAGGGGGGGATTGTGTGGTGTGAGCTGTGCTGGCCTCTGGAACAGCCTTGGCTGGGTCTGTGGGGAGGCAGTAGCTGGGTACTCGCCCTGGATTTGGGCTGGCAGGGGTGAAGGACGTGTGGAATCCACACTTGAGCATCTCTCAAAGCCAGATATCAAACTGATCTAAACATGCAAGAATAGGAGGCTGGGTGCTTTCTGTGCCCTGCTCTGTACAGGTTTCACACCGAGTGGCTCCAGTGGCTCCTGCTCAGGAACACTGATTTATGCTGCCCGAGTACATGTCCTTGTTTGTTGGCACAGGTTGTTTGTTTTTCCTTAATTAAGATACTGCATTCTACTTATTCTCCCTTATAATTCCCCAACCACCCTGCGTTCATCCTGAACCTGGAATCTGGCAGCTTTGTCAGTCTGAGATTAGTCTTTCCCCTGACCTGGGCTGTAGCTGAAGTAATGACTTTCCAGTTTCAGCTGACTGGAAATCAGAGGCTGGTGAACTGAAATACTGAAGGCTTAATGAATTCCCTGGATTCCCTGGTGGTTTTTTGGTACATCTTTATTTTAAACTGTTGAATATTAATAAGGAAAGGGGAGTGGGAGTGCAAGGCCTGTTTACTGTCTAGTACTTGAAAGGGATATTCTTTTTTATTTGTTTGTTTCATTTTATGTTGCAAATATTGTTGTAGAAATCCTGTATGTTTGCCAAGTTCCTACCTAGTCTTTGGATGCCAAGTTGTTGTCGGCTGGGAAGCTGCTGGGAGGGATTTAAAGCAATATTACCTCTTTTGCAAATGTGGCTCTCAAACCAAGAGTGAGTCCACCTTTGACCATTTTTTAATGAGCCTTCATTTTTAAGTTATGAAGAGAATTATGAAGTAGAGAGAGAAGAGCTCAGGTGTCATTTGCTCCTTTTTTGGGTAAGATTACTCCGCTTTCCACATTGTAAGTTGATTAGCAAAGGTTTTTTTTCTCCTGTGAGATCTCCTGTGTTTCTCCTGACCTGTAATTCTATATAGTCATCAAGTAAACTAGATCTGATGGGCTCAGTTCTGACATGTTGTGTTTTGACAGCACATTTTGTTCATACTGACTCAATACTTTTGAAGCTGTAGTTGCTTGGTCACTTTAATTTGACATACACTTACTTGTTGCCAAAACTCCTTTTGGCTTCTCCCCTAACACTAGCCTACTGTTCCTGTCACCTTCTCTGACTGTCACTGGTGCTTTTATGGCTGCATAATGTGCAACAACTCACCAGGGAATCAATCTGCCTGAAAATTAGTCGTTATATAAGGGAGAGTCACAAAAATTAACTGAACAAATGTGCTGTTGAGTGCCCAGCAAAAGCACTTTGGGGTCGGCTGGTTTGTTCACTGAGATTGTGTGTTGCTCTTTGAGATTGCCAAAGGTGTTAGAGTTTCCCTTAAAAGTAGAGTGTGTTCATGTTGATGGTTTATTCTTTATCCTAAACCCCAAAACGATAAATAACTGATGAAAAGTGGTGGGAGTGTGGGTTAGAATCTAATAGTACTTCTATGAGTAAATCTGTAATTTGTTGAACTTTTGTGTAGTAGATATGGCTGCTAGAGCTTGGGTCAATGTCTTAAACACCTTATTAGGCTCTTGCTCTAAACCAGGAGCTTCTGGAAATGCATTTTTCATTTTTTTTTAGAGAGGCTTTTGATGGATGAAGCTGTAAAATGAATAGAAATAGTGTCTCCCTCTTCCTTTTTCCTCCTACTCAACGCTCACACACAGTCAGCCCTGGGGTCTTTTCTTTCTGTGTGGTTGGCAGAACAGAGGAAAAGAGAGAGAGCAGGAGACTGTCTGGGCCCCTGGTGCTGTCAGGAGAAGAATAGCCGTGCTGTTACCGCTAAATCCAAAGGGACAGCCTGGGAGATGTGTGCTGCAGCAGCCAGCGGGCTGAATTAGTGCCATTTAGGCACTGCTAAGAGGCTAATTGAGTCACTGGTACTTGCTGATTTAACCAGCAAATCCAATAATGTATGGATGTGCATGTTTGGGTTTGCTTCTGTGCTCCCTGGAAAATAAGCACGCTGGGTTTGCTGTAAGCCCTTCCACTTTGGTCAGGTTACTCAGTAGCTTAAAGAATATCAAAACCTCAAAATGAATGTTTTGGGGAGAGCTGCCTGTATTCCGCTCTCCTCCTCCTCCTCTTTGCAGTAGGATTGGATGAGAAAGCATTAAAACAGTTCCATTACCAATGGCTGAACTCCACCAGTTTTAAAAACACTGCCTTAAGTGAGCCCTGGGTTTAATGTGGGATAATCCGAACTGGGAGGTGACAGAAGGTAAAGAACTGAAGCCATCTTCGGTGGGTGATACATCTGTGCCACGTGGGGATGACAAACAATGCCTGTGTTGGAATTTTGGTTGGCAACCATCTCCAACCACCCCACCTTCTCAGAGGTGTGTTGGTAATGCACAGGTGGTGCTGGCACTGTGTAATATTGAGGATCAAAATGTGGGTGAAGAGAATTCTTGTTTTCAGTGGGTTATAAGAGTTCATCGAGAGTCTTTTAAGCTGACCTAAACTCTAATACACCCTTGCCATGTATTTTCTAATCCATTGACACTCCTGAAATGTGCCCACAGGCAGGCCCTGCTTCACTTTTGCTCGCAGTGGTTGTTATAATGATTGTGGCTTGATTGACTTCAGCAGAATTATTCCTAATTTGCGGCACTCTGACTGGAGAGCAGAATTAGATTCTTGTGTTTTTCTTTGAAGTATGCAGAGCTCTCAGGGAGGCTGTTGTGCTGAGGGCATATTGCTTTCAGTGATTCTTTTTAATTTCGTTTTTAACATTTAAGAAGAATAAGACGCCTCTCAATCTAAACCAGAAGGACTTGTATGAAAAAATAGTGAGACTCAGAGGCGAATGGTGGGTTCAGAACCTTGTGAGTCACTGCGGGGAGATTGACAGTTTGGGAACATGAACGCGGAGGAGTGAGGATGGGATGCTCAGGGGCTGATGAGATAAGGGAGTCTATGGAGTGGCAGCACAAGGGTCAGCAGCAGCGTGCATCTCATTGCAGAGTTAAACTCAGGCATTGGGAAATGGCATTCCTTGATGGCAAAACACAATCTGACAGTTCTCAGCTAGCTACAGTATTCACCTCCTCCTCCTCCCCCCAACTGCGGAGCAGTGGGTGCTTGGGAGATCGTGTCTGTTCTTGCCTTCAAAGCGGCAACAAGAAAATATTTAAAGCCACAAGCACACCTTGGAGGCTGAGCAGGGTAAGTCAGGTTAGCGAGACATTTCTGCACTTTAAAAACCGTGTCCCTGTTGAGGCAGCTCCGTCCTTGGGGCAGTCAGTCTGGTTTAGGGATTACGGTGCTTCGCTTGATGTGGAGCACTTCACTGCTGTCTTTCTTCTTTTCTTTGTCTTTCTTTCTTTCTTCTTTCTGCCTATGTGAAAGAATTTCCCTGTGTTCATGGGCAGGCCTGAACTGGATCAGCTCCTGGAATTAACTACATAGGAGTTCATTCATCCCTCCTCTGGAATTACTTGGTGTTCGCTAGGTATAACTTGTTCATGGGTGGTGTTATTGTTATTACCATAGGTGCAGGGAGGTAATGCTGCCTCAGTGGGTAGGGCAGAAGATTGAGGCAAGAGCAGGTTTTTATAGTCCCAGCTCCTGACACCACTTAACTGGGTGACCTTGGGCAAGTTACTTCCCTGGCAAGCCACCCAACTTCTCTGTGAACAGGACTAACAATATTTACCTCCCTGCCCAACAAGGCTCTTAAGAGGAATTTGTGAAGCATTTTACATATAGACAGGAGCATGTTAGTGTTGAGAGTTGTTGTTTCTTTATGAATATGTATGAAAGGTGCCAAGACGTTACCTCACCTTGGCCTTCACACGTTACTCATTACAGGCTTGTGGTTGCTCTGAATTTAGGCAGTGGCAGAGACAGGGAGTGTTGTCCTCAGAAACTGGTGACGTACTCAGAAGAGAAAGTGCCAAACAATTTCTCCTCTAATTAGCACTATGTTAAAAGAAAAATGTATTTATTGTGAATATGCAGTCCTTCTGGTGACATTTTAGGGATGGGGCCTAGGAAGGCTCCTGTCAAACTAAGCCTGTACTATTTTTCCGTAGAGCTTTTTTGCAAGATCCTACAATGCAACTCATACTGCTGAGGGAGGAGAAATAATGGTGAAACATTGTGCTATAGTTTTATTTTTGATTCCTGACAAACTGAGCTTTGACAGGGAAATCAAGAGCACAGCCCCACGAGGAGGTTGCACAAGCACTGTCTCCAGGGTGTCACTCCTCTGGTGTCAAGGAAAACTTCCTCTTTTCATCAATTCCGCCATGCAGCTGCTCTGAAAGGGTGCTCAGAGCTGGGAGGGGTTCCAGTTTGTAAAGGAGAGACGTGATCCTCATCTCATTGGATCTTTTAGGCAGAGTGGGAAAAGGGCAGGAGCGCTGTGAAGGAGACAATCATGGATCTGGGATGTGGAGGGAGAATGTTCTTAGGCAGAAACTGAGGAACACGGCCTTCTGTAGAGGTGCTGATGCCCATCCAGCCAAACCCTGCCTATTTTATCATAAATGTGTGTTCCCAAATGTCACATGAAGAATTTGTGAATTCATCTTTAAGATTTTATGGGTGTTATTCTTGAGCTCTTCCAGTGTTTCATTCCATTTCTGTTGTGCTGTCTATGAAAAAAAAAAAAAAAAGGAAGGAAAATTTTTGATGAGTTGCTGTAGGACTTCATGTTTGGGTTGCAGCTGTTGAAAGGCAGACAGACCTGAGTACCAAGTGCTTTGTAATAACATCCCAGCCCTGCAGTCCAGAGGTCTTCTCAGGTGATGTGACTCAGTGGTGTAATGACAGCTCTCAGATAACATCTGTCCCTGCTCAGAGCCAGCAATCTTAGATTTAGTCTGCTGTGTAGGCAAGGCTGGTTTAGGTCAGAGAGAAACCTGTTAAAGCTCTGATCAGAATAGAGAACGAGGCTTCCTCCTCTTCTGAAATCTTTGAGTTTGTGCTTTTTGGCCAGGGCATTAACACTCATGTCTAAAAGCCCATGGTGTTCACTCCACGTGGATATAATTAAAAAGTGAATGTGTGACATGAAGAAACATAAAAGGCTGTAGACTCAGTTAAGCATTGCTGTTGTTCTTACCAGTCTGTAAGAAATTTCTGGAGTGTTACAGTCCACTCTTCCACAAGTTCTGTCAAGCTGAATGGTTCAAGAAATGCAGTGGATTTTCACACATTTTAGGGGAGGTCTGTGATAAATTAACTGAGGTTTATTCACTAGTAAAACATTTAGTGGCCAGTTTTCCCCCAGAAGACTCCGCAGTCCTTACATGACTATTAATGTTCTGGCTGAGAGCACTGGAGCACACTCAGCTCCCCAGCTCCCTGTGCTTTTCTGGACTCGTTCTTCAGCTGCTTTTCACCTTCAATTCATCTGGCACTTCCTGGAGGAGCTCTGCACTCAAGGTGTTTTAGTGTAGACTATGATAAAGGCTGTTGGAGAAGGACAAGTTGCTCAGTTTGGTCACAGAAACACTTTTGTTTCTAACTTAACCACAGGAGCTGTAAAAGTAGAAGTGCTTCATATGATCAGAGAGTGTCCAGTCTTGGAATGAACCCCTGACATCTTCACAGCCGGTTCCTTGTGCACTTGGTGCCTGAGGTTTATTATCTCCTTGTGCCATATTGGCCTTGTTGGAGTCTTTGGCAGGAACAATGGTATTTTTTCTGTATCCATGTGAGTTCTGGGCAGATCTGTATCTTCATTTGCATACTTAGAGATTTCACGTGGAATATCTCAGTTTTGTGGGTGTTCACATTTGCAGATGGAGCTTTTATAAGTGTGTGTGTTCTTATAAAATTCTGTTTTGTTGTGGTTAAAATGAAAATGCTTTACCTGGTAAGTGAGTGAACATGTAGGGTCAACTGTTTGTGAAGTGTAAAAAAATCTAAATATCTATAATTATATGCAGTTTTGGCCCTCATATTCAGGTTATTATCTGAAGAAAGAAAAGTTACTTTCAGTGGTAGAAGATGGAATGAAATTCAAACTTTTTGTTAAATATTGGTTTTTGTTAATAGAGGATAGAACATACCTTTTCCAGATTCAAGCAAGTTGCTACATACAAAAGTCTGGCTGGTTTTCACTAGAGGCAGGAATTGCTGGATTCTGTCCATTTTAAGGTTTGGGAGGTTTTGTTGTTTGTCATGGCTCTGTGGGCTCTTCTACCCCTGACACAACATTTATCCTGGAAGGATCAGGAGGTGACCTGTGCTAAGCAGCCAGGTGTTGTGGCTGGTGGGGACTGTTAGAAGATTAAAAATTTTGGTGTGACCTGTTCCTTTGTCCTCCCCCTCCTCTCACTTTGACTTGTCGATAGTTTAAAAATAATAGGTTTGAAAATTTTTATTTTATTAATTTTAAAATTGCCTTATCAGTAGGTGTCAGGCAGAGGATTGGTGTAAATCAGAACTTTCCACAATAGTGAAAAAGGTTCACATAAAGAAATAGTTTGTTTCGTGGTTTGAAACACAATTGCACTGATTGACACTTCCTCTCTGTATTTGTGGCTGAATTCACCTTGTCACATTCGGGGAGATTGTGTCACTTAGCACCTGATTTGCTGTGCAGAGGTCAGGCAGCTTTCACAGAGGATCCTTTGGGATGTACCAGACATACTTTCCATGTATGCTTACACTCATTTCATGGCACCTGTGCATTCCCTTCTACTCAGCTGACAAAGGGAGCTGAGTGTGAGAAATAGTTTGTCCATTTACTAAGAGTAGTATTGCCTGGAAAGCACCACTGGAGCAGTGCAGATGCTTACTGGAAAGGTCTCCTGGTTTGAGTTTGGGATTCTTACCTTTGAAAGCAAGAGGGGAATTTAAATATGGGCAATTACTTTATATTAAATGTGCTTTCTTAATTTGTAAAGTGCTTGAAGATGTACTGACATGAATGGCCCTGTGAAAGGGTGAGTCCATGGCAATAAAAAAAGGAATTTTGCAGATTTCTGTTCTGTGCGAGGGCTGATTCGACTGGAATGGATTTGTTTAGTTGAAATAGTTCTTGTTTGAGAAAATTAGAAGGGCTTCATTCCTGTCATAACAGAATTGGGTCACTGTATTTAACTGGGTCATAGGAGTTTCCAGCATGGGAGGCCTCTTACCACGTTTGATGAGGGTAAAGTATGAAGCAGCCCAGTCCTGTTAACTCTTAGAAGGTGTTGAGCTTTCTGCATGAAGTAGCTGAGAGGAACTGTGCCCTCCGAAATGCCAGCTACTGCTTTACCTGTGTTTTTGGGAACTGAACTGCGAGCCAGGTTTTGGCTTCTGTTGTGGCCCGAGGCTCTCCTGTGTTTCACTGGGGGAGAGGGAAAATGCAAATACAGGGAGCTGTGTGTGACCTGAGTGCTATGGGCTCACCTATTCCAAAGAATCCTGCTCTAAAACCCCCGTTAGTGAAGCACTGGGTGAGTGCGGGAAGGCTTTAGGAGTTACGGAGCAAACCCCCTCTCATTAGGGAGCGAGGGAGAGTCTTGCCGTTTGTCTGCGTGCTGTGAAAAGAGGCAGTGTCTGAAAACCCAAACAAAACCCCCGGAGCACAACAACTGGCCCGGTTCCATCAGCCAGCCCTGCTCGCAGGCTGTCCCCGCTCCAGGAGCCAGCCCTGCTTCCATTCCAGCCCGGCCGGCAGTACTAGGGGCACGGGCTGGCATTGTGTCCGTAAAACCCTGGGGTTTGTCTTGGAGCCGGGAGGCTCCTCGAGTTCAGCTCGGCTGGAACACAATGTTCAAGACAATACTGTGGGATCCAGCTGGAGCTTCGGCGTTAGTGCAGCGTCAGCCAGATGGAAATGAGGTGGAGAGGGCTGCGCAGCGGTGGGGGATGGGGAATCCCTTCCCTTTACACGGAGGGGAAAACAATAGTGACTCTGAAATCCATATTCACATGTATCAGCAGGGTTCAATGCGAGCTCTGATGGGCATGCTGGCAGTCAGCTCGTGCCAGCGAGATGTCACTTGTGCTTTGTGTGGGATTGAGGAAACAGGGCAGAGACGGCGCGGGCAGAGCCTGTGCCACTGCAGCAGGGCTGGGTGGACACCACAGAACCAGAGCAGGATCTGCTCTTTACCTCTGAGTTTCAGCAGCCCTGTGAGTGAGTCTGTGTGTGCAGCTGGACGTGCCTGGTGTTGGCCTGCTTTTCAAAAAGTACCAGATGTACACATTCTAAAATTGCCGATATTGAAAGGTACAAGCAACTCTTTCGAAACTTTCATTTCTCGATGTACCATGCAGCTGGTAAGCGGTGATAGCCCAAATTTGTCCTTTCTGACATCTTTTATTTCTGCTGATGTAAAAGGATGTGCTAATGGATAGCTGAGCACAGAGCAAGGTCCATCAAGTTTTTCCTCCTTGATTTGTAATATTGCTTTGTTCTTTGCAATGGCTGTGATGGGGTAAGGCATCATCTGTTTGGATGAACTGATAGTGAAACGAAGCTCCCATCTCCTATTTGTGCATGTCAATGGAGTTGAGGTTTTAGATCTCTCTTTGCACTTGATGCCAAAATTTGATGTGATGAAAGTAATTTCACATTAGTAGTTGCTTTGAAGAAAAATCTGTTCTGTTTCATCTCTCACTTGCCATACAAGATTGGAAATTGTGAACTCTACTGAGCCTCTGGAAAATCTGTGTGACTGTGGGGAAACTGGGAGCGTTGAGTTCATGTTTTCATGGAGAAGACAAGGTAACATTTTACTACTCCTTGTTTCTCAGTCACACAGCCTTATGCTGCTCTCCTGAGAGAACACATAAAATTCAGCAATGTACTGTCCTTCATATCTTGCTTCAAATGAACCAAAATCCATGGAGTTCACCTTAGGATGGTTGAAGGAGCTTGGTAGGTGGCTTTCCACTGGAGCCATGGAAGTTCTTCACATGGTTTGTCTCTCCATTTTCTGTCCATTTCCCATTTCAACTGAGCAAAAGCAGAACTACCTGAATGCAGATTGAATGAACCAGTTCTGTTTCTACAGAAATAGCATTTTAACAAGGTATCTCTCTCCTTTTTTTTCCTTCTTTTTTTTTTTTTTTTAATTTTTTTTCACTCTTTCCTCTTTAAGGGTGAAGGTCAGCAAGTTCTAGTGAACTCTACTTGAAAAGACTGAGAAATACCTCATGGTCCGTTCCTGTAAGCAGGCTTGGTTCAGCAATGACTCTTATAACATCTCTGAAAGTGCCCTGGGGCTCTAAACCATGGTTCAGGGCCCTTCTGAGCAACATCAAGCATTAATTTAACATCACAAAACCTGGATGGCTGTAGTTGGATGGGCAGTGGGGCAGCCTGGATTTTGGTCCTTTGAGGAACATCTTTGGGGAGAAAACATTTCCTTCATGTAATAAAGAAAACACTTCTAAATTAAGAGAAGAACAAGGAGAGGAAGCACAGAGATGTTGCACTTATTGGCCTCAGTAGGCAAGAGGAGGTGCATTCTCTCTCCTGGAATATTCCTAGGTTGTTCTCCAAGGAGCTGAAAACTTGCAGTATCAGAGTTGGCTGCAGTCATGTGTTGGATGCTGAACTGTTAATTAAATTATCCACAGCACAGGTCCCTGGCTAAAGCCTTTAAAAGTGTTCAGCACTCTTTGATCTGTGCCCGGGTATCTTCTGGGAGCAGCTTGCAATTACAGTCAGATCCTGATGAGAACTGTAGAGGCTCTCGAGCAGGGCAGTGTTAGTGGTAGTAAAAAGCCAGCAAACTCAGTGATTTACTGGTGGCAGGTCAGTGCTGGGAAAGCCCCTGCCCCTTCTTTAAAAGTCTCTTTTAAAGTTCTCCCAACCCTGCCGTTCCCAGGCTCCCATTCATGACTCAGAGAATGAATTTGTCTCTCTCCTCTCCTGCATGTTCCTGTGGTCCTGCAATCATAAGTTTTGTTGCTGTGCTCCATTTTCCTCTGCCTGTGGCTTCTGGGCTTTTGTGTGACTTCTTTAGAATTTCACAAGTACATCACAAGATGCTATTTTGGGTCTCTACAGGATAAAGAGTGTTTAAGATCTTCAGGATGCCCTTTGCCACTCCCCATTAAGACTGTGGAGATACTCAGAAAACAAAATGAATAAACCAAAACTCTTGGTAAATCTTGGTTCAGCCTGTTGACTTTTACTTGCATAGATGAGTTCAAAAGGTGTTACTTTCTTTTTTTTTCCCTGGGTTTATTTTGATCCTGGCACACAGTTTTCCAAATGCCTGAGTCAGAGGCATATGCTTAATGAGCCACAGAACTGGAGTGTGTCCCTCCAACACTTCTTACACACTGTCCTTGGGCAAAGGAGCTGGACCCAGCAGGAACAAACACGCTGCAGGTATTTATGTTCTGTCTGGGGGCTTCTCATCCCTCAGCTGAAGGCTTCTGGGATGTGTCTGGACATCCACCAGGCTGTGCTTTGTTCAGGTGTAACTCCTCAGCTCTCTCATACAGAAGAGGCTTCACTTCTCCATCAAACATGCCCCTTGTTACATTTGTGGTGCCACCTACTCTCGGGGATAGGGTGCCCTGTGAGTGATGAGTGTTGCTGTTGGAGGACAGAGCCCCTGCCTTGCACAGAGCAGGAGAAGCACCTGCCTGGAATCAGCTGCAGGAGCCCGCTGGCCCCAGCGCTTCCTCCCTCCTGTGCCGCATTCCTGGCGGCTCCCGCTCCGAGCTTATGTAACTGTCTCCGAGGCAGGAGAGGTCACTCCAGGTGCCTGTTTTGATCCCGTAGTGTCTCCTCTCCTCTCTAATGCTGTCTGGAAGGATTTGTTCGAGTCTTTTTTCAGCAGGAGAGGCCGGCCGTGCTCTTTGGCACATGCACATGGAGCTGCTGCGCTGGGATTTAAGGGCAAATGGAAGCCGGGGCTGTGACGGGAGGCGTGATTAGGAGCACAATCCTTTCACAGCGCTCTGCTTTTGCATTTAAAGAGACCTGTGTGTGCTCAGCGTTCAGATGGCTGCCCCAGTGACATCCCAGTCTGTGGGGACCCAGTTACAGCAACACCCCCAGCTTTGCCTTCCCTGCTTGGTTTGCTGGAGACTGCTGGAACATTTCCATATGTTAAACAGCCATTGTGTGACCCCGTGACAAAGAGTTTTATTTTATCTGCTCCTTCGAGGAGTAAACTGAGATAGAGAACACCCCATGGCTTGTCTGTGGCCACACAAGAAGTCTTCTGGTGGACCTGCAGTTAGGACCCTCCGGTCCAGGCTCTGCTGTGTCCTGATGACCCGGTGAGCTTTTTCTCCTGGCACACGGCCTTTGCCTCCAGTGTGATGTTCTGACCCCCCTGTTGTATCTCCAGAGCTTGATAAAAACTGGGTGTCACAATTCCAGCTGTGAGTGCCTGGAGGAAGCTGTGTGGTCCATGAGGAGGATGCCCTGCCAGCTCCCAGGGATCCCATGTAGCCTGGGATTAACTGGGGGGACATTGGGAGCTGCCCTTATGGAGGAAATCCATGCACTGCCTTTGGCCTGGTGAGCTCTTGGAAACACTTATTGCTGCCCTTTGTACACGGAATAAAACTAAGCAGGATCCTGTTTGGTAACATGGTGCCTCTTTGAAGAAGTAGAAAATCCAGAAACCAACCTCAGTGCTGGAAAGATGAAAGTTTGGATGAATGTCAAAACGCCCTCAGCTGAATTCAAAGTAGAGTTTCTGACGAGTGTAAATAACAGGGGGGGATTGCACAGCACCAGATTAACACATCTCACTGTCCTTCCCATAAAGTGCTGCCTTGTAAAATGGAAATTGTGTTTAGCTCTGGTTTTCCCCTAAACTGTATTCCACTTTTTTGTGGGAAAAGAATCTGGATGGCAGTGCATGTTGGGAGAGCTTTCTGCAGGAACAGCCTGTCCAAACCAGTGTTTAATTCAATGAGAGGTGCTGGGGGGATCTTAGTGTATAGAGAAGATGTTAAAGGAGACACTTAAATATTTACCTATTAATGATAAAAAGAATTGACTGTAAATAAACTCAAACTTTACATATCTTGCTTTATAGTGAGCCTTGAATTTATGTACCTTTCTTCGGGTTCAGCTCTACATAGTTGGGCTGGCTCATGACCCTTCTGGGTTGGGCTGGTTTTGGGATGATTTGTCCCTTTGCTAAAGAAAAATAAGGACTATATGGGTAAATTTCTAATTTTTTAAGACTTCCAGTTGTATTCAGGCGCCACTATAAAAAGTATCTACATTCCACATTCCCCTTTCTCAAAATGTTTCCCAGCCCTGTGTTAATTAATAAAAAAAACCTCCTTTCCCCCCCCGCTAGTGTTAACTCATTTATAGGCGAAGTGCATGTTAAATTCAGTAAACAACATCCTGCATTTTTGTAAGTATTTTAAGAGTATCAGCCTTTCTGGCAGTGTTGGAAGGATTCATGTGGTCTGTATTTAGTGTTGGGATGTGAGTTACATGCATCCAGTAAAGAAGAGGGGTGGATCAGCCCTTCTGCTGACCAGATGTTACATGAAAAGAAAAACAGAATACAAAATTCTAAACCAAAAACAGCAGAAAAAAAAAAACGTGTGCAAAGAATTTACTTCTCAATTTGGTGTAGGTTTTACATCAATCAGCAAGAGAACTCAGTATGGCCAAAATAATGTATCCTTTGTCATAGGAGTGAGTAAGGAAAACTCCATCATGGGAACAGGATTAGAAACCCTTCCATTTATCTGGAAGTACAGAGAGAGGAAGAGCCAACAAGGATGAAGCTGAATTTCCCAAAGAAATTCTCCCTCCCAGAACAATGTGTACTTCTAAAATCAGAGATGAAGTAAATTCATCCCCAAGTGGGGCAATTGGGAAACTATGCTCATATTTTTTGGTTCTGTTCATTATGGAATGTTGGACTACATTGACCATTATAGTAATTGCTTTTTGGGGCCTCATTAGTGAGTTATTTACAGTTTTAACTCTGTTGTCTCAAACTTACAGCAATGTGTTTGAAGTTGTCTGATGTAACATATACTGTGCACCTCTGTGGGTTTGGTTTTGTTCTATGATGGGTTACCTGAGGATCCTTGCAAGTATTTGGGCTTGTTATTTAGCAGGAATCAGATCAGGATAACAGGGAAAAGAAAAATAATGAGCATTGCGAATTCTTCTGGGTTTGTGTGTTTTTAGAAAATTTTATCAGAGCAGGATGATTCCATGCAAGAACAATAACACTTAAATGGTGATTGAGCCTGAACAATCCACATGTAAATAAGAAATTCTCCCTAAAACAACCCGAAGTCCTCATTTTTCTTGTGTGACGGTGGCTTCCTCCCAGTACTGGTGATTCTGTGCTGCTGTGGTGAGATCTTCTTGTGAACCACACTAAAGACAACACCTGAGGGAGAAGAGGGAGCAATAAAATCCAACTGAAATATGTGAGAGGAGAATCAGTCCCCTAATTAAATCTAGATGATAAAAATAAAGATACCTTCGGAGTACCTGCCTGTGCGTATCTAGTAAAGTTCAGCAGAAGTTAAAGTTGTGTGTAATTGAGAAGCACAGGGTTGAGGCTTTCTCTGGGTTTGAAAGGCTGAATTCTTTTCTTTTTCACTTTCTTTCTTTCTCCCCCTTCTCTGCTCATTAAAAAGGTGTTATTTGTGGTCATTAGGAGGCACCCAGAGCAATTAGGTCCAAGTGACCTTCGTGATAGCTATTCAAGACAGAAGCTGAAGCAGGATTGTATTGTAAACAACCCCAGAAAGGGGGTCACACTAAACTTTATGGCTTGTTGGTATGTCGGGGGGAGATTAGAGGATGATGCAGTCACCATCCCTGTAAATCTTATTTATCACCGATGTGGGGGAGGATGCCATATCTGAGGGGAATCCTAGGACAGTGAGGTTGTGAACTTTGGGGTTTTATCAGTTAAAATGGCAGAGGGAGGAATGGGAGAAGGAGGGAATGGAAACAGAATAAAGCCAAGCATCTCAGCTCTGAGTGTGAACTGCTTGAGGACTGGAGTTAGAAAGAAAAAATGCTTTATCAGCTGTGGTGCGTGAGAGTGACCATTCTGCTCATCCACCTACCCCTGTGCCCTGACTTGGAAAGTGGACAGATGAAGGATAGAGACTGGGCTGAGCATACAGAGATGCTTTTCCCAGTATATATTCCCACCAGTCATGGGCATCTTAAGGGCTTTCTGAGTTGGGAAGTTTAAGAGCCTTAAGGGATTTTCCTCCCTTGAGTTTGTCAGCTTTCCATTTTACCAGTGTTGTCTCCAGTGAAAAGCTAATTCCAATTGAGTACTGGAAAAGTGAAGTTATAACCAGGCAGTCCCTGGCATTTGGAGTGGGATCAGCAGGTGGGTGTGCAGACACCCAGCCTGGGAAAATGGGATCTTAAAACATATTTGCTTGTATGGCCCTCCTGGCAGTGGGACAGCAGAGAGCCCACCTGCTGCAGTGCAGATTAACTGGGGACAGCAGTGCCTTTAGCTTCATAATCCTGTGAGAACAACCTTTGGTGTCCAAGTTTTTTTAGCAATAAAAAATCTTCGCAGCTGAATATATTGAGAGAAGCTGGTTAATGCCAGCCCTAAAAGCAGAAGCAGCATGTGACACTGCTGAGGCGAGGAAATGGCCAGAGGAGCATGGTTAGGGTATATCAGTAACCACATTTGTTAACATGGACTCATGGGTGGATCCACTGCCTCCCCAGTGGCAATTCCTGCTTCTTTGGAAGATGAATCCATGAGGTTTTTCTGGGTTTTGGTGGGAGGTTTTCTGGTTTCTTTGGTGTCCATTTGGGAGAGACGAAAAGGATCTTTGTAGTGCATTCACAAGTTGGATGGTTATGGTGATGGGGTAGAGCAAGAGAAAAAAAAGGATTCAGGAAAAATAATCTGGACAGTTAAGACCAAACAGGAGAGAGTCGCTTGATTGAAGTAGAAATGGGAACCGTGTTCTCTCCTTGCTCTGGGCTCTCTGGTGTCGCTCAGCCTTGGCCCAAGCAGGGAGTGTTGGAAATCCGGGGCTTGTCCATCTGGGGAAACTGAGGGCAAGTGGGAAGAAAAATAAGAGGTCAGTCTTCCACAGCAGCTCCTTGCCTGGGATTCTGGTCTGTAATAAAAGTTGACTGTATTGCATAGCTCTGCTGCGGAAGCTCCCTGGGCACTATGGCATAAAATGCCTTTTATTTGGAGTACTGTATCCACACAGGCTATTCTGGAATAGGTTTTGGGAATATTTTGTGTGTGTGTCCACAAGCCAGTATCTTTTAAATTGCATTTTTGCTTTCCTTGTGTATGATTGTGTTCACTCATTGCACAGCAGCCAAGAGAAATAGTTGTGAAATGCTCATCCCCAAGACCTTTCTACCCTTTGTGTACAGGGCAGTACCGAGGTTTAAATCCCTTTCTCAGGGCAAGGAGCTCATCTGGTGTTCCCCTCCTGGCCTTGCTGTGTACTTTTGGTGTAGTGTAATGTTTTACGAATGGCTGCCCCGCTGCTGGTTCTAAATCCGGGTGTGAATTCCTTACACACAATTGGAAACAACGTTGGTACAAATGGGGTCGGCTTCTTTAAGGTTTGGAGGTCTCTGTGTGGGATGGGTAGGGAAAGGCTCGGCCCCTTCCAGTTTTATGTGGGGTCAGGCAGTCACGGGGATGAAGAAGGCTCTCAGTAGAGTCCACCATCTGGCAATCATAAAACAAGTAATCAACATTTTTCTGAGGAGGATGGTGAGGAAACAAGCTGCAGACGATTGTCGTGAGATCCCGGCCCTGCACAGACACCTTTATGGCTCTTCTCTGTTCTGGTTGGGTGTCTGCGCTTCAGGTCAAAAGTTCAGCCTGTCCTCTCCCCCTTCTTTTTTCTTCCAAAGATGGGAATTAGGCAGCGGGCTGGAATGCCGAGAGACTGTAAAATGGCTTGTCCTCCAGCCCCTCCTACCCCTTTCTCCGTGGTCTCGGTGCTGGGAGGAGGTTGGGCAGCGCAGGCTCACAGGGCTGGGCAAGGCAGGAATCAAACTCAGCCTCAACTTTGTCAGGGAATATAGGAATTAAACACAGCTTTAACTTTGTCAGGGAATACAGGAATTAAATATGGCTTCAACTGTGTCAGGGAATGCAGGAACTAAACACAGCCTCAACTTTGTCAGGGAATGCAGGAATTAAATACAGCTCCATCTGTGTCGGAGAATACAGGAATAAAACACAGCCTCAACTTTGTCAGGAAATACAGGAATAAAACACAGCCTCAACTTTGTCAGGGAATACAGGAATTAAACATGGCTTCAACTGTGTCAGGGAATACAGGAATTAAACACAGCTTTAACTTTGTCAGGGAATACAGGAATTAAACACAGCCTCAACTTTGTCAGAGAATACAGGAATTAAACACAGCCTCAACTTTGCCAGGCTGTGCTCAGATGGAGTGGGCAGGCAGCTCCCAAACAATGAGCTGGCAAGGGCAGGCTGGCTGGTTACTCTTCTGGTTGTTTTTTTTTTCCCCGAACACAGTTAGTAGCTTATAAAAGTTGTTCTGCTGCAGCAGCAGACCTTGGAGGAAAACATGAACGTGAAGATTTTGGGGTGTGCTGTTCAGAACAAGGCATAAAATCTCTTTGAAAGAGGTGAGGTGGTGTCTCTGGAGCAGTTCTAGGCAAGGTTGACACAGGAGCACATGACATTAAGGGGGTAAACACATCAGTGATTCAGCAGATCTGATACTTCTCTGAATTACATCAAAGGAAAGTAAAACTTGGAATAACTATATAAGGCTTTCTCTTCTGCTGACTTGCACGTTGTGTACGGTCGGAGCTCCTCCCACTGAGCTCCGTGGCCATCCGTCTCTGCCAGGGTGAAAGTTCCAGCTGCCCAGATGTGACAGGAGTAACATCTGACAGATGCACTTTGTGCATTACCCGAATGCCATGCTGAAAAACCGTGATGGTTTCATGCTGAAAACAAAGAGCAGGAGGCACTGCTGGGCAGGCAGCTCCGTCCAGGGCAGGGCAGGGCAAGGCAGGAGGGGGCTCAAGGTGTTCAAACAACTACAACACAAGTCAGAGAGCAGTGTCTGAAACTAGGAGCAAGAATAAAATACAAGGAAGATTCAGCTGTGAATATGGAGTGTTTTTAAAGTGATGGATGGTGAAAGAGAGATCTCTTTTTTTCCAGAGAAGAGAACCTGATTAATTTCTGTCTCTGAATAATAAAGAGCATTTTAAACCAGCCATACCTGGTTAATATGAATCATTCTATAAACTGTTTTTTCCTCCCACACAGCACAGAACCTCCAGATTAACAAATATGCTGGAATGCAGGAGGCACATCTGGTCTGCATTACTGTGGACCCGGCTGTAATCACATGAGAAAACTACCTTGGGTTTTTATGTAGAAATGTTTGTATTACACAAACCCCTGTTGCCAAGCAATTTTTATTAAAACAGCCAGTTTATGCTCAATATAGTGTCCTGCTGAGGAGCTCGGAATGCCATGAAAATCTACTCACAGCTTCACTCCCAGTGCTCGAGTTCCAGGGGCTGAGCGTCACCAGAGGAGGAGGTGATGCCTATGGTGGCTGAGCTTTGAATCAACAATTTCCCTTTGGAATTTCCAGTTGTTGCTGCCATCCTGATAGCCTTGCCTTGCCTTGCCACAGTCACAGTAGATTGCTAAGGAAGCTGGAATTGCAACCACCATTTTGCCTGGTTATAATGACACGGAAATTAAAATATCACTACCTAGGATAAGCTAGTACTCCAGGTGGGCCTGGATTCCAAAAGTGGGGAATTAAACCAAAACGTATTGTAGCCAAGGGGAGCATGGCAGGGTTAGTTTTGAGGGCTGCAGGGTTTCTAATGATGCATGGAAGATTAGAAATGCTTACTTTGAAATCCCAATTCTCAGGACATAATTTTAGAAGTTGCTTAGGATAATTCTCTTAGGGACTTAAAATGATTAAGGTTTACCATGTGCTTTAAAGATACTTCACATTAGAATACTGATCTGACCTGACTAGCAGTGCTTCCCAGAACTTGACTCTAAAAGTGTAACTGTAAATCCAGAAGTTTGGCTGAGTGAAATGTAGGTAAATAAGTATCTGTGAAACTTCTCACACTCAAGGCATGTTCATCTAGACATACTAGGGAGGTGTCTTGTAGTAGAAAGCTAGAAATAAATACCACAAAATTATTTTCCTCTTATCCTGCAAGAGTCAGAACAGTTGGTTCCTGTGGTAGATTAGGAAATGTTCCCCAGCATATTTCAAGATCTGACTCTCCTGAGTTAAGAATGTTGGGGTTTTTTTTTGCCTTTCCAACTCAGTGTGCTTCAGAAATGGTTACACACAGTAAACCTGAACAAGTGGCACTAAAGGTCATGAGACAGGAAGGGGAAGGAGGAGGTTTTTTTGGTTGTGTCAGTCACAACTGTCTGCAGGAAACCACAGAAACCTGCCCCAGTCTGGGGGACGTCCAGTCACAACACACGTCGTTGGCCAAGTGGTTCCTTCCTGTCCCACAATTCTGCATGTCCTCGAACAGGGAACTTTCTTCTCTTCCCCAGCCTGTCCAGGGAGAGAGCTGGGGGCTCTCACACAGTGTGTGCAAGTTTATATCCTGCCCTGCCATAGATTGTCTTGCTTTGGTTTGTTTTAAAACGCTGTTGCTGAACAAGCAAAGACCGATGGATAGAGGGGCTGCAGGTGCCTCATCCCCTCCCAGTGCCCTTTCCTGCATTCCCCAGCAGGGACATGGATGACTCTTCCTGTCCTGACTGGCTAGAAATTGAATGTGTTCTCTCAAATAAATGTGACAATCTCGATGGTTTTTGCCTCCACAAAGTGGTGAGCAGTGTGTAGAATCGGTCCCTAAGGTTTTACACATCTGGGATCCACAACATGCTGTGTCCACGTGGAAAATCTGCATAATATTTAACCTAATGGGTGAATTTAAACTCCTGCAGCTAAGTCAGTGCAGCTGTACTTGGAATGTGTGCAAACCGATCTGATAAGAATGGTCTTTTTGTTTAGATTTGTCAGTTAGGAACATCTTAATTTTAAGTACAACACACAAAAAACTACGAGTCTGTTGCTGTTGACCCCAGTTTAGTTTGAAACGGGTGCAGCTTTTCAGCGGAGGAATGATGTTGGTGTTCCTTTCCTCATGAACAGTTTAATTGCTCTCCTTTAAAGAGAAGTTTAAATCTCCAAGGGAGTGTGTGCCAGACTCCTGACACGCATGACAATTGAACTGTGTCTTTTCCTGCCTGCTATTTAACAACACTATTGGCATATAAAATCACTTAAATTGAATGACTTGGCCTAGCTGAAAGTGGTGTTAGGTGCAGAGATAAAACTAAGGTAATGGAGTTGTGTTATTAGCATAAAACTGAATTTTGCCTTGATACTCTTACTACAGCTATGATTTTAAAAAACCCCAAACCACCGTGCCTGTCCTGTAGCAGGACTCGTACAGCTTATTAAATCCATACACAGTCATGCAGTGAGGTGCCACTTTCCCTTATTTATACTGAACATACTCATTATATTTAATTTTTTAGTGCAGGAGCCCTGTTAGAGCTATAGATGTACCACCTTTTTTGAACACATTTTCTTGGCACAAATTGGCGTGTTTTGTTGGTCTGTCACATCAAGCAATATCCTTGTCAGTGCCAACTAATTGCTATCAATCAACCGCTGAGCATGAAAGGCTGGTTTGAACGTTTATTAAAGCACGTTAGAAAGCACAGGACACACGATTCCTCCTCCAACAGGAGGCTGGTTCTGTAGGAAACAGGCTGACACATCCCCGTGCTGTGTGGCGGGTGGGTAGATGGAGCAGGCGTGAGTGATTTATGTCAGGGTTTAGTGCCTGTCACTTGAGAGCGAGTGTGAAAGTGGTCAGGAGGAAACCATTCCTCCCTGATTGCTGCAGGGACCATCAGGGACCATCTGCCTGCTCACACACGGCTGCCAGAGCTGCTGCTGCTGCTGGGGTGCTGCTGCAGGGCAGTGAGGAGTGCAGGTGATGCTGAAATAATGCACCACAGCCACTCCTGGGTAATGCAGGCCATAACTGACTCGAGTCTGAATTTCTCCCCCTTGTTAATTCATCTGTTTGGAGGCTGGTTATTTCAGTGTGTGCTGCCTCTTGGATTGTCTTGGCATCCAACCTGACGTTTAAATTGTGTATAATTTATTAAGATAGCAGTAGACTCTAGCCTGATTGTCCAGAGCTGTTGCTTCTCCTGCATCCCTCGTTCCTGGGTCCAGACCCAGGAGCCCTCCACAGGCTTTGCAAGCCCTGAGTGAGGATCTGCCTTGCAGCTCCCAGGTGTCCTTCCCATGGGACAGTCGTGTCCAGCAGCTCCGTGTGGATCCAAGACCCAAAAGGTCAGAGCTGTTGTGTGTGTGAGTTTTTATTACCGTCCCTTGGCTTCTCAGGAGTCCCATTTCATGACCATCATCACTCCTGGCCGGGGCACCAGGCGGGTCAGAGCTGTTGTCTCTTTTTTTATGGCTCCTGATGTTTTTTTAGGGGAAGCAGTCATTCCTTCTCTTTCTCACAAGCTCAACTGAAAGTTCTAGCAATAACGTTGGCTATCAAGGTTTGAAACGTTTTTATTCTTTAAGAGAAGCTGAGTGCTCACCTTAATTTTAAAACAAGACATAAACTTCAAAACCCAAAGCAATTGCAAGACTTCACAGCTGTCTGGAATAACAGCCTGAGTGCAGGAGAATGAGCAGGGTTGGAAATAAGGGAGGAACAGCTGTGCCTCATTTTGGCCTCTCTTCCCTAACAGCAGGAACCCTTTTCCCAGTGAAGGACTTGTAGACTGCAGTTTACTGGTGCCCAGTACACTCATAAACCATTTCAAGGGCCCTTAGGATTTTTTTTTTCTTCACTTGAAAATGTGAAACATAATTCTGGAAAATGTGACTTGCTATGACAGGAGGCACAAGGAGAAAAAAAAAAAAAAGCACACCTAAATTCTGAGGGGAAGTGAACAGGTTTGGGGAGAAGGAGGAAGAATCACACTCCCCCTCCCCCATTTTTTAATCTGTGCTGGATGGTGGAGTTGGGTAAGTAACACATATTTTGTGTCTCGTATTGAAATTGTGATGATGGGTTTGGAAGAATTTTCCCAGATGAATATCTTGCTTTCTGACTGGAAGATGTGTTTTGTTCCTACAGTTCTGTTCTGGAAATCTGTTACCTATCTTCTGTTGTTTCACAAGGGATTCCTTGTGCTTTGGGAACTTTTTGTGTAGTAGCAGTTTAGTTCTCCTCTTTTCCTTATTTATTTAAAATAAGCAAACAAACAAAAAGTGAGTGAATTATCAGTAAAGCACTTGAACACCAGAGCAATGGATTACTTCTTCTAGTTAGAAGTCATTTGTCTTACCATTCATACCCATTGTCATTAAATTACATTTTAATTTCCTTGTGAATGGTATAGGAAAATATTTTCCAAATATATTTCTCGAGAGCTTTGCTGATAACAGGCAGTAATGGGGCATTTTTCTACAAAAGCACAGCAGAGCTGCTGTTCTGTATCACAGAACTTGAATGTATCTTTGGAGAAATATCCAAGAGCACTGATTGCTTTGCCCAGGTGGACTGTTAGAGAAGTGCACGTTCCCCAACTGCAGATCAGCTTTCATCATTCACTGGGATCTTTCCTAATCCATCACAGGCGCCTTCGGAGAAAACCCCAGAGAAGTCTGCAGGAGACCTGGGCTTTTGCTGGGGTAGCCTAAGTAACAGAACACAGTCAAAATATAGAAACAGGGCTTTAAATTTCATGTGCTGCTTTACAAACAGGCTAATGTTTCAGGACACTGTTGGGGATTTTTTTTGGTTTTTTTCTTTAAAATTAAGCAATACAAGGCCCAAAAAAGAAACATTTGCTCATCAAAAATGAAGGCTATGAACAGGTTAAAAAAAATGAAGATGTGTTTAATTAAGATAAGGATCTCCGTAGGAAAAAGAGAGGGATTCTAATGCACTTAAGGTCTTAATTTTTGTGTTCTCATACTTCCAGGGAAGCATTGGGTTTCTTTTCCAGTGAAGCTGGGCTTTGCAGATGCTGTTGGATGAGAGGCTTTGTTTGGAAAGCAGGAGAGGAGAGGCACAGGCTGTGTCAGTCCAGGGTCACTGGGTTGTGTTTGGGTTTGTTTTTGGAACCCTTTTTCTTCAGGCCGAAGGGCATTGCTGAGGTTTGCCAGGTGAAGCTTTGTTTGCTGCAGGCTTAAATTTCATTTTTCAAGACATTAATTCAGAAGTATTTGAAATATGCGTTTTCCCCTTTTCCCCCACCAGTTAAAATAAGTTCAAGATAAAGTTTGTCAGCTCTTGACTTCCCTCCTGAAGCCTGAGCTGGACCTGTCCTGGAACTTCCCAACTGCAGCTTCAGTGCAAAGAGTTGGTCACAATCAGAGTTCAGCATCTTGGCTGCTACTGAACTTTTCCCTTTTTGTCACAAAATATTGGAAGTGAGGAAGTGAGTATTTGTTTTTGGTTGTCCAAACCAAAACCACTTCAAAAGGGTTCAGGTTCTGGGAAGGACTGAGGCTTGTGTTGGTTTGTAGGTTTGTCATAAAGTGTTCCACAAAGTGTTATTCAATCATTGCCTGTATTTTTAGTCACAGTTTATTTGTATTGTGGTAGAAATCAGAGGTAGTAAAAACACAATAGATGTTCCCACTGCTGGGAAGTTCAGTACATAATCCCAGAGAAAACTCACTGGATGCAGTGGAAAAGTGGAGGAAGAAAACCCAATCCCCCCTCAATGTGCATTGGTAGATGTGTCCTAAAACCAACCCCAAATCCTCGCCAGATTCCATTGGCTTCGTTATCAGGCCAGAGCAATTTCTGAGCTGCAAAAAGCAGGAATGCCATTGTGTCCCAGGAAATAATGATCCTGCAACATTTACATCACACCAAATCTGCCTGTCACTGTTTGAATTGTGGAACAGATCTGATTCCCAGCTGCACTTCCAGAGGGCAGCTGAAAAAGGCAGGGTCACAGCGAGGTGTCCCTGTTGGCTGTGGAACTGGTTACAGGATTATTCGCCTTTTTTTTTTTTTTTTTGGTATATGCAATGACAAGAGCCTGGTCTGTATTTGTACACAAGTTGAAAGCAGAATGATTTGCATTCGATGGCACAGACACAAGAACGGACATATGGATTGTTTTGAAGGAAGTGAAAGTTGTTTTGTTTCTGCAAACTGGAGCAGTTAAAAATACATTGTCAAAAAAAATTTCTAAACCCACTTTTCCTTCAGGCAGCTCAGTGAGAGCTTGTTTAGGGGTTAATATTGCAGGCTTGAGTGACTTGAAGTTGTAAGAACCCTTGGAATGTGTAAAGAGGGGAAGGATTCTGTAGATAAGGCTGAACTCTGAACTCGGGGCACAATCCAGTTTGCAGTTAATCTCCCCCCATAAAAGCAGCATCAGCTGTCAGACCAAGCCAGGACACCACTCCTCCTCTTCACCTTGTCCAAATAAAGAAAGTAGGCTATTGCACTTGAGAGGAAGGTGGATTCTGTGGTTCCTGAGCTTTGAAGCACACAGAGCAGTAGTGGAAAAAAGAGGGAAAAGAGGAAATGTTGATCTGAGGTGGTTCAGCCTGTTCAGTCTCATGGAAACTGAATCCTCTTGCAGGGGAGTTGTTTTTTGTGGGTTCATTTGGGTTTTTTTGATACTAAGCCCATTGCTCTGACAGCCCATGATCCTCCAAGCTCATTTCCATGCTTGGATGTCATTGGGAGCTCTCAGGGAGTGCATTGTGCAGCTGTGGAAGGAACAAATTCAGAGTTACCTCTGAATTTTTGTGTGCAAGCAGGGAAGAGGGGGAAGAGAGACACCCACTGCAGCTGTGCTGCCATTCCGAAATGTTTCAGTTTCCAAATGATAAAAATCTGACATAGATATGACTCCAAGTCCAACATTTTATCAGTAGGGGCCTGTTATTTAGTTTGCATCTTAATGTCCTTTCCTCTTTGGGATTGTTGTGGTTCCCTCCCAATTTCACCCCTCAATGAAGTTCTGTAGAAGTTGCCCATGTAGGAAAACACGGGAATGAGTTGGTTTGTGTGAGTCTTATTTTCTTACTTTGCTTCTGTGGCAGTCAGTTTTGTTCGTGTGTTTAATCTTAAGCATTTTATGTGAGGGTAAACCTCTTTTGAGTTGATTCTAGAACACAGAAAAATTGTTTGTGATTATAAACAGAAGTAGGACGAGATTATTGTTGGATCATACCTGCATCTTGATGATAATGGTCAGCTTGAGGGTATTTGAAATGTGGACTTAACAGCTGTTGAAAAATCTGCAAGGGAAAAAAAGGACATAAACTTTAAATCCAGGAATTTGCATTCCTTGCCAAAAGCTGATTGTGAATTTGCATGGACTGCTCAAGTAATGACTGGGCAGCTGGTGACAATTAGATCTCTTTATCTTGATTTTAGCACCTGATGTGCATTGACCTTCTCTCTTGCTCCTCCAGAAATGAAGGGATGTGAAATCATAACTTGTTTCCAAAATCTTAAACCAGTCCCCCAGACAGAACAAATTCATATTTGGTCATTTTACCCAGAGCAACAATTCATGACGTTACTAAAATCAGGAGGTTGCTGTGTCATTCTAACTCTCATTTCCTCCATATCTTCCCTTTTTACACCATTCCAGCTGATTTTCTGACCTAGGACATCGTTAATTTTCTTACAATCAGAGTGTATGGGGGTATTAAGAACTGGGCACAGGTGTGAAGGTCGGGTAGTTGGTTTCTATTTTGGACTGCTGCTGAGTGATGGGCTCGAAATCCTTGTCTCTGTTAACCTGCCTGCAAAAATGGAGATAATGCTGCTTATAGACTTATATGAAGCACTTAGAGGGTTATCTTTTTTGATAGGCTGCTTGTTAGGGAAGGATAAAATGGCTTGAGAGCTTGTGCCAAAACTAGACTGCACTGAACATTTGGAGAAATTGATTTTAATTTAAATTTTCACTCTCGCTGCTGGTGGAAGCCAGAAGGGAAGGAGCACTTCAAAAAGCAAGTCTCACTGGCTTTTTTTTTTTTTTTTTTTTCTTTTTGGGTTCTTTTTGGAAGGCAGGAGTACAGCAGTTCCCACAGAAGAGGTGCAACCCATGTTTTTAATGACTGAGGCTGGGGGAGAACTCACTGATGAGACTGAGTTCTTATTTAAACTGAGTTTCAAACCCAGCTACTTGTGCTGAAGAACACAGTCCTGTGAGGTGCAAAAAATACCCTGTTCTGCCATTCCTTTTCAGATAGGGCCCTGCTAATGTGAGCAGAAGCTCTTGCTTAGGAGATTCCAAAGGAAAGGGTTGGACCTTTCTGGTGTTGAGACAACACCAGAAAAAACACCCACAGCACTCTAAATGGTGCCTCTAAAGCACATAGGGCAGGGATGGCAAAGCCTTGCTGCTGTCAGCTGGAAGATTCATTATTAAGAGGTCGTTATTAGGAGTGCCAGCTTCTTTTCAGTGCCAGACTTGGTGGTGGTGTCAAGGATTCGCTACTCCCACTCCAAATCACAGATTTGAGAGAAGCCTCCTGTGTCCTACTGGAATTGCAATTCCTGTATCCCACTGGGGTTGCTGGTGGGGTCAGTGTGTTCCAAGAGGTTGTTTGGCTCTTCCTGTGCTCTTTGGAGCTCCTGCAGCCACCTGGGCTTGGAGAGGGGCACAGGAGAGGTGAGGGAGTGTCTGCTTGGCTGGCTCTTATCACCTGCCACCATTTCTTCAAAGGTTGCTCAAGGTTTAAAGTTCTGGGTTTGAGTAATCGGCCCAGGAGGACCTCACGGAGGTAAACAAAGGCTGAATAGAGAGCTGTAAATGCTGTCACCAAGGAAGTGACTGGGTTTGTCTGAATTTACAACCTTCTGAGAGAACCCCAAATGCTCTGCTTACATTCTGCCTTTGAAAGAAAAGTGTCCTCTTGGCCATATTTTTTTAGCCCAGTTTCTGTCCCCTCCCCCTATATTTTTTTAAGCCACCATTTTCTTCCTATGCTTGTTCTCTAGGTTTTTTGTGGTTTTTTTTTTTTTTTTGTCATTATATCATGTTTCTCAGTGGAGATGCTTTTTTTTCTTTAAAAAAAAAAAGAAAGAAAAGCAGCCTCTCATCAGAGGAATGTGCAAGCAGAGTACATTTAAGAGCCACATTCTGTGCTGCCATGGCAACCAGAGTTTTAAAAATGATACCGTCGGTGTTCCAAAATGATGCAACCTACAATGAACATCAGGAATAATTAAGAAAAGTCATGTGTGCTCTATGCTCAGGAGAAGAAATGACGAGGGGACCATTTCTCTTGATTTTTTTCCCCTCCAAGTGACTTGTGCTGCTCTTTGTGGTGGGTTTTTGCACCAGCAATACTCACATGGGTCGCAGGTTTGTGAGGCACCTCCTTGTTTTTTCCTGAGGGGTTTTCTAAGGTTTTCCCCTGCTGAATCTATTTATTTATTTCTTTATTTCAATAACTGCAGAGCTGGGGTGTAGCTCTGGGATGAAGGTCCTGCTCCTGTGGCCCATGTTTGCCTTCTTCCAGGGCCTTCCAGCCCTTGCTGGTATCCACAGCCAGGAATTCCTGTCGCAACATACAGGCTATGGCATAATATAAAGGCATTTATTATTGTCTGTTTTAAAGCTTTATTTCCATCTTCCATTCTACTGCCAGTACTGGAGAGGGAGCAGTAAAACCTGGAAGTCCCAGGGGTGAAGGCTGGTGCGTGGGGGAGTCAGGAGGGCTTGGAAATGGCAAAGGTCACAGGTTAAGACCCTTCAGTGAAGAGCACAGAAGTCTGAACTTGTTAATGAAATGACTGGGATTTTTGCCTGGGTCAGGAAAGGGAGGAGATTGGGAAGGAATAGCAGCCCCAGCTTTTGGGAAGTCTCATGAAGCTTAATTGTGAATATTGCTGCTAATTCCATGAACTGGATACCTTCCCCTACCTCATTTTTTTTCCAATCCAAAAATTAGCTTTTTTTTCAAATAAACTGTTCAGTCTGTTTAGGAGAATAAGACTAAATCCTGCTGTTTGCCAGACATCTAAGTAGAAATTATATTTGCTAATTAAATTGCTGCAATCCAAATAGCCATGCAGGTTCCAAACATGATTGCTATGCTGAGGGAACTTAGTGCATTTCCAATTGGAGGAGAAATATTTCTTTGCTGGACATGGAAGTCCTGCTCTTTTGCTGATTCCTCAGGTCTTCATTCCCAGCCAAACTAAGTATTTCAGACATATGTTTGTGCATGAAGGTAGTGTCAAACACCAAAATTACTTCTGAATTCCACTTCCTGAAAAGCTGTTAAGTTCATCTTTCCTTTTGCTGCTCTGCATGTGTCTGGGTTTTGTGCCCAAACACAGACAAGCCTTGAGAAGCAGGTTCTGTGTCCCTTCAAGGTTGTTTCACGAGGACCTCAAACAACAATGATAATAAAAGAAAAAAACCCAAACCAATACCCAGAGCAGGCAGAAGTGAGTGGTCCAAGGCCAACTCACTCCCATCTGTTCCAGAAGGGTGAGATTGCACATCCCAGCAGTGTAATTGCCACCCACAGCTGTACCTCCACACCCCCACGCTCCCTTCCTCCTCCTCCTCCTCCCAGCATCCCCACCCGGAAAGCCAGAAAGAAACAGTTCTGTGGTAACGTGGAGTTTCTTCTTGTTAATTGTTTGGGGTGAATCTGTAAAAGAACACAGAGTTCATGCCCCAACCACTTCCCTAGAGTCTGGTATTATAAGAATCTGATTTCTTTCCTCTTTTGCTGACGAGACAGATTGAAAGTGTGTTTTACGGGCACACCCTTTCAGGTTTCTCTATCTCCTCGCTTGCATTAATTTTTAATCACTTCCTCCAGTTGACATGCAGCAACGTCTCTGAGGACTGACTGGATTTATTCTCAGGCAGGCACTGCTCAGCCTTTATCAAAAAAAATCTAAGGTGACATGACCTTAAAAACTTCAGAAACAGATTCTAATTTCAGATAGGCTGGCATGCATTGGCTTCAGGGGAGCAACACGAGGCTCCCACAGATGGGAATCACAAAAGCACACCTTGCATTGGAGAGCAAATTCAGGCTTTCCTGGGCTGTCACATGTGCCTGTTAGAGGATTCCTTGTGCAATTATGGAAGTGCTGCCCAGTTTTCAGGCAAGCGAGAAAGGTCCTGCTGGTTCATTAACCCTCTTGTTCTGAAGTTTTAAACTCAACGAGAAAAGTGAATACTTGGGAGGATGCAAATGTCTGTGTATGGATATGTATTCAAAGGGTCTGTATGAAATACTCCATAGATGATTAAAGATGCAGTTTGTTTCCCAGGTGATGTGCCAAATTCATTCCAATTAATTAGAAAACCAGCACGGGGGGGAGGGGGATTTATGTATTTAGTGTGAGTAACCTTTTCAGGTTTTGAAAAGTAGCCAGCACTGCATCTATGGGATCCCAACACTAATACTCAGTTCCCAGGACCTATGGGGGCACGTTTTAGTGTTGGACCCTTGGTGTCTGTCTAGCAGCCTTTGCTGCTCGTTCATGGGCTGAGAATGTGGGTCAGAAACGCGAAAGGAGCTGCAGGTGAGTGCGGGGTGGAGCCCTGAGCACAGCACACAGCGCAATCCCCAGTGCAGGTGCTCCTTTAAGCCGCTGCTGAGGGTTGCCTGTCCTGCAGGCACGAGAGGAAGTCATGCGGTGCTGCTGAATGGATTTGCCTTGGACACAGTCCCAGCCCAGGGAAATTGTGTGACAATTTTAGGGCAAAGGTTCCCCTTGGGTGACATTCGACAGTATTTCAAATATCCCGTGTGCGTTCCCCGGCCCGGCCCTCCTCCGCCTCGAGACAAATTACGCCGCGGAGAATTAATGAGCTGCTGGCTGGGGATGCCCCGCTCGTCCCAGGGTGACAAAGGGTGACAAAGGAGCGGCGGGTGCGGGTCGGGCCGGGCAGGCGCCTTTGAGGAGCCCGTGCGCGGTCCCAGCACGGAGCAGAGCGGCTGGGAAAGGACAGGGCACATCCCCTGTGCGGGATGTCGTGCCGGAAAAGCAGCCAGGGCTGCAGAGGCCGGCAGGGAGCCCAGGCTCCCCCGGCTCCTCCAGGGATGCCTGCGGGATGCGTCAGCGGCGGCAGCCGGGGCGGGCGGGCGCGGGGCGGAACAGCCGCAGTCTGGGCTCCAGCCTCCTGGCTAGACTGGAGAAACTTCTAATTGAGTTCCTGAGCCTCCCCTCCCCTCCCTGCAGCTCAGCTGAAAAACACCCTGGCTCCCAGCCATGCCCTTTCGCAGTGACCTTGCCTGCAAATAGCGCGCAGGAATTTTTACAGGCGCTGTGCACTTGGAAAAAGGGCTTGGGGGGGGGTGACAGCAGGGAGCTGGGGAGGGGGTGCTGGTCCCTCGGCTTTAAAAGCCGAATCCATCAGCTTCCCTTGTCAGCTTCCTCCCCCCCAAAAAAACCCCACTGAGCCCATGAATTGCAAATTTCGATTCATTGTGCTTTCTCCTTTTTTACAATGCTATAGATTAATTTCTCTCTCTGATGGTATGACAAATTTTAAGACTCTAAAGGTTGATGTAACTGATTGGTTTAAAGGGAATTGTTTTGTGTAGTGGCAGGATGATACACCGTGTGCTGTGGTTCCTTGCATGTAGAATTATTCTTTGACATGTATGAAAAAAATATGTACTTAAAATGTAGGGAGAGTGTGTGCGTATGGATGTATAAAAATGTTCCTCCATCCAGTTATGCATGAACATAATGTAAAATGATCCTGGTAATGGCTGTCTCCTTAGTGTATATACATAAAAAGCAGCAGCAACCACTGGCTAAAAATAACCCCAAATTCTTCTCTCAGATTACATCAATTAAAGTTAGAACATTTGATGCAAAAAGTTGGGCTGTTAAATTCTTGTTAAGAATCCCTGGTTCGGGATCCTGGGATGCAAGGCTGTGGAAATCCCTGGGGCAGGGACAGTGGAGCCACCCGTGGCTGTGCTTCTGCCCAGGAGTGTGAAGGCTCCTCCACCTCCTGTCAGCAGCACTAAGTCAAATTATGAGCTTTTCTGGGAGGGACGAGTATGACCCGTGTCAGCAGAGGTGTCAGAAGGGATATTCCTGCTGGAGCTGTGTCGTGCAGGCTCTTGGATCTGGGGATATTCAGCACTTTGCAGGATCCTGCTGTTCACACGTTGCCACCTTGTTCTCAGTCCCCGAATCGCCTTGTGTAACGTGTCACTGGTATCACACTCTTCAGGCGTATGTTCAAACTTCATGGTACAAAAGGGAAAATTGATAATCTAGAAGTGGCTTTAATTAAAACTTGTTTTTCTTGTTCCTTCTGCCGTGTTTGTCTGGGGCAGCCCCACTCCCTGTAGTCAGCAAACCGCTTTTCCCTGCTCTCAGAAGTTCAACTGTTGCAATCAAAGGTAATTTTGTTTGTGCAAGATACTCATCTCCAAAGGAAGGGCCAAGAATAGGGGTGAAAGAGAGGACAGCAGGCTGATGACTTAAGTGTTCCTGTCAGGCCTTTCTGACAACCCCAATAATTCTTTAATGGCTTCCTAATAAAGGGTAACATCATTATGTCTGAGAGGTTTTTTGGATCGCTTTTCTAGTCATTTACTAAAGGGGATGAATAAGAAGTGGTCAAAACCAGCAGACCTCTGTGCCTCCATGCTGTGTTGGGAAGATGCTTCAACAGTGTCCAAGTCCTTTTTTAGCTTTTATACAAAAAGGGAGTAACAGACTAAATTTCACTGCATGTAAATTCAACTGCAAGGTTCACCAGTACGCATTCTGCTCCTGGCACTTTTTGTGTAAGCATCCCAGAGTCTCCCCAGAGGGTTCTGATACCTGAGGGATCCAAAAGGAAAGAAAAAAAAAAAAAAAAAAAAAAAGGATTCTTCTGTTGCAAGATAGAATTTGCTTAGTGTGACTTTCTCTGAGACATATGGTGCAGCAGCACCTGTTTTGTAAGTATGATCTCAGTGCAGAGAGAGCAGATCCTCGAGAATAGAGGAAATTTCTGCTCTCCTTCCCATAATTCCACCTGGCTGCCACCTGCTCCCACATTTAATTGGCCTTAGTCCCTTGGCTTCCCACTCCGACCGCAGGGTAGGCAGGAGGAAGCAGAGACAGACAGTGAGTGTGCAAAGTGTTGTGGGGAAACAAAAGGGACTTGGAAAGAGCAGCTCAGGGAGAAGCTGGGCTGCTTTGTGTGAGCCTCATCATCCCTGGGGACACTGCACAGCTTCTTGTCCACCTGGGCCAAATCACCTCAGCAGCTCTACACCATCCACTGCTCCTGGGTGCTGGACTGGTGGTTCTGAAGTTCCCACCTTTCAGTTTTGTAGCACAAGTGGTGATAACAGCTGGGAGTATCCAAGTGTAGCTGGCAGTGATGGAGCCGCACACCAGGGATAAACATCTTGACAAAATTGAAGTGTTTATTTGCATGTGGATGTCACTGCTTGGTAAATCCCAACACATCTGGTTACCACCACTGAGATTTGCCAGTAAAAAGGAGGGTGTTTTGCCTCGTTTTTCCCAGAACAAAGTGAGCGTGGCTGCTCATGGAGAGAAGCTTTGAGAAGCTGATACTTAACAGATTTCTTTCCTCCTTGGCTGTGTTCACCCCACCCCTACGGAGTTCAACCACCTTTTTTCACTTACTTACTATGACCACAGATATTTAACCACGGATTCTTAACTCAGTCTAACCACACTGGTAGCCGTGGTGAAGACGAGCAGCTTCGGAAGGAAAAGGTGGTAGTGACACACAAACCTGTGGGGATCTGTCTGCGGGGCTGAGCACTCACTTGAAACTCTTCTTGTCTCTCTATCTCTCTATTAAATGTGTACCCTGGACAGCAAGCTGGAGTTAGAGGCTCAGAACGCTTGAAATAAGGACCTTTTTTATGAGGTGGGCCCTGAGTTACAGGCAGAGCTGGGCTGGATCAAAGCAGTTCTTGGTAAAGCCAGGATTCCTGTCAGTATTGTGCTGTAAAGTCAGCGAGCTTTCCCATTCTGTGTGAGGCCTGCAGTTGCTTACTGTCTTACAGCACATTCTGAAGTGTTCTCCATCCATTTTCTGCTGCTGAAAATACTCAGGTCTGAACTATTCTGAGTTCCTGAAGCCCAGAATTTCACTGACACGTGTTAGGAGATGCTTCTCAAATAGCTCTGGGAAGCCTTTTTCCATGCTAAGGTTTTGCTTTTGCTGTGCAGTGGAGCTTGGGATTCCATTTCAGCACCTGGCTGGGGGTCGGTGGATGGACACCTTCTCCCTCACAGCTCAAGGGAGGAGAAGGACATCCAGAGGAACAAAGTGGCTTAGGAGGTGTCCAGACTGTCTGCAAAGCGTGCTGGATAATCTGGGGCCACGAGACACTCCCAGGCAGTGTGAGGTGGCTCCTGCTGATCTGCAGCATTAATTTAAGGTTCTTGCTATGTTAGTGCACTTTCACTTCCTTTTCTAGAAAAACAGCAAACTGTAGCTGAACGCTCCTGTTACTGCCCTGTAGGCCCCTTATGCAGCAATGGGGAGAGTCTGTGGAGGGAGGAGATAAGAAAACCACCTCACTTGAATGAGAATTAATTGCTTTTGCCTTGGTTCTGGAACATTCTCAAGTATAAGACTGTAATGGTTACTTTAATATATAGAGCAATATATGAAATTGTCTTTTTTCTCAGAGAGCCTTTGAATTTTCTTTAATTCCTGCCTACACAAGAGGTCAGAAAGTGCAGGAAGCAGAGCTGACTGAGCTTTCCACTACGCTTACATGAAGGAATATGCGCACTGTTCTTCAGGTCCAGTGCCCAGTTTTCAGTGTTTGGGACACTGTTGGATTTAATAGAGGAAGGAAGAGACCAGGATGACCCTTGCTTAGCTCTCCCTCAGTGATCTGGCTTATAGCTTTTGCCTCTCACCCCTCAGTTCTTAATGGATTTTAAAACAGTTTAAGCAGTTGGATGATGATGATGATGGATGTGGGGGCTCACATGTCTGCATGTGTGGAGAAGTGGACATCCATAGGCAATGTCCATAGCAGACATTCCAAAGTGAGCTGTCTTTTTTTGGTCAATTAGAACTTTTCAGCAGCCTCAGTCCTGCTCTGTCTTCTCAGTTCCGGAGTATAGACGTGACCTGGGAGGCTGCAAACACACACACACAGTGCATTGTTACACCTGTGCTGCGGCTGAAACAGAGCTTGCACCATTACAGAAACCATTTATATAAAATCTGTTCTTACAGGGCCTTTTTGTTTACTTTGAGGCTGCTTCACGCTGCTGTAAAGAGGGTTCAGTGCAGTTCAGAACGCGCTGCACAGTCCCTCACCAGCCTCCAGGCACACAAATGGGAACATTCCCAGCTGTTTCCCAGTGAAGCTGATTTCCCCAGGCCCACCTCTGCCCCCGTCATGGAGCACGGAGGTGAGAGTGAAATGCAGTAGCAGAGCAGCAGGAGCTGCCTCTCTAAATCATCTCCCAGTCAGGCAGCACCGAGCAGCGCCGGTGCCAAGTGCGCGTTATCGGCGCGGCTCCGGGGGCAGATAAGGGAAGGTCAGTGCCCTCGGAGCTGTGTTTGCAGAGGTGTCTGCACAGTCAACACAGCATCTGCTGCTCTGCCTTTTCTTCAGATTTAAGCCCCAGGTAGAACATCTCTGACTCTGCAGCCAGGCAGTGCTCTGAGGGTCTAAAAGTTCCATGTGCTCCATGGAATATCGTAGTGAGGAGTCTCGCAGCTGCTCCAGTGGAAGCTGGGACTAAGGATATGTAAATTTAATTCCTTTGCCACATAAATCCTCTCTAAGTATGATCTAAATCGTGTTAATCCAGATCTGCAAAAAGGGGCCTTTCTTTTCCTTTTCTTTGGATTTAAACTCTTTGGAATAGGAATTGCTTGTAAATGCGTATGCACGCAGCGCTGTGCTCTTGTTAGAGGTCTGTAAAAACTTCTGCAAGGTCCTTGCTGGAAGAATGGGACCCTTTGGAAGCTTTTAGAGAGAGAGCAAGGTCTTAGTGAACTGAGAATTCTTCCGTCTGCCAAGGAGGAAGTGAGGGCAGAGATAGCCTGGTGCTGTTTGATTGCAGAACAAAGAAGGAAGTCATTAGACCACACCCTTTATGTGTTCCCTTCCCCTGCACGGATGTGAATTTCGGACTGAGACTTAAAGAATCCTAAAGGTAGGGGTGTGTTTGTGCCCTAGAAAAACCAGACTGGATGGTACAGAGTCCTCACGAGCTGCTGTGCACCCACTGAATCTGGGTTTGCTGCCAGCTGAAACAAGAAGTTACGTATGATTCTGTTTTTCTCCTTTCCATATTTCTTTTTTCCATTAGCTTTAGAGTCAGTTAATGTTTATACAGACTGAGTCACTCATCCCTACCCAGCCACCAAAGAATGCATTTAATTCACAGCTCAAGAAGCAAACTGAATGTTTAAATTGACTCAACCTTTGTGGAGGCTTTGATCCATTCTGGAGCGGAGTGACTAAGTGAAACCAGGGGAAGTCAGATTGCAGTACCCAGCTCACGACTGTTGCTGTGGGATCATTTTCACAAAGAACCCTGAATGTTACAGCACTTTGGGAGTGGCATCGGGGGTTCTGGGCTGGGACAATGGCTGCTTTCTGCAGGGCACCACAGTGCAAAAAGCCTGGGCAGCAGCCAGCGGCACAGACCTTTGGGGCTCTGCAGACTGCTTTTAGAAATGCCAGTCCCTTCCAGGGCTTGGATTTGGATACCTTGGAGGGATTTAATTTTCACAAAGTGCTGAATACACACGCTCTGAAAAACAGAGACGCTGGAAACTTGTCCTGTGCAAAGCCCTGCTTGGTGCCTTTTTCAGAGTGTGGTGTTAAAAAAAGTCAAATGTGGCCAAAGACCAAAGCATTAAAAGAAGCCTTTTCTCTGTTGTCCCCATCTCATCTGTCTGTCCTCAATCCCTCTCCCCCACTATTCCTTACACTTGTGGAGCACTGAAGGATTTTAATGCAGCTGGATTTAAGGTGTAAATAATTAAGCTGTGTGTGTGGCTGGTTGTGGGAGGTATCGTGGATCTCTCCTCCAGGGACTCTGCAGTATCTGGAACGTGTCCTGTCCAGGCTGTAGTGCCATGCTGCTGTCTCTGCCCACCATTCCATACTGAACCAAGGGCTCCAGAGCCTTGCAGAAAGGGGGTAAATTGTCTCTTTTTGAGCCGTGCAATTCCTGTTGTACGTTTTCTGGGGAGCAGCCAGAAATCCCTGCACACTGCCTCTCTCTTCTCCCTCTTATGCACACTTTGTCTCTCTAGCTTTTCCCTTGCCTTTTGTGCCAAGAATGTGGTGGGGGAAGGGGGAACCGCACAGGAAATGCCTCTTCTTTTCTCTAACGACATTTCCAGCTGCATTTGGATGGGAGAATTCGAGGAGGGGGAAAGCATCAAATCAGTGGAAAGTTGTTCAGCTGCCAAGTCAAACTGGTACATTTTAGCTCTGGAGACAGTAGAGCCTTTTCTCCTGAATTTTGGCCCATTTTTAAAGTTCCGTTTTTGGAAAAGCAGGGGGAAAAGAAGTTAGTGACATCAGTGCTCCCGGGTTTTATTTATATACGTATTTTTTTTTCAGCAAAAAAATGAAGCTAAATTGTAGCTTTCCTTTTAAAGGTTGAAAGTGCAGTGGGCTTCAGGAAACCTTGAGCAGGGGGGTGCCTTTTTCTTTCATAGCAAGGAGTGCCCACCTGCCTCTCCATCTTGTATCATCTTTTATCCATCCAGCCACCCACGTGCAGAGCCAGAACTGCTCTCATCTTCTCCTCAGTGTTGTTATTGTTCAGTAACTCTCCTGTCACACCTGGGGCATGGGATGAAGCAACACCCTGCAATGCAGCATCAGCTCTTTTCCAGCAGCTGGGGGTTGATCCCTGCAAGGGTGGCCTCGCAATTTAGGAGGTGCCAAGGACGCAGAGAGGGGGTAGCTGCAAAGTGGAGATATAGATAGGACAGGAGATGAAAGGTGTTCCAGCCAGACAACAGCATTTCTTCTCTTCATCTCAGTCCAACGAGGAGGAGGAGTTCTCCCCGAGTTGTCTGAAGTGTTGCAGGAGATGGGCTTTGCCTGTGGCAGGCTAAATTTGGAGTTTATCTCTCTCCTTGGTTCGGTGCCCAGCATCCTGAGATCTTTTGTTCAACTCGTGTTCCAACAGTATTCTTTTTGTGGCCTGTGAGAGTAAAACTTGTGGTGGACCTGACAGAAGTGGCAGGCAAGCACCAGGATCATTCCAGTGGTGCCTGTTACAGTTTTAACAGCTCGAGTGCTGTGGATTTTGCAATTGTTTGCCATATAAACTGTGTTTCTTTGAGTAAGGTGCAGTGAGACATCAAAGCTCTGCAGCAGTTTTACCTTGTGAAAAAAAAAAATAAAAGGAGGAGGAAAGAAAAGGGGGGAAAAAAATAAAGCAGCTTGTTATTAGCAGCCTGGTTGTCTGCATTTAGAAAACCTATTAAAAATGCATCATGCTGAGGAGACAGTCTGCACAGTGTGTAAAAAAGATGGGTTGCAATAATTCTGTCTCGGTGTTTTGAACCACAGCCTCAGACAACATACACAGGATGGGGAAGGGGGGTTGGGAATAGAATTCTAAGAAAAGTTGTTTATTGCAGTGCAGTCGTATCCTGGACTGGAACCAAATGCGTGACTGTGCCAGGGTCACGGAGGAGCTGCAGCAGGAGGGAGGAAAAGGGGAGAAGGAGGGTGGGGGGCAGGAGGAGAGCTCTCCCCTGAGCTGGGATCATACTCTGGGGAAGGTACAGGAGAACTGGAGTTGAGCTCAGCTGGATTGATCCCAATCTCTCTTGAGCTGGGGTAAATCAAAGCTGGATTTCTGGAAGTCACATGGCACTACATTGATGGGAATCTCCAATATGACTTAACTGAAACACAGGAGCTGTTTGATTCTTCTTCTCTCTGCGTTTGTTGAGGTTAACAGGAGTGCACAGAGGGAGCAGAATGTCTGGAGGAAGTGAGGGAGAAGGGAAAGTCCAGTCTGTGAATTCTCTGTGTTTGAGGGAGTGTGCTCTGCTCTGGATCCTGGTGAATGCCCTGGCACAGAGTTTCAGGTCACCACCAGTGGGGAAGGTGAATCAGTCACTGCATAAGCATCATCTCTGTGCCGACGAGGGCTCTGATGCTGCCAGGGACACGTTGTGCTATGAGCCTGGACTCCATGATCTTAAAGCTCTCTTCCAGCCCAGTGATTCTGTGATTCTGGTGGGGTCACAATCATGGTGTGCAGCATCCCACACAACCCAGCTGCTGTCCCAGGGCTTTCCCCCCCAAACCTGCAGTTGCTGATCAGTTTATTCTTTCCCTGGCAGTACAGAGGAGCAGATTGGGTGTAGTGCAGTGCCAGCTTCTCTGGAGATGCTCTGCAGCCTCCTGTCTCTGTGCTTAGAGAGAGGAGAGGGGAGGGAGTGTTGGAGCTTCATCCTTTCCAGGGGTGAATCCCCATTTGCCCACAAAAGCCAGAGTCACTGAATTTGCCTGACACAGGCTGTTTTCACAGCTTTGAGAGTGATGTCCTCACTGTGTGCAGTCTCTGCCCTTTTCCTTCTCCCTTCTGAAAATTCTGGGTGTCTTTATCTCTCTGCTCCCAAGCCTCTGTGGCCCTGTTGTCCCTTTCTGCTTTCCAAGCACACAGGGGAGGTCAGTGAGTGCCCAGGGTGGGCTGGGCTGGTGTTTCCTGCAGATTGGGAGGGAAGGAGCAGCCAGGGAGCTTGGAGCCTGCCCCTGCTGATAGCAGGAATTGTTTTCATTTGGCATTTCCATACTGTAGCTGTGCTGTTCTTACCTAACACTGCAGAAGAATAACTGTAATATAGCAGGGCTGGGAATTCACTTTCTCTGGCATTTTTGAAATCTTTTTATTCACAGGTTTGAAGCTTCTTGTGTTGAAAGGGAACAGAAATACTGCAGAAAGCCCTAAATTGTGATAAATAATTTCAATTTATTACTTTGTTGCTTTCTCTTTGCTTCAGTTTTTTTGTACTAAGATCTTTATGGAAATGCACTAAAGGAGCACATCAGTGTCCAGCAAGGTATTTTCTCAGATCCTCTCCACTCAAAACTTCATTTTAACACTGGGAACAGTCTCCTGCTCTTGCAAGCATAAATTCCTGTGGCATAGATAAGAGAGAACTGTCTGATGGCTACACGTGGCCTTGGACACACAGCTGAGCAGTTCTGCTCCTGCACCACAGGTTAGGGCACAGACCTGAATTGTAGAAGAACTGGGGTTTGCTTTTCTATTTACTTTTTATGGCAAATAGTTATGTCCTCTTATGACTGTTTCTCCAGCTGCAGAAAATGAGTTATAAACGTGTTTAATTTGTGTGCATTTTGGTGTCTGCAGAGTCACACGCCAGTGAGGTGTGTGGCGACATTGTAACCTGTTGTGACAAACTGCTGCTTCTTTAGTGCCATTCTGGGCACATTATTCCTTCTGCTCGATTAATTACCTCTGATGGGTGCTGTTCCATAATGTCATCATTTGATACATGCTGGAGGAGCCGGTGGGGAGCAGAGGGCACAGGATTGTGCTGCCTCCCTGGACAGATGGGACTGTGCCTTTATCCTGAGCAGTTCAGAGCAATACCTGGAAGGATCAGATGTGCTTGGCAGCCCGAGGGTATCCTGGACATTTCTTTCCATGTCTCCGTGTTTCTCTTGAGTCTGCCCTGGGCCAGGCTGTGTTTGTGGAGCTGGAGCCTGGCTCAAACTCGCTGTTATGTCGGTTTCTATGGAGGGAAAAAGAAACACAAGGGTTGCCAGACCTGGAAGAGTATTAAAAAAGGAGAAGAAGGAAGTGAAGGGAGGGTGGCGAGGGGAGTGTGGGGTGGAGAAGAAATGCGATCCTCTTGTGCTCTGAAGGTGGAATCTTGATTTCACCCCTCTCTCCCCATTTTTGAATTGTGAGGGGTGGGTTTTGCCTTTCCAGGCGTGCAAAGTCAGACTGAAGGCTGTGTGTCTTTAACTGAGGGGTGTTTCCAGCTGGGAGGGATCCTGACCATGAAGTGAATTCAGTCGGTGGCTGAACCCAGCTGGTGTGGGAAACACATTTGGGGTTCACCAGCACAGAGGGGATTTCTGCCAGAGCCTCTGGGTGAGCTGCAGAATCGGGGATTCACGGAGTGAATGTTTCATTCACGTGCTTCCAAACCCTCCCTTGCCTTCCTCAGGTTTTTCAGTCAGTCTCAACAAAGCTCTGCTTTTTTAGGAGTAGTTTCAAACTGCTCCCCCCCTCTTCCCATCCTCACCGTGGGTTACATTTCAGTAGGTGCGTTTCAAGTGGCTCAGTAGCAACCTCTGGCATCAGATAAAAGCCTCTGCACGGTTCTGCTAATGGCCCTGAGTGGGTTTTATCATCTCCTCTCCATCTGCCTGGTGCAGGAGACGTCTCTGAAGATCCTGACTCCAGGGAGTTGGTGGAGGTTCCTGTAAAGCAGCGAGACCTGACGTGTGCTGGGCGGGCTGGGGAACCACAGCACATCAACAAGAAATCACCTGCCCCCACACTCAGCCCTGGCCTCCAGCCTCTTGACACGTGTCCATTTTGAAATGTCTTCATAGGTGTTTCTGAGATGATGCCTGAAATCGTTTTGGGTGGGTTTGTAGCTTTGCGTTGCTGTGTCCCTAAAGGAAAGACCCCCCCCGCCCAAACTCACTTCACTCATCAAAACAGCTTTAAACTGGAGCTGGTGGTGTCTCTGCAGGCTCCCAGACCTCAGACTAGAAGGAAATCCCGGGGTCTTCAGGTGTCGTTATAATAATTCAAACTTGGACTGAGGTGGTTGAGATTTGGAAGCTTGCTTTGTGACCAGGCTTGGAGCTGGCTTGAAACTGGGAGCAATTTATGGTTTTGTGCACAGACCAGACAGAATTTCTGTGGGTTTTTCTCCCCTGAGTTTTGGTTTTATTGGCTTCAGAAAGAGTCACAGGACATATACAGACATCTATAGCTGAAGTGAAAAAACCCTCAGTGCAGTTTCTCACGGTAGACTATTCAGTTGTTCCTCATTATAGGGAATATTCCTTCCTTTAAGACCTAAAGGTACATCTTTCAGAAATGCTGAGTCATAGAACTCTGCTATCTTTGCCTTTAAAAGAAATCCCCAGCTCTGGTTTGTGTAAACTTTCGGGTGCTGATAAAAGTGTGTCACATTTGAGGCTCTTCTTGCTTCCACATTTTATATTCAAAATCAAGGCAAGGCAAGGAACAACTTCTGTACTCTGTGGGCATAATTATTTGCACCTTAGGGCTCAGTATAATTGCTTTTACAGGTAGATCATATTCTCAGAAGTATGCAAAAAGCATGCTCTATTTGATATATTGCATTCACAGAGAGAAGATTGGTTTTTTAAAAAAAGAGAAAGAATCCATCAGAATTTTGCACCTTAGTGACACTCTTTATATATATATGTGTACATATATATATATATATATATATGTATGTATATTTGCTCCAAGTGGCCCAGTGTGTCTTTTCCTTTTCACTGAAGAGAGGTAATTTTATTTTCAAACAGTGCTGCACCTGCTTGTTGAAAGTTGGTATTTTTCCCTGGGGAAAAGATGGGTGAAAGCCCTGGACAAGGCACAGACACAGCCAGGGGATCCTCATCTGCCTGGCAGTGGAAGGGAATTCTCTGCTGTGAAAAAAGTGGATGAGCTCCCATGGGATTTTATTGTTGGTGTTGTTGGAGGGGTCCACACATCTCATTTAGAATGTGGCTGTTCCCACTGGGTGTCCTGTAGGATGTGCTGACATTTCTGAGCAGTGTCACTGTGAGCAGCATTGTAACTGCAGCCCACAGGTCAGCACTGAGAACATCCTGGGAAATGTGCAGCTCCTCCATGTAATAATAGTTGGGTTTAGAACAAAGCCTGGAACACTTAACCACATTTCCCCTTTTATTTTGACAGTTCAGACACTGACCACAGGAAAGGCAGTTCCAAACATCTTAATTGTAGCCTGGGCTGGAGGAAGAGGCATTTCTGTTTAAATCCTCCTCACTGCAGCAGTGTGAGCCTGCATTAGTGGGGGAAGGTGGGGTGGTCTCATCCCATCACCCAGTGAGGGATGGGGTGGGATGTTTGGAGCTGAGGTGTGGGACCCAAACAGAGCCCAGAGGCTGTTCAATGCACCCTTGTGTGTGACAGTGAATATGATATTTGTAAAAACTCTGCTGTAGCCAGAAAAGTTTGATAAGGAAGGGGAAAACAGCAGTGGGTGCAATCTGCCTGCTCAGAAATGGTGTGTGGGGCAGGAGGGCACAGCCCCTGAGGCTGCTGGAACTCCTCCACCTGAAAATCTCTGTGGTTCTGAGCATTCCCCTCAGCAAACATTGGCCTCAGCTGGCAGCTAAAGCAGGACAAGAGTTTATTTTTATTTCTTGGAATTCGGTAGACCTGAAATCTCTGTTAAATGTTAACTTTCAAAAGGCACACGCATCAGCATTCTGAGCCACCGCTGGTAGGAAAAAAGAACAGATTATAGGGAACATAAATTAAGCCAGATTTTGGCCTTTCTCAGCCTGCTGTCTCCTCTCCATGCTGATCTGCAAGACCTGAAGAACAACCTGCAGACAACTGTTCACATCTAATAACTACTATGGTTTGCTTTTAATTTGATCACAGAAGAAACTGTGCTGGCAAGCATCGAATCCCATTCCCTCTCTTCATTTTTTAATTTTTTTTTTTCAGAATGTTTTCATTTAAGTGAGTATGGTGGTTGCCATAGGAAAAACCCAGCAGTTGGGAGTCAGTTGCTGGAGTGTTGACTCATAGATTGAGTGCTACAGAGGTGTTTGAGGCTGTGCAACTGTTATCAGAAATGGCACAAAATGTCTCTCTTGACTCAGTTTGTAAACTGCATATGCATATATAATGAACAAAGGGACCTTGTTAAATAGACAGTTTTGACCTCAGAAAGTTGGGGGGTTTCTTTCCTATCTGGAATTTTAGCTTAAGTTTAAGCAGTTTTTCATTCAGATTAAGCTTCATTCTTTAAAGACAGCAGAGAAGAGATGTCTTCCTCCTGCATTAACTTGTTACTTTTAAGGATTTCATCTGGTAATATTAAGGGTTTTTTTTAGTTTTTCTTCCCAACAACAATTTGGAATTATTCCAGATTATGTCAAACTGGATGACAATTGAAAGAATTGTATATATAGTGAATCTTCTCCCACTTCTGAGTATTTGTGGCTAAGGACAATAATCTGTGCAAGGGAATGGTCTGAATTACTCCTCCCCAAGTTTCAGGTTTTATTTTCTACGACAGTTGTGTAAATCTGGACTGATTCCAGTTGACATCATCTTGGCATTCATTTGTTGACTTTTGTTTCTCTCTATGCTAATAGTAGTACGTCCCTCTCTGATCTCCCGCTGTGATTACAGGCTCCATTTCACTGTAACACCAACACCAGATTCATTATTATTCCTGCTGTAGTAGAGGCTGGAAACCAGAGTCATGACCTTCTGTGCCTCATGCTCTGTAAATGCATCGAGAGGCACTGACTTCCTTCTTGAAATCTAATTTAGCAGAAAATGAAGCAAATGAATGAGAGTGTTGAGAGGAGGACAAAGGTAATGAGTAGGTGTAGCAGAGTCGAGGTGGCTGTTGTGCAATCTGATTGTTTTATCATAATACTAAATATATGGATATAAATGTAATCCACACCAACTCCCTTCACCCAGCACAGCCTTTCAGTGTGCTTGAAATCAGAATAGGAATGAGAGCAGGGAAGTGTTCTAAATAGAGGAGTGTAGGGGTTTCAGGCAGGAGGATTCCATCCAGTGAACACTTGCAGGCAGAGATGGCACGTGCCAACCCCTCAGCTTCTGCAAAGGGCCTTCCACACACTGGAGGCTGTGCCCCAAATGTTTTCTGTAACAGGTATTTTGGGAAATAAAGTTCGTTCCTATTTGGGAAAGGAGTGAGGGAGAATTTGAGTTCTTGGAGTTTGGATTTTTTTGCTGCTGGTTGTTTTAAGGATGAATTCCAAAGCACCTCAGCTATGTAGTAGTAATAATAATAATAATAATAATAATAATAATAATAATAATAATAATAATGTCTACTTTGCTGTCTCAGTTCTCCTGTGAGCTGTGCACTCCTTCATTCCAGCTGCTCACATTGAACTGAGGCAAAAACATTTGCTTCTCCCAAAGCTTGTTTAGGCTAAAGGCATTTGCTACCTTACTGTAATTGTGAAGGGGGACGGGAAACCATTGACAGAATCTAACTGGTCCCAGCTGTGTGGGGTGAGCATGGGCTCTGGGGCTTTGCTGGGATGTTTATAGTGCATCCTGGAATCTCAAGTGAGGCTCCTTTGGCTCCAAGTATCCTTTTAATTTACACAGATGTTTCTTCATCATCTATTCTTTTTGGGCTGTTGGAATGATCAACAATTTAGTCTAATTGTGCTGGCTGTTTGGGTTGTGGGGCTGTTTATTTTGTCTGTGTGTCTGGAACAGTCACTCTTTCAAGGACTCTGCTCCCCAGACCGCACATGATTTACAGAGGAATGGGTTGTGTTGGCTAAAACCTTGGGGATGATGTGCCCAAGCCTGGTTCCAGGCTGGGTTCTGTTCCTGGCCCTGCTCCATGGCATTCACTCCTCTTGGTGCTGCAGGTGGAAAAGGGCAGTGATGGTCATGATTCCTTGGCAGTGTTTTCATGGCTTTGGGATCCAGGGATAGGAAAGGGCTGTCATCCTGCTCATACAGAATCATTTCCCTTTTCTGGAGATGCCTGTACTCAATCCCTACACTACTGTGTCTTATTCTAGCATCTAGAATTATCTGTGTGGCCTTGGAACAGCACTGGCAAAGATTATGTGTCAAAGCATCCAGCACCAGTACCCCCAGTTTGTGTCACCTTGGACTCTATGGCCATTCCAGTTCAGGGAGATCCTTTCCAGTGCAGTAGCTGCAGTTTCTCAGTTGAGTTTGTATTCTCTGCTAAATAACAGAAGTGGTTTGTCTTTTAAAATAACAAACTTTACATTATTGGTAGTGAGTTTTCTTCGTAATTAAGGTATTGATTGTAAGTAAACATTTATGACAGGTCCCAAGGCAGGATGGTTTTTCTTGGAGAATTCATCCCAGCATACCTCAGTGACTGGAGTAAGTGCAGGAGATGCTGTGATCCCTGATAAAAATTAATGTTCTTGGAATTGAGGGAGATGAAGAAAAACTAGAAAAGCAATAGAGTAATTGTTCCCTTTTTAACAAATCTGATGGATCTTTAATAGCTGTAGTCAAACACCCTTTCTTCACCTCCCGTGATCATGATAGGTAATCAATTGTCTAGGACAACTGATGTGTAATAAAACACCAGTTAGTGCAAGAAAACCCAATGCATAGAGAAAGAAAGAGCCTTTAATGACTATTATTTAATCCCAGGATGTTCCTTGGAGAGTTCTTGAGTTTATAGAGGTGTCCCGGCCTACAATACATTAGGTTTGCAATTAATAGCTGGTTTTCACTGATGAAAAGTATTTATAAAGTGCCTCAAGTATTGCTTTTTAACACAAGCAGTAAATTTAGATGTGTTTGGCATCAGGTGGTGTTCTTACCATGGAGTTGTTGGTGTCTGGAGTGTGCACTCAGTTACACTGGGGGAGGTGAGCAAAATGTACTTTCTCTTTTTTAGTCTTGAACTTCTCCCTTAGACACTGTGACTTTATTCAGGAGAAGTGTTAGTTTTCCTTAGTAATAAGAATAATAATTTGAAAGCCTGCAGACCACCTGATGGAGGGCATTTATTAAGTAACATTTGAAATACATAAAGTTGGTGGGTTGGTTTGTCACTTACTGCATTTTTCCACAGCCAGCTGTGGGACCTGGGGAGCTTTTTGGGAGGACTGGGAATGTGTGTGTGTGTGTGTCTGTGCTTTCCACCCCACAGCTGGTCAGTGCTTGCATGTTTTCTGAGTTATTTTCAGTGTGAATGCATTACTTTAGTTGGTTTTTAGTCCTGACCAGCACTTGGATGGAATTTTCCTGGTAATATTGTGATTGTGATTGATGGTTCTGCAGGTGTCACTCAGGTCTGGTGGCTGGAGTACAAGGGGAGTTTATATTTTATATTTTATATTTATATTGGAACTTGGGGGGCTTGGAGCCAAAGTAAGCAGGGAACATCAAAAGTGACCAGAAATGAGACGTGGTCTTTTCAGGACTAAACATTAGAGGCGAAGATTCCAAGATTTGCAGCACAGGACTGTGGGTCACTGGTGATGGGAGTGTGTGTCTATATTTGGGGCAATAGTAGCCAATAATCACAGTGTCAGCAATGCTTTTGTGGCATTCCACTGACAGCCCCCAGAATTATCAGTTGTGGATTTTGGGAACTGACAGCTGCTCTTGGCTTTTTCCATTTTGTGAACTGTTCCATGAATTTGATCTGGTTTTTAGGTCAAACTCCATTGAACGAAAGCATTAAACCATTTTGAAGACAAGCTGTGAAAATGAGATTGCCCCCTCACTGGTGCATTTTGTTCTTTTTTGGGGGTGAGGTGGACAAGACAACTCTTCATTGAAGTATCAGAGCTGCATTTTCAAAGATCTTCTGGTTGGCTTAATGACCCACTTTAATGACCATGGTGACATTGTTGGGTGTTTCTTAATCTCTTCTTACATGGATGGATCAAAATTCCCATAGCTGGGGCACATTCCTTTGGTTTTGGGGCCTTTTACAGCAAGCAGGTCCTGGAAGAGAATGGGATACTGAAATTGGGGCTTTTGTCTCATACTGCGGGTAACTTTGCAAATTGTGTTCTGGTCAGGAAGTCAGGACAGGAGCTTCCCAAGGGATCCCGAACCACCAGGGTGGGATTCCTCCCTTGTCACACTGCTCAGTAACTTGTTGGGTGAGCAGGGCTTGGGGTGAATTGTGATGTCTTAACTCGGAGCTGGTATTGTACCTCTGAAATATTTCATTTCCCTGTTCTGCTTTATTTTGCTTTTCTCCTAAAACTGTGAGCAGTAGCACGTCCTACCCTTTTCAAAAGTTCTTGAGTTCCCTTCCCTTTTCTTGTTGCTTTACCTGATGTTTTCTTCCTTCAATTCATCGTTCTATGCCAAACCAGGAATCTTTTGCATGGGGAGAGGAGAGAAGGAAATTAGAGGAAATAAAAGGTTTTATTTTGCATGGAAACTTGGCAGAGTTTGGTGCCAGCTCCCAGACACAACCAATGCTGGGTCTGCCATGCACAGGGGGTGATTTAAAGAAATCCCCTCTTGCTAGACATCCTAGAACTTGTTTTCTTCTTGTGACTCCTCCTTTATCACCTTCGAAATGCTGTGCTTTGCACCAGATTACTTTTCCTGACATTCCTCTCCCAAGTCTTTAAGGCTAATGGCCAGTGGAAAGAGCTCTTTCCTGTTGCTCCTTTTCCTGCCTGTGCAAATAGTGAGGGTGCTTTGCAATTCTGTCGGTGGGTCTGGGGACACTTGGCAAAGATGTGGTAATTACAGGCTCCCGGTGGGTGCTTTTCAATGGGTTGTTGCTGCAGTGAGCAGAGAAATTCATGACTGGATTTAAGCCCTGTCGCCCTGTGCTGGGACCCTCAGTGCAAGAGAGACATTGAGAGGATGGAGCTGGGGAAGGGGCTGGAGCCCCAGGAGGGGCTGAGGGAGCTGGGGAAGGGGCTCAGCCTGGAGAAAAGGAAGCTCAGGGGGAAATTCTGGCTCTGCACAACTCCCTGACAGGAGGGGACAGCCGGGGGGTCAGGGTTTGTCCCAGGGAACAGGGACAGGAGGAGAGGGAATGGCCTCAATGGCACCAGGAGAGGCTCAGGCTGGACACCAGGAGGGATTTCCCCATGGAAAGGGTGCTCAGGCCTTGGCAGGGGCTGCCCAGGGAGGTTTGGAGTCTCCATCTCTGGAGGTGTCCAAGGATAGTCTGGACGTGGCACTGAGTGCTCTGGGCTGGTGACAGGGTGGGCATTGGGCACAGCTTGGACTCTGATCCTGGAGGCCTTTTTCAACCAAAATGATTCCATGGTTCTGTGATTCATAGTCCAGGGCTGTGCAGTACCCAGAATTTGCCCTCTTGCTGTCGTGACTCAGAAATGTTCGTGCTGTCACAGTTGAATGTGGTACATCTGGATGGAGCCTGTCAGTGTGAGCATTCCATGGAAATGTGGCCAGCTGTCCTGAGGCACTATCAGCTCTGTGTTTTAACATGCATAATGTTACTTTCTTGTTTCTTAAGGTGCTGTAGGAGAAAATCAACACCCTGGGGATTTAGATATTTCTGATTTTCTCTGTTGGTCTCCCAAAACTCTGAACTGCCTTGGGTTAAAGAAATGTTTTGTAGGCCCCTTATGTATTTCATTTCATTGAAGGTGGGAAAACGTCCAGCCAGTGATTGATGGGATTTTGAAATTTGTTCAGACCTTTTACTTTGCTGGGATGGAGAGGGTTCTTACCCTGGAATTGGATCCATCCTTCCCTGTGCTGCAAGGCTCCTGCCGGCTTCCCACTGACTTTTTGCTCTTAAATTTATAAAGAAAAGAGAGAGGGGGGGAAAGCAGCAAAAAGTAGAGCAGACCTGAAGTATTTCAGTTGATTCTGTGTTGAGGATGAAATTTCAAATTTCAGAACAGACAGGTCTGCACTTCCTGCGTCCCTTCTTCCTCTTGTCTTGTTGCCCTGCCTGGGCTTCTGTATTTGCTGAGATTTTTATCTGGAGCCAAAATCCAGCTATCAGGTGAGTTAAATACAGGCAAGTCAGTCTTAGAGGATGCTTCCTTCTGTGAAGTTTTCAGTGAAAGTTAAAAAACTTCCCCAGTTTAGGATTTTTGAGGACCCTGGTAAGCGTTGAAAGCCTGAACTGGGGCCTCATTCCAGGAAAGGGAGATGTGAGCATCCCTGAGGGAGCTTGGGACAGGTGTGTCCCAAAAGGAGCAGATTTTCAACAGAACAGCAAAAATGATGTCAAAACCCCTCCTGATCTCTGTGAAGAAAGGGTTTTGGAAAACCGACTTAGAAGGCAGGCCTGGTGCATCCTTAATGCTGGAGCAGCTTTCAAGCAGCTCTGTAATTTGGAATGTGAGTGACGTCAGTTCTTCTGGCCATCTGGTTAGAAAATCTAGTTGTAACTGAAAATATCCAGCCCTTTTTTCTCCATTGCTAGGTGGTGACTACACACTTATGTAATTTAACAGCTCGAATTCTTTTCCATTCTGGTGATCTCTTCACGGAGCCGTAGCGGGGAGGATGCTGCGGGAAGGGGATCAGTGATTCCTCGGCTGAAGGGTCCCTGCTCCAGGGGGAAACACAGGCCTGGGGCTTAGAAAATGGGATCCTGCTCCTTCTGGGGCTGTTTGCTGGGTGACCTTGGACAAGAACGTTCTCCTTTTTTTCCCCTACCTCAGTTTCCCCCCCTGCTTATTAAATAGTGCTAATGACACTTCCTATCTCCTAGGCATTGTTAGGATCTAATGAGTCATGCTATGGAACACTGAGCAAGGCACAAGGTATTGTTATAATTACTGCTTGTGCTCTTCTGCTCAGTCTCTGCTTTCCTCCCTCCCCTGTTTTTTTTGGGTTTTTTTGTTTTTTTCCTGCTCTGCAAATCCAAACATCCCATTTTAATGCTGTTCTTTAAATACCCGTCGAGCAGCACTGCTCCTTCTGTACAAGTTGTAACTGGATTATAAAATAGTATTGATGGGAAATATGCCTGAAAATGCACCCTGTGATAGTGCCTGAAAAATAATGGTACCAGAGCTGTCAGCCATTTCCTAAAGCCTTTTTAATGGCAAAACTTATAAGAGCCCAAGAACAGGTTGTAAACCTAGGCATTGTCATGCAAACTTAATGTTCAGATAAAACATTTATTTTTTTATTATTTACTCATTGTTAGTAAATACATTTTCCAAGCAGAATAACGACAACGCCCTGTGATTCATTTTTGTTTAGCACTTCCTCTAATTCTCGGTGAAAAAAGTTAAATCTTTTTGTATTTTTGCTCTTTAAGGCCAGCAGAGTCCTAGATCAAGCATCCCTTTAGTTCCCTCCTTTTTACCAATGACTGTGAAAGGAGAGCTGATATCACTGGGGGCAGGAATGAGGGAGAATTTACCAGGGATGAGCTGAAGTTTTAGGATGTGGGGGAAAAAAAAAGGAATTTCTGCATATTCTTTATAGCTGCTCAGGTCATGCATATTAAAATTAAACTTGGAATGGGGGGAACTACTCCAGTTTATTATTCCAAAGGAGTGCATGAAGGGGAAAAACTAATGATAAATAAAATAGAAACCAACTTGCTCAGTGAAGGTAAGAAGTGATGACAGTGTTCTGTTCGCCTTTTTTTAAAGCAAACACATTACTTCAGGTAAAATGGGGTTTGGATTTGCCTTACAGGAACTACTTTGATAAAAGACTTTTAGCTCCTGTAAATACATAAATAGTGGTGAAGGGGAGCCTGAATCACTGAATGCAGAGCTGCCCTGGCCTTACAGGAATATATGTCTGGGCTGTATATTTGCTCCCTGACATATTTGCTTATGTGCCACCACTCCTGTGCTCTTAGGAAATAAATTAAGAAATAATTCAGTTGTCAGTGAATAAATAACAGTGAAAAAAAAACCCTTCCAGCTTTAAGGAAGGCTGTGATAGGCAGGAAATGCTCTCATTTGTATAATATCAGAACCAGTCACTATACAATAATTTTTTTTTTTTCCTGAAAGCTTTTCCACCTGTCATGCATAGCTGAAAACTTTAAATGACCGTTCAGCTGGCTCCAGCACCCACTCTGGGAAACAGTAAATCTTTGTGTTGCATCTCCTGTTACAATGCACCATTTTGGTACATTAATACTGACTTGGAGCTCTAGAGCTTACATTTATTTTCCTAAAGCATTAGAAAGAATGATTTCATATTAGAGGGGAAAAAAAAAAGGAGTGAGAATTACTCAGTTGTTAGGTTTAATTGTTCTGAATCCTTCCAGTGCTTCATGAGAAAATGTACTGAGGAGATGTGCAGTATAGTGGGAAATGTGATGGAAAGGTATAATTTGACCACCTACCAGCAGCAGCTGAAAAGCAATTCCAAGGGCTGCATGTCTATCAGGATTAATCACTGGCTCATTATTGAAAATCCCTTCGTGCTCACTCCTGAATCCTCCTTCAGGACAGGCTCCAGCTCAGCTCTTGCCCTCCCTGGAGGGAGGCTGCAGTTCCAGCCCAGCTCTGTGCTGGGATTGCACACAAGAGCACCTTTTGTTTGGTGCAGTTTTGGAGCTTTTTTGCTGTGGAAATTGCCTCGGTGGAAGGGCAGGGCACCCCCCCAGAACAGCATCATCTCTAGACACTTTATGGCCCCCCTGTCTGGTCATTTACCTCCAGCTGAACTCTGCCGGTGGACGTGGCCAAGTATTTCATTTGGACAAGAAAAAAAAAAGAGCATTATTGAAAGGGACTGACCTTTCCATCACCCTGTTCTGTCGTCATGGTGCTTTTATAGCATTTCTCTCGACCAACCCCTTCCCTTTTCTCAACCACAATAATTCCCCTCCTCCTCTCCCGTCCATCCTCCCTGGAGACTCGGTGGTTTCCTTGTGTTTCCACAGACACCTGCCCTGCTGCCTTCATCCCTCAAAGTCCTGGGGGCTCCTGGCAGAAGCTGAAATGATCCAGAAGCTTTGGTCCATCAGCAGAGCTGGGAGATGCTGGGTTAGGAGGGAGCCCAGGACACAGGAGCTTTGGGAAGAGGAGCTGAGAGATTTCATGGCACTGATGCTCCTGGAGCTGTTCCTTTGTGGAGCTTCAGCGCCTTTGCTCTGATCTGAAATCCATATGGAAGTGGGAAATAATCCCATGTGGTGGCTGTGCTGAAGCCCAAGGCTGTGGCACTGAGGGATAATTCAGGCAGAGAGATCCGTGGGTGAGCGATGGAGAGAGAACTTTGTGGCCATGAGAAGTGTGTGTCCTCCTCAGGGAAAAGCCCAGCCTGAAAATGGGATCACTGATTTTCCCTGAGCTCACAGGAAACGCTGGCATTTGTGTTGGTGCAGTGGTAACAGTGGAAAATGGCAATTTATTATATTTCGTTTTTACTTTCTTTACAGAAACTGCTGGCCAAGCTAGAATTGTTTAAAACTGCAGATTTACAAAATATTGGGGAAGGTGGGGTGTTTCCATGAATTTGTGTTAATAAGCACAAAGCACCAAGCTGCTCAAAGCCATTTTCAGAGGAAATTCAGATGCTTTTGGGGGTGATAATTTATACTAAAGAGTTTTGATTGCCACTGGATTCCTGGGATTGTTTGATATTCTGCATGGAAAAATTCTACCTGTCCTGCTTCAGTGTATTATGCACAATTTTGGGGCCTTTTGTTCTGATTTAGGGGGTCACCTGGACTGTACCTACAGGAATCTGTGCATGATTCCAGGTGATCCCTTCTATTGCTGCTGTCATTATTGGACATTCAGTGTTTTCTGAGGGCATAACTTCTGGAGATTTGACTTTTCTCCTGGATGCAGCTCCCTTCCACTGATTGTTAAATCTCACATGATTTTAGGGTGGCATCCAAACTTTACATTTCCCACAAGATTCAGGTCGAGCACAGCATCAGAGAGGTGGATGTTTAAATACTGATCACATATTTCTGCTTCAAAACATGGCAGAATACCTGTAGTATTTCAATGAAAGCATCGCACTTGTGCATTCCTTAATCAAAAACTCATCTCTGTGTGCTTAGAGAGGTAAAACCCTGGATTTTCCTCCAATTTCTAGTGGACATTTCATTTCAGTAATACACAGCTGACAGTGCACTTGGGCTGGAATGAACTGACAGTTCTGCACAGGGTCTGTTTGGCCATTTGAAACATTTTTATTGAACACCAAGTGTGCTGCTGGAATGATGAGGAGGGGTTAATGTAGTTCAGCCCCTCAGGTGAGACCTCGACAGGTCACACAACAGAGGCATCACCCAGCTCGTGTTGCTGCTGTTTTTATTTTGCACCCCTGCAAGTTTTAATCTTTGTAGTGATCACTCTGCCTGAGCATGAGGTTTGAGGAGGAGGCAGGGGAAGGAAGAGGGAAGGCAGAGCGCTGCTGGGCTGTTCCACCCGCAGTGCCCGTGGCGTATTGACGGAGCACGGGCTGGGAGCCAGGATTCCCTGGCCTCACCCAGATCCGGGGGGATGGAGCAGGGGGGGCCCTGGCACGGGGTGGGGAAGAGCCAGACAGAAACATTGATTGTCCCTTTAATGTGATCTGACATCACAGAAAGTGGAAGCAGAGGACACGGAGGGAAAACTGCAACCTCAACGCTCCATTAGGAGTGGAGTGGATTGGTGGCTGTGCTCTCCCGGAGATGAATTTGTGGGATCCTTTCTAGGGAGGAACAAGGATTGTGTGGAGTTGCTCAGTGTCCCACTAGGGCTGTGTGTACATTAGTCAGACCCTTGATGATTTCTGCAGAATTGTAACCTCCTCTTAATAATGCTGTCGATAAACCCATCAGAAAGGGTAAAATCACAGTGAAATGATTCAGGCGTGTGGTTGGAGTGGTAAAATCCTTCCAAACGGTGTAACCTGAGTATGATGGCTCAGCCACCTTTACGCAAAGATAACTTGCTTTATTTTCTAATCTGCTTTTTGGGTGCAGTTTCAGGCATTTGCAAGTAAAACATCTTTGCCCACAAGGAAGGAGTTGCCTTTCACTCTCTCCTTCCTTCCTACCCTGGGGCTTTCTGTACATGAGGACAAATGTACCTTGGTTTTTTTGTGGGTCTGGACCAGATCACTTTTGTTCTACTGAAAAATGTAATCATTAAAAGAGAGCCATTCATTAAAACAATTCTTTAGACTTGTTGTTTCATGTGGAGGAGAAAACACCACAAAAATAAATCTGACTTATGCATGAGGCATAAAAGTGTTGTCTAAGATGTTAACAGATCTCAGTCAGCTGACATGAGGGAGCTGGGAGAAAAGATGCTGAAATATTGCCCCGTTAAAGTGGGACCAGTCTAGTACAGGGGCTTTGAACAGATCTTTGAGGATATTTAGACATTTATTTCTCTATGCAGAGTCTTGTCCATGGACCTGGATAAACCCAGGACTAAGTTACTGCTTGGCTCCAGCGTAGGTGTCTTAAGTCAGTGCTAACTGATGGATTTTCTGCAGGTTTTTAAGCATCTCCTTCAGGGTGAATTGGAGTCCAAAAGTGCCTGTCACCTGCAAGGGGATCTGGACAACTAGCTCAAATACAGATAACTCCATGTAAACCTCCGTGAGCAGATGGGACCTGTGGTGAGCCCGGTTCTAAATAACCATATTTTACATATCAGTGCTTGGGTTTGAACTTGCCACATGGACCCAGTGTTGGAGAACATAATGAGCAGGAATTCATAGGGATGTCTGAGAGGTGTCAGGAAAAGGAGCAAAGGAAGAGCGGCTCTCATGGGGTGTCCAGTTTTGGAGGATTTTATCATAGGCTAATTTAAATCTTCTTTTCTATTGAACTCCATGCTTTTATTTAGAAAGATGAACTGAGCCCTTTTGAGTTGTTGGGTGTTTCCACAACTACATCCTGCAACAGTTTTCTGCAGCTTTTTTTTGGCAAGTTGAGCCAAAGGCTTGAAAACTGAATGCTCAACGTGTACAAGACAAAACTCCTGAGCTGCACCTTGAATTATTTCCCAGCTGGAATTAATGGTGTTTAACCCTTTTAAAGAATTAGGAAAAGGAGGTTCTTTGGGGTTTGTTGGCTGTGAAAACATCAGTCTTGTTTCTGTAGTGCCTTCTGCTGGAAAATACCAAACTCCTTCAGAAACTGTGATGCTGTTTACATTTTTTTTGATGTTTACATTTTATTTACCTAAAGCCATTCAAATAACGTCAGTGGCAGAGCCAGGAATAAACCCCAGTGCTGCTGACCTTCAGGCCTGTGTGACTCTCAGTCCTGCCCTAAAGCTGATGGACAGATCGTTCTCCAAATGTCACAGCGGGGAGAAGGGGGGTCTGCTCTTCTTTTATTTTAATTTTTTTCTGGGAAAACAAGGAAGAGTTATTTGAAGTATCCATGAGAAGGGCGTGAGCTCTTCATATGGGCTGCAATGAGATGAAAATAGGTAGAACCGGTGAGGTTTGCACAAACCCCAAGTCTGTGACCCCAGATGTAAAATTCACGTGCTTGCTTTAATTCAATAGGTCTTAAAATTGGATTGTTGGCATTTGTTTGTTCAATGTCCTCACTCCCAGCAGTGCTTGAGGACAACTTCATCTCCTCTTGTTTTGGGTTTAGACTGATATGCAAACTAGAGAAATTGGCTCCAAAAAGAGTGAAGTTGAGGTTTGGGGGGTTTTGGTGAGATTTTTGTCCAGCTTTAATTCTATTTAAAAAGGGGAAGAAAGCACAAACTACCATGACTGCTTTCCCACCCATCTGAAGCTGCCTCAACTTGCATTCCACGTGGGTCCTGCTGGCTCTACAATGTCTGCTGCTGATAGCACATGATTTTAGTATCTAATTCTATTAGTCATGACCCAAATCAGCTTGAAAATGGTTAAACACATAGAAGAGGAGTAGGAGTAGAGTGTCAAGAATAGCTTGGAAGAAGATGTTATCCCACATACCAAGGAGCTGGTATCTCAAAGGTGTCACAGTGATGGAAGTGAGGAGAGGGCTGAGCTGCCAAAGTCGTCGTAACAAATAAATATTGACTCCCAGTGGAACGTGCGCTTCTCCATGAATTCCAAATATCCCGTGGCACTCCTGGGGCAGAGCTGCCACAGAGTTCAAGAGGAGATGTTCTTGTGCTGCACCTTTGGGAACAATTCCCACCCAGCCTGGCGGGGAACAGGAGCAGGAGCCAGAAGCCAGCACAGCCTTCATCCTCAGCTGCCGAGTGAGTCACTTGGCCTGTTTTTGTTGTGCAGGAGGGAACTGGGATGGGGCTCATGGATCTGATGGCACAGTTCCTTGGCTCTTCATACAGGTCACAATGTAAAATTAAGCCTCATTGCTGAGACTAATTGTTACTAAAAAGGCGTTTTTGGCCTTAATGTTTGGGTTGCTCTGGTTTACTCTGTGTAGAGCTGTGGAAATGCTGCTCCATTTACATTTTTTATAATCCCTATTTCTCACCACTCCCAACATGCTATCGTGCTGTCTTTGGATGGATGAAAGGAACCACAAGACCTACAAAGCAGCAAGTGGAAAACTGTAGGAAAGAATGTCAGGAGCACTGACAGGGTCTGAGGGAGCTGTGCTGGAAGTTTACAGTGGATGTGTTGGAGCGAAGGGAGTGTCAGCAAACCCACCTTCCAAGGGTGTCTTGGTGGTGTTAATGCATTCACATTAACTGCAGCCCTTAATTCATTTGCATTTCTTCATTTCTTGGTACTTGCCAGGAGCTTCGCACCCTATCGAGAGGAAAGGTGACCCAGAAGGAGCAAAAATCCAGGATTTTTTAAAAGCATACATTTGCCATAGATAATGCTTCTCCTTGGATTTTAAAGGGGGAGAGCTCGGTTGGATCTCTCCCTTTAAGGCTTGTGGTTATAGCCCATGTTTTAATCACTACTTTGATCTGATTAAATCCTCAGCCACAGAGAAATCAGCTTAGAGAAACATGTCTCCTGTTGAACCTGAGAGCAGCAGCAGTTCAGAAAACCAAGCCAAGCCAAATACCATTAGAAAAAAAAAATGGAAGCTTTGGGTCTCACCAAGAGTGTGTGACATGGTGGATCACTGGCATTGCTTTCCAGCCAATGTTCCAGCCTGCTCCTGGGGATATCCAAACTCCCCTGTGGCTTCATCTCCTGAGCAAACACATCAAACCTGTCCCAGAAGGGAAACCTGGCTTTGGTTGGGTTTTTATTCTTGTGCCTTCTGCCTCTTAGCAGTGTCGGGATCAGGTGTGTGTAGGATGGAGGACAGGGAGGAGTTACTGTGCTTTGCCTGGGAGTTGGGGATCAAACGAGTTTTAATCTTCTTTCAATCTCTCTGCCACCTTATTACACTCAATCTCCTTTCAAGATGTTATTCAAATCCACATGTGGGTCTCTTTACCAAGATTATAACACAAGAAATATCCTATTAAACAATTCCGGTGGCACCCTACAACAATCCTTAGCCTGTGGATCAATAATAAAGTTGTATGGAGAAAAAAACTGGGAAAAACAACCACTTAAAACAAGGAATGTGTTTTCTCTGATCTCAGATTTACCCTAACATTACTCAGAGTGCAGCTTTCGGCAGGCTCTGTGTTCATCCCTACTGGTACAAGCAAGGAATGTCTAACACTGTCTGCTAATCTTAAATTAAATGTTTTATGTTTCACCTGGTCTTTTGATCCAGCAGGACTACAACAGTTTCATCCTAGAGTGAAAATCAAGATCTGTTTCTCTCCAAACTCACACGAAGCAGGAGTCAGGATATGGGAGCCTTGCTTAGCAAAATTCTGTAAGAAAAGTCAGTCTGTTCGGTCCAGAAATTCCAAGGAAGCAGTGAAATCCTTGTTTACACTCTCACTGCAGCTCTACTAAGCCCGAGCAGTTAGACTCTAGCATTGTGTAAGAATTGTCATTTTAAAGCTCCTCTGCAGTGGGATCAGCCCTGGCTGGGTCAGGGTTCAATGCCTTGCCCAGGGTCATGTGAGGCTGCAGTGAGAGGCAGGACCAGAATCGTGTTTATTTACTGTGGTGGCCAAAATCTTGGCAAACCAATTTTTTGGCCGTTTTTGTTCACTAAACTTTGAACTGTTAGCAGACCCTGTTTGAGCCCTCTGGGTGCTACAAGCTCTCTTATATCTGTCAAACAGCAGTGTCTCCACTCCCCTCTGGAGCAGCATTTCTCAGGGAAAGCTGAGATTCTGACTGGTTTGTCCCCGTGTCCTGCAGTGTATGGCATTATCTTTGTCCTGGGAGAGAAATTCAGCTGAGGAAGAGAGGTCAGAGAAAATAAATTTCATGGGACTTAGTCAGTTTTTTGCTTTTTTTCTACTCATTGCTAAAGCTTAGAGCCTCCCCCTGGCTCCTTGGTCAGCTGAAGGTATTGCAGAGGTGCCAGGCACACAAATGGGGGGGATGGAGGTGTCACTTTTCCTTTTAAATTGTGGAGCTGCAGGGGAGAAAAGCCCTGTCCAGAGCCAGCCCCTGAGCTGCCCTGAGTGCAGCCAGCTATTCTGGGAAGGCAGCAGCTCACAAAAGCCATGAGAAAGGCAAGAAGACAGAGGGCCCCAACCTATTGTTTCCTCTCTTCATTCCAAATAATCGTGGCTCCCGTGACCTCCTGGCTCGCTCCCTCCAATGAGGATTTGGGGACAGCTGCTGCCCTGAACAGCTGAGCCCGGCATTATCTGCCTGCTTTCCCGCAGCTCCTTCCTCCCCCTCCAGCAGAGCAGCAGTGGCAATGATCACCTTCTCTCCCACAACATTAATCTGTACTCGTTAATGAAGGTTTGGGATTCTGTTCGGTGTTTGTAATGCTCAATTCTCTCCATTCTCCTGAGATTTGCTGCTTTTTCCCCATTCCCTGTTCCATCTGCAGTTGTTGCTGTACAGCTCAGCCTGTTTCTTAGGGAAGTTGCCTGAACTTGGCCTTGTTGAGAGCAGGATTGTGATTTTTGTCAGAGAGAGTTCAGCAGAGGTGGGGAATTTGCAGCCTGGTTTCCCTCTTAAGCAGAAGTTTTCTTATCCTGGTTGGAGGAACCTGCCTGAATTTCTTGGACAATAATTCTCCATGCCATGCGTGTGGAACAGCTTTGATGGTTGCAAAGAATTTTTGCCTTAATGTGTTTGAGGCCTTTGAAGCTTTTGGCTGTTGCACCACTTAAATTAGGTTTATATCTACCTAAAGGTGATCGGTTTTGTTTCCTTTAGTGGCTGGCAAAACTCTCCTTGAGGTGAGCTTTGATTTTCTCAGCCTCGCTGGTGTTTAGGTGAAATGTCAACTTCCCTGTGCTTCAGGCTAAATGCATGCACAGGCAGTGTTTGTACCTGCAGGTTGTTGTGTTTTTCCTTGGAGAGACAAAAATCAACCCTGGCTGGAGTCATCCCTCCATCAAACCCATCTTGTGACCTTCTCCTTGGTTCCTGGGGTTCATCACCTCCTCCAGCCTCCTCCTGCCATGCATGGAGAGAGAAGAATCCCTTCTCAGCCAGTGAGTGACACTTTGTCCCACTGGGAAAGGGACCAGTGAGATCCTTCACTGCTCTCTCCAGTGCAGCCCTCAGGCTTCACCTGACATAGGTATATTCTGTTAAACCTTCAAGTTAACCTGCTTGGGATATTTTAATACTCAATCTCAGAAAAATAAGACAGAGATCTGTAATTTGAAAAGATTTAGGGGTCGGGGCTGTTGGCACAGTGTCACAGTAAAGCAGGCAATGAATTAAATAGCTTTAGTTGGAACATCTGATCCATTAATTTGTCTGTCCAGGCTCTCCCTTTCTGTTGGGCTGCACAAGTGAACGAGGGGATGAGTCTAATTTCAGATTTTTCTTTCATGCTTGACTCATGTGCTTTTTTCCTTTGGTGTTTCAGTGAACGAGACAACGTCAGTGAGTGGTGATTTGCAACAATGTGAAATCCTTACAGCACTTTATTCTTGGAGTTTTGTGCTTCTTTAGACATCCTTTAAAGCAAGGAAGGCTGTGTTAGTGTAAGAATGGTTAAATTATCCTTATGGGGACCTCCAAAGATCAAAGCAAACCCTGGGATTACCCATCTCCCAGGACTGCATTGTTGTTGGATTCTTCACTGCGATGTGACCGATTGTGCTGGCGTGATGAGTGACACTGGCGTGGATGCTTTGCTTGGTCCTTTTGGGGAGATGTCAGGCCATTTTTCCACACAGACATCTTCCTGGTGCTCATCCCTGGCTGTCTGTAGCAAGTGCAGGCACCTGACTGAGTGCCCTGCTCTGGAATATCTGGTGCACACACGGATGGAGTGGCCCAGGAGTACCCCATGTCCTGCAGGGAGCAGCAGCCCAGGACCTTGTGCCAAATCTGTCCTCTGCAGAATGGCTGAGAGTTCTCTTCTTCCTCCCAGGAGCAAGGGAGGTTGTGTCTGACTGCAGATATCTGACATTTCTGTTGCCACCCCACAGATCTGAGCCCTTCATCCATGTTCCCACAATTTCCTGCAAACTCAGCCTATGATTATTAAGTCCCTTCTGTGCATGATCCACCCTCACTTCAGCTCCTGGCATTAGACGGAGATTTCCTGTCCCTGTTCTAGATGGATACATACCACCTCCTTCCTTGATTTGTTATTTATTTATCATCCCTTGTGTGCTGGATGTATGAAAACAGCATTGAAATGCAGAGCCTGTGAACCTTCAGTGCCACTGAGCAGTGACATTCCTGCAGCTCCCACTGATGTGACAATGTTCGTGCAGTCAGGCTCTGAGTCAGGCTTTTCCTTGACCTGAGACTTTTAGGTCAGGCTTTTCCTGCCAGCTTATATCCCTCCTGTGGCCAAAACACATCACAGTTCTACTCTGCCCAGGTTATGGAACACTACAAACCTCTGCTTTCTCTAAGGTCTGGCTTCATTTGGGCTCAGCTGCTCCTGATGGTTTTAACCTCCAATAATTCTCGAGGCCTTGTGTGTGTCAGTCAATGCTGTAGAAGCTGCCTTAGAAAAGTTCAACCCAAGTGGGTTTGAGGCTTCCAAGTGTCAGACAAAAGAAGAAAATCAAATATGAGACCTGGAAGCCTGGAATTCAGCTCTGTGTTGGTCTCCATGCTGGGTTTGGTGCAGTGTCAGTGTTGTGACAGCAGAATTCCATGAGCAGAAAGACAGAAAGAAAGCCCTCAGACTGATACCTTGGAAATCTTGCTTACTTTGCAGTTTGGAAGTTGGTTGTGTTGACAGGAATATGAAAAAAGTCCACGCCGTGGTTTAAGCAAAGGAAAGTGGAGGAAGGGACGTTGGCATTTAGAGCTCCAAACTTTCCCTCAACCCCTCTCTTTGTGTTTCTGATCACGGGCTGCAGTCCAGACTCCGTGGTGGTTTGTAATTAAACCCAAAGCCTGAAGGTTCTGTGGAGTTCTCATTGCCTACCAGGTCAAACTGAATCTGGTTTTTATCATGGAATATTTCAGTTCAGTTACCCCTTGAGGAAGTCTGGGAACAGACAGGCCATTCATATTGAACAGATGACCTAGGCTTAAAAAAACCCTTTTTGTCTGTTAAGCTTATGGCTAAGATATTATGAAAACGGCTTAATAATGTGCCCTAACATTTATACCACACTATTTTCTTACTTTAATTTTCCAGGCAATTAAAAATAATTGAAAGTTACTGCCAAACCCCCTGAAGATATACTTTTTCTTTCAAATAAGCTTATTTTCATACTTGTGAGGTCACCAGATATTTATTTGACCATCTTTATAGGGGTCAGGCCCGTTACACACACAGAATGGGGATGTGGAATAGAACTTGCATTGTAGAGCAGAGCGAGGAGTGAGAGCCAAGCCCGCCTCACGTCGTGTTTATTGCTGGGGCACCACAAACAGCACTTGTGCATCGACCAACCTGGGCCCAAATTCTGCACTTCAGCACTAAAAATCTGTGTTTAAAGCCTGTTAATTCTCAATAGAGGCAAACAGAGCTTTGAGTGCTTGGTGAGGATGAGCTGGGGCCAGGCAGTGCCTTGGGGGCTTCTCAGTGGAAGGCTTTGGGGTGACAGTGGAGCCCTTTTGGGGGCTCTGGGCATTCTGAGCCCCCACATTGTCACTGTGGCCACGAGAGGGGATGCAGTGGGGAGGGAAAGCAGGAGTTTTGTTGGTGGATGTGGAGTATGCACAGTCAAACCTCCCTCTCTGCTCTCCTATTAATAGAGTTGTAGCAGACACAACCCTTGTGTCTGCGCAGTCACGCTGCTCCCAGGATTGCTCAGCCAGTTCTCCCCTAAAGGCTTAAAATCCATCGTGTTATACAAGAGGTGAAAGCCTTCTTGGAGTGTCCCAGATTTCCCCCTCCTGTCTGTCCTATTCCCCTTCCATTTTTTCCCTTCAAATTATCTTTTGCTGCCTCATCTAATATTACATGAAGTAGGTTTTTGGAAATGTGTCTCTCTCTCTATATTCACATACATGGGCATTTCCTCTTAGATCTCTTACCTGTAGTCAAAAGTTGAGTTTATGTTGGGGAAAAAGGAGAGAAACAGGTGGGCTTTTTGTCAAAATTCTGTCTATTGGACGAGACAATTTGCTAAAGGCTTCTTCTTCAGATGGTTTTCATGTGGAACATCCCAGTGTAGGGGATAATATTTTTATATTATAATACTCTGAGCTGGAAGGGACCCAAAAAGATCATCTAAGTCCAACTGCTGGCCCTGCACAGGACACCCCAGCAATCCCACCATGTGATTTTGCTCAGTTATTTTAATTTTTTGTTAACTGTTGGAGGTAAATCTCTTTTCTCAAGGTGACCAAGCCTTCAGAAGGATAAAAATCCTTTTCTGAGCGCATCACTCCAGCATGGTGGATCTTGTGGCTAAAATTAATTCTGTTTACACAAATCACTCACTGGAACATGGAAGGTTCCTCCAAAGCAAACCCTTCCTGACACAGCAGAGCTGCTTTGCTGCTTGGCTTTGGCAGAAAGAGCAAACTCAAGCAGAGAGGAGCAACCTCTCCTGTCCTTCATTCTCCCTCCTCCTCCTTCCTCCCCTCTCAAACCACCCCAACCCCTCCTTAACTCCATGTCTGGTGGAGGAGCATGTGCTGCTTATTTCTAAAGGCAGCAAAATAAGCTTTGGAAGTCTAAGACTGTAATTGGTTGTCTGCCTTTTTATCCTGGGAGCTCTGGGGACGGTTCAGGAGTAATAACTGTTACTTAAAGTAGATGAGCTTCTTGTGGCTTTCTTAGAACTGCAGAGCACCGTGGTTGTCGGGTGCTTAGGGAAGCATCTGCCTGTCTGCAGCTTTCAAAACATTTTGTAAGCAAAGAATTTAGGGTTTCCTCTCTTCTGTGTATGGAGAAGTTACTCCTCAGTGTGTTCTTGCAGCGCTTGACTGAAAACTGAGTTCTTCTGAAGGATATTTAATTTGCTCAGTAACTTAAAGCCATTGGCACCTAAAATATCTGTAACTGTATGGTTGCTCCTCCTTCGTTCATCTTCTGATAGAAAGACTCAAGGTGTGAGTTTTTAGGTATCTGAGGTCTTGGTTTATTTTTTTTTTTCACTGGGACTGGGGGGTTTTCCATGGCACTGCCTTGTAACCTTAATAGGATTTGTAACTATTAATCCATGGCCAATGTATTGACTTTCACTGATATTTATGTAAAGCAGTCTTGGGTTTAAAAACTGAGTTGGGTGGAGAAAATTCCGACTCTGTGGTGATGTTTGTGAAGGTGTTGGAGGTGATTGCAGTTGTTTCCCTTCACCTCATTGTGCTTGGGCTCCAAAGCAAAGCCTGGCTCTGCTGTCATTCCACACACCCTGCATCCCCCAGAATACTCTGAAGCTTTTCCTGTGGTCATCTCTACTAAATGAAAAATAAATGTAGGGCAGCGCTGGCTTTCTGCAGCCTGAGGATCTCAGTCGTTTTGTACAGTTTTTATTTTGTATGACCAAAAAGCTGCAGCCAGCCAGATGTGCTGCTAAAATGCATTTTCCTGGAGTGGGAGGGCGAGGGTGCAGAGCAGGAGCCCTGTAAATAACTGGGGTGAGTTTGGGGCACAGTGCAGACGAGGGGGCTGTGCTTGCTGTGCTCCACTGCTCCTGAGCCTCTGAGGTAATTCCTGGGGATGTCCTCAGGCTCTTGTCCCAGCTTAGGCTGACAAAAGGCACTGTCCCTTGCCCTCAGCGGCGATGTCACATGCTCACACACATGTGCCAGGAGAGCCAGCCTGGCAGAAATTGCAGATTAGGTGCTGGGAGGGTGAGTGGAGCAAGGGCTGACAGTGAATTCTTCAGCTGGACTGAGAGAAATGATACATCAAGGCTGGTTACTGACTTGGCTGTTGTCTGTGCTGCTTGCTTTTCCTCCCAGAATTAAAAAGGGGCAGATTCTGTGCCCCAGGGAGCTCTGGGGGACACCCAAATCAGGGCACCCTGGAGCTTGGCAGCTCCATACCCAGGTACCCCAGAGGAGTTTGACAAAAGGGCATCAAAATCCCATCAGTTTTTATCAGTTTTAGAGCTCCCTGTCTCCTTTCTTGGCTTCCTAAACTGTGCTGGAATTAGTGGAAGTCACAAGGGGAATACTTGTCCTTTTATATAACATTGGAGACTGAACTGAGGTTCTTGGCTGGCAGAGTGGACATGTCTCCACAATCCAGGAGCAGATGCCTGGGAGAGTTTGGAGCTGGAACTTGAGTGCAGTTACAGCAAGGGAGCCTGATTGCATTGCAGAGAAAATGTGAGGAGAAAACTTGGTTCACAAAAGGCTTTTTAATTACCCAGAACTGTGACCCCATAAACTGGGCAAAGCAAGTCTGTCCACAGAGGAAATTCTGCTTTTCCTTGCTGAGCCTGATGGCATCACTTCCCTCCCCTTATGCCAGAAGTGCTCCCTGTTCTCCTGGACACCCATCCTTGTGTGCAGCACAGATCCCTGCCCATCTTTCCCTCTTGGTCACTCTCCTTGCCCTGGTCCTGACAGGGCACCCCAGAGTTCCCAGGAGCTGCTGCCAATAAAAGCAGCCAGAGGAAAAGGGGCCATTCCCTGTGCTCAGCCCCTCTGACCTGCTTTGCTCTGCTCAGCCCGGGGGAAGGGGGAGTTGAGCTGTTTTGTTTGGGTTCAAACCACAGGGCAGGGAATTCTTTTCAAGCTGTAACTTTTAGTTTCCACTGGAAGGGCAAAACAGAGTCTTAGCCAGTGGAAAGGAGGCTTCCAGCTGCATCAGCCAAGAGGCAAAAGGCAAGCACATCATGTAACAAATGATCAGCTCTTTGCTGAGGCTTCTCCAGAAAAATCAACAGATCAGGGTGCTTCATTTGAGGGAGGTTGCCACATTCACACACCAGTTTGGGTTTTTCCTTTTTTTCTGGCTTATTTCAGCGTTCCCAGCTGGGCAGAGGGTATCACCCCATGATGGGTTTGTGTTCTGGCCATGGCAGAGGGATTTCTGCAGGAATCAAAATCACTCTGAATGGGAAATAGTGATTTTGTGAGCAGCCACTAAAGGTTCATAGAATTTTGAGACCAAGAGAATGGCTATTAAGAAGTCATTATTTGTAGAAGATTTGAAGAGTTGTATGGATTTATAGATCCCGATCTATATCAAAGAGTAATTCCACATGATGGATGTAGCAGGAGAACAGTAAATTAAAAGCATCATTGTAAAGATCAGGGATTAAACAGCCAGGTGAGCTGGCTGAGCATTTTTTATCAATGCAGATTTCCAGGTAGAATCTCCATCATGTCCAAGCTTCATGAACTTGGGAGAAAGTTCACAAGTTGCAGTAAAGTCCCCAGTGGCCCAAAGAATCCCAGCAGCTTTAGCAGTGTGTGAGAAATAGAAAAGATTTGCTTTTGCTCCCTGCATTTCAGCCTGGAGTTTGTGGCTCTGGGCTGTGCCTGGGAGGTGTTTGCTGGGTTTACTGTGGCACATTCTGCTGGAAATGCCTTGTGTTTGCTCCCAAGGATAAGTGCAATCAGCAGATGTCATCTGGCCTAATTTTTGTGCTAAAGGAATAAAAGGAAAGAAATGTTGAGACAGGAGAGAAAAAGAGTTTTTTTCTTTCTTTTATGCTAGCCAAGAAGCTTTGAAAATGGATGATGACTTATGCCAGGGGCTATGTAGAGTGTTCTAGAAAATAATTTAAATCTGCCTTTACAAAATGAATTCATCAAAGGGTACTTGCAGGACTTTGCTTTAAACTGAAATAAAACAGCCCAGTCCCTTCACTTCTGCTGTTGTAAATTTTGGACGTGTTTCCATAGAAATTAAACATTTTTGCACAGGTGTGAGAAAAACTCAATTCCCAGGTTTTTTTAGGTGAACTTCCCATGCTGCCACATAACCAAACCATCTCCTCTTTACATCCAGTTTTTCCAGAGCAGCTGGGAAAGCGTGTTTGCATTGAAAAATCAGCCCTTTGCAGAGCCAGGAGCCCCCTGTGAGGAGGAGGCAGGGCAGGGAGAGCAGGACAGGCCAGCAGGGATTTTTCCAGTTCCTCCCCTGGCTGTGCCTGGCAGGTGTGGCTGGTGGAGGTTCCCCCCAGGTCACCCTTGGGGGACACACTGGCAGCCAGCATGTGCTGTGAGAGCAGGAATAGAAAGCAAATACTTCCCAAGTAATCACACGTCCCAAAATGACAGGGGAAAATGAGTCCTTGTGCTTCCACCAGAGCAGAGAAAAAAGGGAAGATGGAAAGTCTGGATTAATGCCCAATGAAACCAAAATTGTAAGGGGAAAAAAAAAAAAAAGAAAAATAAAACAAATGCTACATACGCTCCCTGGAACTGACACTGCAGTGTGGTAGATTTTATTTCTCTTTTAAATATCTCCAGTAGACAAGCAGTAAATCTTCTTACAGCTCCGTGGCACAGCTTTATTTTTAGCTTTTTTTATTATGGAGACAACCCTCCCCAGCTTCCAATCTGTACCTGAATATATTTATGCCTTTAATCCACGTGAAAGTGCAGTCCTTCCAAAGATCTCTAATACCTTATTAATCACTTCTGGACCACGTCACAAAGAGGCTTTAGGAGGAAGTGTTCTGGCCATGGGCGACGTGCTCCTGGAGGCTTAAAGGATGTGGATCAAGGGCCCTTTTCCCACATGGAAGAAACCTCCACTGGGCATTTTAAAATTCGATTTTAACTGGAAATCTGAAAGAATTCTTAAGGCTGTCAGAGCCCTCTCCCTTCTCATGTGGTTCAGGCTGTTTTAGAGAGGCTCAGGCTTGTGATTCGTGAGAGCAGCACGTGGAAAATTCCAGGTTCAGTTCCCAGGTGTGGGAATTGTGGTCTCGGTAACCTCCAGAAGGAGATTTGAATCCTTGACACTGGTCAAGGTACGTTCCTTCTGAAATGCCATTTTATACAGCTGGGGAACTTCTTAATCCCTGTGCCAGCAGGAGCCTGGAAAACGTGTCCTGGGTGCTCCTGGAGGAGGAGTGGCCACTCAGGGCCAGGAATCACTGAGCTTAAAATAAAACTCTGCATCCTTCTGTTCCAAGTAAAAGCAGGAGAAATGTCATGGCAGCCTTTCAAAACAGGTTCTCTGTGTTGGGATAACTCAGTAGCTTTGGGGGCATTAAATCTTCAATTTCTAAAGATGCCACATGATGTGCCAGGATTCCTGCTGGTCTGGGGCCACATTTCTCATCCCTGTTCCAACAGAGTGGACGAGGCCAAGGGATGGATTCCCCAGTGAAAGCAGCACAGAATTGTCTGGGAAGGGTGACCAACTCAGCTAAACCTGTGCCACTGCCCTGTTTTACCAGATCTCTGTCTTTAACCAGCTTTTGGGATTTATTGCCCAACTCAGATGCAGTTTGGAGAGATTTTAGCAGCAGAGGGTAGATGAGGATTTGGAGCATGGGCTGATTTTTGAAGGTGCATTTCCAAGCTAAAAATTCCACAGGTATGGAGGCCTCCTAAGTGTTTTCCACTTGTTGATGTTTTCATTCTTAACAAGGCTTTTGCAGCCCAGTTTTCAGTACCACATGTCGTGGGTTTGGGGCAGAGTAGCAAAGGATGAGGAGGGAGCAAAAGCCTTTGCTCAGTCCAGGTGTGTGACACTGGGGTACAGCAGGAGAAAAACAGTGAATTATTCAGGAAATGTATTTTGGTAGATACTCAGGCACCAAGAATCATACCTGTGAGCACTCCCACATCTTAAAATATAAGATTTTTTTTCTGGGCTCATTTGCCGTTGCATTTGTATCAAAAAAAAATGTTGTTGAGGTGCCTGACCTGCAACTGCTGGTTCTGCTCCTGGTACCGACCTCTGGGGAAGGTTTGCCTTCCTGAGAAGGAGAGGGTCAAAAATTCTTTCCACTGGTCTCATGGTTTGTTACTGTAATACTTAATTGAAGTAGAAAATTTGATCTGACATGTCAAATGTGGCCCTGGCTGGCTGCAGGCCAAGCTGAGCCGCCTCATTTTGGTTTGCTTTAAAATGGCTGGCAAAGTTCACGGGCCCAAATTTCCCTTTGGAATGCACCTCTGAAATCTTTGTATAAATCTTACTGTATCTATTTTCCCCTAAATTTTGCTTCAGAAACCAACAGTCCCAGAGCTTAAGTAAATGGTTCACATAAGCATTTCTGGGCCCGCTTTGTACCCTGAAGTTTTTTCCATCTGTGGATTGGAGAAAATGTTTATTAACAAGTGGCTGTGCCCAGCACAAAGCCCATTTGACAGCAGATTATTAAGTTGCCTCCAATGGAAATAAAAATGAGTAGGAAATAAGGAAATATTTATTTCAGTCTTCTCGAGTTTTTCTTCAAGTGTTTCATAAATCGTTTATGAAGATGGCAAAGAAGTTAGATGGGATTTTCGGCATTTCTTTTACAGCTTGGTGTGTGTTTCATTATTTGGCACAGAGGAAAAGATGAAATCAAATCATCCCCATTTGAAGCAGTACCAAGGTTTGCTGGCTGCTGTGGCTGGGCTGGAAGTGTCGGAGTGGGGTATCTTAGTGCCTGGAATCTGTCCTGGAGTGGGATGTAATGGCTGAGTCACATGGAGAGGAGATTTGGTGCTCAGTGTCTGTCTTGTTCTGCATCTGAGGCTCTTCCTCTATTAGAAACTACTGGAATCGTTGCAGTTTTATGTTGTTAAAGAGAAACCTAAATCCAAGGTGGGTTTTTTAAAGCATCTGCCAAGAGGCAATTCCTGCCTTGAGCAGCAGATGATCCAGGTGGGATAGGGGTGGAGAAACTGGAGGAGCCATCACAGCGGCTCCCAAAGCACACTCACAGCAGCTCCCAAAGC
>VZSR01003801.1:3865368-3903738 GCA_013398615.1 Brachypodius melanocephalos | reverse complement strand
CCCAAAGCACACTCACAGCAGCTCCCAAAGCACACTCACGGCAGCCCTGTGCTGAGCCCTCTGAAGGGCTGCTCCTCATCAGGCAGCTCCAGGTTCTCAGGAGTGTCCAGGGGTGGGAGATGACTCCAGGTTAGAAAAACCTGCAGGCTCTGCTCAGCACCTCCTTCTCTGTCCCCTTTCCATCCGTCTGGGGGAGGACAGCCCTGTTTTCCCCTGTCTACACCCCTCCTTTGCTGTTTTTTTCCAGCTGCACCCCATATTTCCAGATCAGCACAGGCTTCTGGACATGGAAGTGAAGCAGCATTTCCCAGGTTTTGTGCTCAGACCCTCCTGGTCCTTGGCTTGAAGGCAAAAGAAGGGGAACAGTGGAGAAAGCTGGAGATGATTCCTTTAAAAATGCAAACGAGATCATTGTGTGGAAACATCTCCCCCCAGGCTGTGTAGGGCTGACCCCGCTCCCCATTTCGGAGCTGGCTGTGCTCGGGGTGCTGGTCCTGCACTGGGCCCGTTCCTGCCTGGACAGAATGTTCAGGATGGATGGATGGCCGGGGGGAGGGAAGGGTTCCATGCTGAGTCTTGCCACCTGTTGCCTTTTTCATTCCAAGCCCCCCTTCCTCCCCACCCTGCAGCCCGAGCTCCCCTCCCCACACAGTTCCCCATCCCCAGTGGATAGGGCTGGGATCAGGAGTCACTTGCCAAATGCCTTTCTCATGCTGTCACTAATTCTGCACAGGCAGCATCTCCGAGAGCAAAACCCAATCTTTTCCAGTGCATTGTCCTGTGTTCTCTACAGAAAGGCTCAGGAATGCCTTCTCCTGGTTGGGTCTGAGGGGAGGGCTGGTGCCATGGCCAGGCAGGAGACAGCCCTGGGGAAGCCTGAAGCTGTGCCCAAAGAATCCACTGCAAATCCCATGGAGCTGGAATTTGGCACTGGCACGGGCTAATTTTGTCCTGGGGGTTGCACACACACACAGACACACACACAGCCCTCCCATGTCATCCTCCTTCATCTGCTACGGATGGAAAGCTGCCCCGAGCCGCCAGTGCCAGGGAATGTTGTGCTGAGCCCTCCAGGCTTGGCTTGGTGACGTTGCTGGGCTCACTGGGCTGTCCAGGGCATGAGGGGCTGCTGCCAGATGGGCTGGCAGGGGCTGGAGAATCATCTGCCCTGCTCCCACGGGAGCAGCAGGCTCTGCATGGACACCAGGCTGTAATCTCCTCCTAATCAAGGTGCTAACGGGGTGCAGCTAGAGAGCTCTTGGGTAGAGAGTCCTGAGAAGGGCATTTGGACAATTCTGCAGGTGCTTTTCAGGTAAATCATTTAAATCCCAGTGCCCAGGGTTCAGTGTCACCTGGAGAAGCAGCCCGAGTTCACAGTTCTCTGAAGGTGCCTTGAGGGGCCTGATTTTCAGAGCACAGGACATTGGCATGAGATCCTTTCTGTCACTGGGAGGACACCCGGGCTGGAGCATTTCAGGCTCCCAGGATGTTGCCATCCCTGGGTTCTCCAGACACACCTGGATCAACACTTGTTTGCCCACAAAAATCACGGTGAAGGGAATTGATGAAACCAATGAATGCAAATATGAGCAATTATTAATTACTGCAGTGTGGTTCTGCCACCCTTCTGGGAGCCAGGCTGAGTGGGAATGGGGAAAGGTGGAGAGTTCTCAACTGCAAAAAAGACAGAGAAAGGAATAGAAATGGGGGTGGGATGTTTCTTTTATTGTTTCTGGTCATGATGCAGCACAAGGTCCAGAACCTTCTCCCTCCCTGCTGTGAGAGGTGTTTGTACTGGCAGGGCTTCAAGCTGGTATCCCCAGTGCACCAGTTAAACCAGTAGTTACCAATTTTTTTGCAAGCCACGCTGGGACTATAGGAATTTTATTCCTTCACAGTGTTGAAGGAAAGGGATTTTGCTTGCCAAAGGGCTTTCTTATGCTTGAGGATGATTTATGGGCCAAGCTGAGCCACTTGTGGAAAAGGCAAAGCAGCTCTTGGCAGCACCCCCAGAATCCACTGCAGCTGTGGGGTAGTGAAGTCATCGGCATAACAACCACTGCAAACAGAATAACAAAGTCTGTTCTGTTCCCGTTTAAAATAATCTTTCCAGTTCAGCAACCACATTAAACTTACCTTTCTGCATACAAAAATCATAAAAGGCCGATAGTTCTGTGCAGCTTGGAGCGAGTGACTCCCTTTGATCAGTGCCCATCTCTCCTGCACTGTGCACACTTGACCCGAGTGTCTCCCATGGAGGAGTGAAGTGTGTTATGTCACAGTCTGTGTCTGCCCCTTGTTTGCACTCCTTTGTTTGCCCTTACACTTGAAAAAGCAGAAAAACACCCAGAGTTTCTTCCTTTTAAATAACAGAATTTGCTTCTGCCTTATAACTTGTTTCTAAGCTGATTGCAAAATGAGGAATTCTGACTTTGATTTTTCCTGCCTTTGTTTCAGGTCTCTTCAGATCCTCCTGCTTCCAAAAAGCCCAAAATAGATGACTCTGCTTCCCAGTCTCCAGCTTCTACAGAGAAGGAAAAACAGTCCAGTTGGTTACGGTCCTTATCCAGTTCATCTAATAAGGTGATTGTTGAATATTTTGTAATCAAGAGAAATCAAACTGGCACAAAGCTTCACTCTACTGAAACCAGAGGGGAAAATGGGAGAAAGAACATGCCCAGGGTTTCTAAATTTCTATCCTTTTCCTAGTCAGCATTGAGCCACACAGTTCCCCCAGATTCCCTGTCACCCTCCAGTGCTCACTGACCTGGATTGTGACAGAGAAGTAAGGAATTCCCTTGTGCCTTTGAGGTACAGGAATCCTGCAAGGCTCAGGAGCTGTTTGTGATCCCTACAAACTACACAGAACTCGCTGGCCAACAAAACCCACGAGTGCAATTCCGCTCTGCCAGTGGAACCCCTGAGCAAGGAGGCCAGTGGGGAGCAGCTTTGGGGACGACTGAGGGTGCCCTGGGAAGCCCCAGCTCCCCTGTGTGGTGTTTGATGCTTTCAAAGGCTCTTGGAGTCACTCCTTCCCTGCCCTGTCCCCAGAGCATCGGCTGTGTCCATCCCCGGCAGCGCCTCTCCGCCTTCCGGCCCTGGTCCCCCGCGGTCTCTGCCAGTGAGAAGGAGCTCTCCAGCCACCTGCCCGCCCTGATCCGGGACAGGTAAGGACACAGGGACAGGGGTTGGCACCCGGCTCTGGGTTTGTCCCCGTTTGCAGCTGCAGGGGGTTAATTTGCAGAAAGGAAACACAAACAGCTGTTGCTGGTTTGTGCGTGAAGGGGGGTTAAAGGTGACACCTGCCACGTGAGGGGGTGGTCACTTGGGGGTACAGACATGGAAGGTCTTGGGCATTGCTGTTCAAGGAAGAGGAGCCCCTGTCCTGGGGCAGTGCGCAGGGAGATGCTGCCATTCCCAGCCCCTGTCCGTGGTACCTGCAGCAGCTCCCTGTTCCCAGCACAGCTCCATCCCCTCCCCTCCCCATAGTGCCAGGGAGGCTGAAGGACAGCAGAGATTTCCCCAAACCATCTGTGTACCCTGGCTCTGGGGGGTCCTGGCTCTGGAGCCTGTCAGACCCGTCCAGACAGCGAGGCCGCGCTCTGCTCTTGGAGAGGAACAGCCCTGAGTGAGTCACCCACAGCAGGTGGGACCTTGGTGTCACACTGAGAACACAAAGTGTCGGGGCAATTCCACATCCCTGTGCCAGACTGGAGCTGTGCAGTCTGAAAAGCCTCCGAGCCAGATTTCTGCCTGAGGGTGATGATTTCTTTGGAAAGTTTGACTTAAGTGACCAGGTGTTTTTGGGGAATATTATGGAGAACATATTGTGCTGCCCTTATGAACAAGTTTCTTAGAAGCTGTGGGGATTGATTTTAAAAAAAGGAAAGTAGAAGGGAAAAAGCCTATCAGCATATCCTAATTTTTAAACTAGGTAGGGAGAGAAGTGGTATAAGTGCCCTTGGTGAGAAACTTTTCAAATTTCAGTATTGGATAAAACCCATCTAGAACATCTCCAGGGGGAATTTTAACTGATACCACATCATGTTGTAGGTGCTGGATTGAAGTTGTGAAGTCTTTGCTCTGCTTTTTGCAAAATTCCATGTATTTGATGTTATGTTATTGCTCCGCTCTAACACCAAGGTTTAACCAAAGGTTTGTTGGTTGTTGTACCTGTGGTTTTACACACAGATTCTCAGCTGTGTGTCAGAATCACAGAGGTACAAGAAGATGCTTTTCCAATTTTCCTTAAGGAATTGCTCCTTCTGGTTGACAGAGCATTTGTGGATAGACACAAGTCCAGCTGTGCAGCTGGGTAAAACAACAGTGCCATGAAGAGCAGGAGGAAACAGCTTTAGGACTTTTAAGGCTCTGGGAGATCTCATCTCCTTGGTGCTCTTGGGATATGTGACACTTGAGATGGGAACACTAAACAGTACCGTGGGCAGGTTCTCAGGTGGTGTAAATCAGTGGGATTCACTGCCATTCCCTGAATGTTTGCAGTGTAACAATGGATTGGGAAGCTCTCCAAAGCCAGAAATTGTGACCATTTTCTCCTTCCTTTTGCCTCCTGCTCTGAACCAGCTTTTACTCCTACAAGAGCTTTGAGAGCGCCGTGGCTCCCAACGTGGCCCTGGCCCCTCCAGCCCAGCAGAAGATCGTGAGCAACCCTCCCTGTGCCACCGTGGTGTCCCGGAGCAGCGAATCCCTGAGCTCTGCCCAGCCCAGGAAGAGGAAACACGGCACAGAGCACACGGCTGTCCCCGAGGCTGCGGCCACCACGGCCACCACGGCCACCACGGCCACCGCCCCCGAGGAGGACAAGGAGTCAGAAGCAGAGATTGAAGTAGAAACCAGGGAAGAATGTGAGTGACACTTGTGGCTGCCTTTGTTTCAGTTTATTTGGGGTGGGGTTTTTTGCAGGGGTTCCTGTGCAGCTTCCATGGGCTTTACAGGGAATTCTGGAAGCCCAGTGCCTCAATGGCACCTTTGTGACATGAGTTGCACAGTTCAAACAAATTGCAAGTCAGGGCTGCATTTTCATCATATTTCAAGGATCAAAGTATAAAATGAGTAGGTTTTTAATTTCCTTTCCTTTTTAAAAGTGATGATTAAGTGTCTTTGTACAAAAGGGCCTCAGCACATTTTGAGCTGTATAATATATATATGAGTTGTATATAATTATGTCTTAATTTCTGACATTTTAGAATTAATTTTCAACGTTTCTGTTTTCCAGTCACCTCCTCCTTATCCTCGCTCTCCTCCCCATCCTTCACCTCCTCCAGCTCTGCCAAGGACATGAGCTCCCCTGGGATGCAGCCCCCAGCCCCCGTCAACAGCTCCTATGAGGTGGCTGCACACCCTGACCCCCACAGCAGCGGGCTGGAGGCTGAGCTGGAGCACCTCAGGCAGGCCCTGGACAGTGGCCTGGACACCAAAGAAGCCAAAGAGAAGTTCCTGCACGAGGTGGTGAAGATGAGGGTGAAGCAGGAGGAGAAGCTGAACGCGGCCCTGCAGGCCAAGCGCAGCCTGCACCAGGTAAGGCTGCCCTGCCCTGCCCTGCCCTGCCCTGCCCTGCCAGGTACAGCCCAGCAGGGAGCTCTGAAAATGGAATTGCCTCATTTTTCCCAAATAGCAACAGCCTTTGCTGGGGCTCTGTTTGTAAATCCAGCCGGGAAACCAAAGCACAGGAACCAGCCCTATGTTTTTAAGCTTGCCACCTGTTTTTCCTTGGGTTATAAATCCATGGTTACCAAAATCAACATCTTTTCATTACTGAAAAAATCTTCTAGTCCAGCAGAGTTTATTTTGTTTTCATTTCACTGAACAGGAAACATTTCTGGAGGCTTTAGCTGGAGTTTTAAAGGCTCTGTGAGGGAGGGTGTTCCTGGGACACGGCCACAGCTGAAGTAAGGGCTTTGTCAGGCATCCCACTGGCCACACTGCTGAGCTTCAGTCAGGGAAGCAGCTCCTTATTTCTGGAAATCCTGGATTCATCAGTTGTATCCGTGCTCAGGCAGGGCTGCAGGTCAGGCTGAGCACAGTGATGGGTGAACTGGCTTTTATCTGAGCTGGGGTAATAAGAGTGCAGGGAAATAGAAGAGGGTGCTGACATAGAAGATTTGTGTGTCCTCTTTGAATATTTGGTGTGGAGCTGTTCCCAAGCTGGGGCTGGAATCCACGGGATGGAGTAAACAAGGGCCTGGTTTGATGGAGTGTGAGAGACACAAAACCAGCACTGGTGCTCTTTTTTTCAGTTACCCTGAGTAAATTGCTTAATTCCTTTGTGTTCCAGTAAATCTGGGTTTTATTTTATGTATTCAAAAGTGAACATTTATGTGTACTACCTAAATAGTGTGTACTTAAAGCAGGAATTACGTGAAGCAGTTGAGTGTTAAATCAAGCCCTGTGTCAGGGGGAGGGGACTCTGTGTCCAACCATCATTCTCCATTTGGGAAGGTGTGGGTTCCCAGTTCCACACACAGAAGAGATGTGTGTATGTGTGTTTCCAGAGGCTCTCTGTACTTCCAGGGGCTCTGTGTGTGTTTCTAGGGGCTCTGTGTGTATTTCCAGGGGCATGGCCGAGCTAACAATGGCTTGGCTGGGAAGTGAGATTGTCAGAAGAGTGAATTTCCCATGACCCTGCAGTGTTACTTCACAGCAACCGGGGCTGGAGGGTTTGACTCGGACACAGAGGAAATGCTGCTTCTGGGGGAAAAAATAGCTCTTGAGTTTCTAATTTAACCATTTAAGAAACACGAGCCACATCTCTGTGCTTGCTGAGAATGTATTTTAACAATTTAGGAGTTTCTTCCTTTGTACCTTGAAGGTTCCTTATCATTATTACTTCAATTAAAGGTTCCCCCATGGATTTGAGATCCCAAGGCAGCTCCCAGCCTGGACAGGGAGAGTGGCAGTTTCCAGAACAAAGTGTGGTTTCCATTCAGCTTCAGGTTTTAGCCTGGAGTTTTCCAGCTCTTTTGACAGAGCAGTCCCATGGGCTGGTTGTCAGGAGTCTTGAGGCTCACCCCAGTCACCTACAGCATCCCAGAGATAGAAAAGACAGAGTTTCTGTTCTGTCCTTGCTTTGAGTAGATTTTTTGGGGAGGCCTTGATAAAATGGAACTGATTTCTGCTGTCCTGTTGAGCTTTGCCATACACAAAGGACACTCAGAACTGCACTTTCCACGTTGTGCATCTTCAGAGCCTTCAGCTCCAGCCCAGGCACTGCAGTCGGGTGGTTTGGAACGTGGAGCTGGTGCTGGAGCTCTCTCCAACTGCAGTTCATCTTTATTCAGGCCCAGATGGTCGCAGCTATTCTGCTTGACAAAGCAAAATGGGGCTGTAGCGCTGAGCTTTTTGTTATCCTGGGCTTCAGGGTAGCTGGAGTGCAGGAACCTCCATAGGATTTAAAGGAGAAGGGCTCGTGCAGAGTTCCCAGGGGGGTTTAGCCGTGGGCTGCCTTGGTCATGAGCAGCAGAAGGTGGGAATGTGGTTTGGGTGGCTCTGCCTGCAGCTCTGCTTCCTTGCACTCACTCCTTACCTGCCTGTGTGTCCCAGGAGCTGGAGTTCCTGAGAGTGGCCAAGAAAGAGAAGCTGAGGGAAGCGACGGAGGCCAAGCGCAACCTGCGGAAAGAGATCGAGCGCCTGCGAGCCGAGAACGAGAAGAAGATGAAGGAGGCCAACGAGTCCCGGATCCGGCTGAAGAGGGAGCTGGAGCAGGCACGGCAGATCCGTGTGTGTGACAAGGGCTGCGAGGCCGGCAGGCTCCGGGCCAAGTACTCAGCACAGGTGAGAGCCGGCAGGGGCTGCAGCAGCTCCTCGGCGCCCCTGGCAGGCACCGCTCCCACCCCTGCTCCTGACAGGCAGCAACACAGGCCAGGGGCCAGCCAGGACTCCAAAAAATGGGGCCTGAATTTAAACTCATTGCAAGCACCTGCCACGGAGCTATGCAGGGTCTCCCGTGTTAAAGGGAGGCTTCAAACACAGTCCTCAAAAGCTGCTGCTTACTGTACTTTAATTTGTGTGTATTTATATATACTTCAGATACTTTACATAGTTCAACATAGCCCTGGAAGGCTCGTGGCAGAGGCAATTCCAGGAGTGCTGGAGCAGCCTGGTGTGAGACACAGGTGCTCCTGAGGGTGGGAGCTGCAGGTCCCTGGCACGGTGGCTTTAAGGGAGGAGGGGAAGAGCAGAAGCAAAGCTCACAATCCCCAGGGCTCTGATAAGGGGAAGGGGAGTGGCCGCCTGCTCCCGCTGAGACACGTCTGGCCAGGAGCAGGAAATGATGTGGGGCTTCCTCTCAGCATCACAGGATGTCTCACTGATAAGGGGTGATAAGGGGTGTCCAGACTAAACAGAGCCGCCCTGGGGCTGCTGAGCTGGGCGTTCCCTGCAGGGCTCTGGGGAGCAGCAGCAGGGCAGGTGAACAGGGGCTGGGCTGGGCTCGGGGGCTCAGGTGTGTCCTGGGGGTCACTGTGTGTGACACCGGGCATTTTCAGTCCCTGAATGCAGTCCCTCCTTGGGAACGAATAGATGAGGCTAAAAATCACCTCAAAAAGAACTCAAGTAGCCACTTATTCCTCTTTTCTGAGGCCAGGCTGGCAGGTTGGCAGTGTTCCCTGCAGCAGCCCCCTGTCACAGCCATCCCTGAGCTGTCCTTGGGCAGAGGGCATGGGGACAGCTCCTGTTTTGTGGCTGGCACAGCTGTAACAAAACTCCTGTGAGTAACTCACTTCCAGGCCGGAATTTTGTAAGATGTCATCATAACTTCTTAAGTCTTGAGAAATGTTAAAATAAAGCTTTATGCATCCTTGCAGCTACAGCTTGGGGTGCAAGAGGAAGTTGGTCACGTATTATTTTTGAGGAAACCACAGTTCTCTAGACAGGCTCAGTCTGACAGAAACAGCATCAGGCCAGGGTGGGAGATGACAACAGAGTCAGGGTGGAAATGCCTTTGTGTAGGCTTAAATTGTGAGGTGCTTAATACTCATTGAGGAGCTTTTTCTTACCTTGATACTGAAATCCAGACATGGATGGGGGGAGGTTTACCTGCATTTTAGCCCAAAACATTGGAGGTTTCCTTTCCTTGTTAAAAGGCAATCTTTGCTAACTGCTGATTTTCCCTTTCTTGTTGGATGCTGTTTCTCTGGTATTTGCACCCTCCAGTCCTGGGGGTTTTCTCTGCTTTTTCTGTCAGAAAGTACCAAACAGGGAGGGCAGGGAGGCCAAGGGCAGCTGCAGATCCTGCTGGGAGCAGAGTGGGGACACTGCAAGGCTTTAATCCATAGCTGGGACAGACCTGGCCCATCAGCAGCCAAGGCCCTTTCTGGTCACTTCCATTAACAATCATTGTAGAAGAGCTGAAAGTGAATCCCCTGTGCACTGTCTAAAGAAAGAACAGCCATGCTTGAAGAAGTGACCAGAGTTCTGTGGCACTAAGGAATTCCTGAACTGTTTCTTAACTCTTCTGGTTTTCACCTTCCTTTCTGGAGCTGGAGTCACTGGGAATGTTTAGGTTTCACTGTGCTGCAGTTGTGCAAGGAAGAGAGGAACAGGGAATTCCTTCCTTGCCTCAGTCTTGCTAATGCCTGGAGTACACATTTTCTGTGCAAGCTGTGTGGGGAGGCAGAGGCTCTGCCCTAGCCCGTGTCTCACAGCCCTGTGTGTCCTGTCCCCACAGATTGAGGACCTGCAGGTGAAGCTGCAGCACGCCGAGGCCGACCGGGAGCAGCTCCGCGCCGACCTCCTGCACGAGCGGGAGGCCCGGGAGCACCTGGAGAAGGTGGTCAAGGAACTTCAGGAACAACTGTGGCCTAAAGCCAGCAGCCAGCCCAGCAGTGAGAGCACCTCGAGCCCCATGGACAACTGACCCCCTTGCCCCTCCAGCACAGGGAGGGAGAGAGTGGGACTGGGAGTGCACGTGTGAGTAGTGGTGTCCTGGCACACACTTTAGGAATATGGATTCTCAGTAGTTGGAAGGCAAATGTTGTTACTCTCTAGAACAGAAGCACTGAATTCCGCCTCTTTTTTTTCCCAATCCATATAGCACAACATCTTACTGTGCCTAGAAAACACAAAGTGTTTGTAAACAAAATACTTTTAAGTCCACAGCAAATTTTCTACTGGCAAACTCCAAGCAAAGCAGCGTGGTCCAGCTAAATCCGGAGTCCAAGGCGAGCACGGCAGTGGCTTTGTGTTCTCCTACCTGTTGGAACATTTTGGAATTTAAAAACAAACCAACTTTTCTTATAAGCTATTTAAAATAATTCATTACACAGACTTGGTATTAAAAAAAATTAATGAGATTTTTATAATGAACCTTTAAAAGCAAAACAAAAAAGAAAAAGACAAAAAATAAAAAAAACAAACCTTCGATGCACAATTTTTAATGACTTTATAGGCTTTGGGATTCTTTGTGCAGAAGCCCCTCTGGTGATGATGCCATCCATGTCAGGAGCAGTTTTCCAGCCATCTCGGAAGCCATCGTGGTTCCATCCCATCACGTGGGTGTAGGAGAAGTTCAGAGTGCTTTTCCAAGTTGATTTTTTTTTTTCCTTAGAATGAATTATGTCCATTTCCTGCCCTGGACACAGGAAGAAGGGAAGCTGCAGGAGTGTGCAGGGGGTGAGGGGAGGAGAAGGGGTTGGGTTGAGAGCCCCAGCCCAGCCCCACAGACCCCCCTGTGTTCAGAGACTTCACCCAGGAGCACTTCAGCCTTGGGAAAAGAAAGAGAGAAAGGAAGAAAGGAAGGAAATGGATGATCAGTTGGTAGAGGAACAAAGCAGAGACATCTGTGTGTTGAAGTCATTCTGAAATCTTCAGCTTTCAGTTTTCTGGAAAACTCATCTTGTTGCACCATCTTACCATGAATTCAGTATTTCCCTCCTTCCATTCTGAACTGTCAGTCAGGATTTCTGTGCCCAAGGAGAGTCCAACGTCGCAGTGTCGGATACTACAGAACAGAAAACCAACATTTTTGCTGCTGTGAATAAGCCTACGTCTTTTTTTAAAAAAAACTTTTTTGTTTTTAAAAAGAGAAATTACTTTAATTTTGGGATCCAAGCCGCAGCCCCGGGATACAATGCAGCAAACCATCACTGCCTTGGGGGTGGTGCTGAGGTTTTTTTATATATATACATTTTATTTTTTTTTAAACCTGCACTTTGTCAGAATCTTACTCTGCATTTTATTCCCTGTTTCTAAGATGTACATGTCAAGCGTTTTAGATTCTGCCCTAACAGCTGTGCAAACCATGAACCCAATCTGCCACCACTGCCACCTCCCATCAGCATCTGTGTAAGCAAAGGAGGATCCAGCAGGTCCAGAATCCCCAGAGCAGGAATTGCCCCTGTGCTGCTGGTTCAGTTAGAACCTGGTTTTGTGGCTGTGTATCTGACCCAGGCTGGGGAGCAGCAAAGATGCTCCCAAAAGTGCTTAACAAATAAAGCTGGTGCTTTACTGATCAGGAGAGAAGTTAATTTTCACCCATAAACACTCACCTCTGACACACTCAAGCAAGTGAAAATGTGATCTGGGGCTGCAGATGTGCCTTCCAGCTCATTTTTCCTCTCAGCATCTTCTCTAGGCAATGCTGACACTTTTTACCTTAAAGAATAAAAAAATTTAAAAAAATAAAAAAGAGAACCCCCTATGCATCATCATACCCAGAGTTATTCTAGAAGAAGAAACATATTTCCAGTAATCTTTATTTGCTTTTGGACATTAATGCAAACTACGTAAGCTTCAAAATTATTTCCCAGTAGACAGAAAGCGGCTTCCAATCCTAAAATTATGGTATTTACTTACAGTACATTAGAGAGTTTTTTTTTTTTTAAACAAGAGCTGTTTGCTTGAAACCATTATAGTAACCATTATAGTAACTGTGAGCATTAACAAAGAAGTTCATATATATGTTTTAGGTACAAAAAAAGAAGAAATATGAAAGGAGTGGAATTACTGGGACAATGTAAAACTGTTGGGAGCAAGAAACAGTCACACCAAGTCAATGACCTGAACCTGTCTGTGGATACAGGGGTTGGCCCTTGTGTGTTTGGGATGCTGGAGTCTGGCTCTAGGTGCAGATCTCCTTCTAAAGTGCAATGCAAAAGGAATTTTGATTATGCTTGAGCAGGTTTGGGGTTTTTTTGTTTGTGGTTTGTTTTTTGTTTTTGTTTTTTTTTTAATGTGGGGTTTTATTTTCTTTGTAAGTTTTTTTCTGCAATTATTAAATCATATGCATGGATTAAACTCTGCCATATAGTCATTAATGGGCATTATTACTGTCTTATGTAAAGGGGTTCTTTTGTTATGCAGTATGCAGAAAAATGTTCTCAGCCTTATGATTTCCAGATCTGTATTATCCACTTATTTCTTCAAGGGAAACTAAACAACTGTAGCTGATCATTTTTGTGCATTTCAAGTCTTGTGCTCTGCTTTACTGCCGTGTTGGGAACCACACAGAGAACAGACCCTGCTCCTGTGGTGGCTCATGGAAGCCTGGCTTTGGAAATTTTGCTTGTTTGGGTTTTTCCCACTGATCTATGATAAATTTCTCTCCCTTTATAATCCCAAAAAAATAGCAACATGTCCATGTCTATCTGTTGTCTCCCAGGAAAAGCCACTCACCTGAGCACACCATGAGTTTTCCTTTTTGTGTCCAGGAAAAAGCAGTCACTCACTGGGCATGAGGCTCCTCACGCTTCTGAGGGAAGGCAATCAGCAAGATTTTTAAAGAAAAAAAGCAGAACAGTAAAATAATCCATTGGCACCAAGCAGCCTCACCTGTGCTGCACAGGTAAAGGGTCATAGGGGCAGCACACAATCTCCAAAGCAGAATTACAGCTGGGGCTTTCCTCTCTGCCCCACTCAGTCACTCCATGCAGGGCCATTCCTGCAGGTGAACTCACCCCAAGACTCCCTAGGATTTGGTCCTTGGGAGTGAAAAGCCATTTCTATCAATTAAGGTTTAAAAGCAGGAAGATAAATAAGGTGCAAGAAGAGCAGGAACAAACATTCTCCGGCAGCAGCCACTGCCCAGGAGGGGCTTGCAGGGCTGGCTCTGGCTTAAACTACTGGGCATTCCCTCCCCATGTTTAACAATCAGATTGTTCTTTCTGCAGAGCAGATGATATTTCTGCAGAGTGTGTAATTTATTTCTAATTCAGAGCCATTAGAAGTGTCTCTGTCCCAGCCCCAGAGGCCGATTCTCGCCGGGGGGGGCTCTGCAGAGCAGCCCTCCCGTGTGAAGGTGCTCGAGGCCAGGGAGCTCTGGGGTCATTCCTGTGTCTGCAACACCTCAGTAAAGCTGTGTAAGCCTGGTCCCGTGGAATTCCTTCCTCCCTGCAGCCCCCGCTCCCTGCTGCATTCCCAGGGACAGGGGCTGCCCCTCCATCTCCCCCCATCCTCTGTGCTTTAGTTTCCTTTAAGAAGTTCCAAGGGAGAAGAGGTGTTTCATACAGGCTGTTGACTCTCCCTGTACCTACAAATATATTACTACTTGTATATTCAGTTTAATTACTCCTTGTTTCTATTACTGAACGAAGACTTAACGAAGGGAAAAAAAAAAAAACCAACAGCAATAACATTCATATCTATGGAGCAGCTAACTCTATACATAATATTCTGCTTTTCAAACAGAACTAGCCAATGTAAAAAAAACATTAAAAGTAAATTCAACATGTAAATACTTTTTTTCATTTTACACTGTTGTATTATAAGTGTATATGGTGTTTACTTTTTCAAAACTCTTTCTTACCTGGTAGTTGTCTTGTTTTATGAGTTGTGTTTTTAACTGAGAAGAACCTTTGCTGTCTGTTAGGAAAAAAAAAACAAAACAAAACAAAATCTTTTTGCAAGTTTTCAATGTGGGTTATAACCTTTTCTCCATCATTTGCATTTTATTTGTCCATATTTTCACTGTAAAGTATTTTATTACCAAAAGGTTGGTTTTTGTTCCATTCTGCCCTCTCAGCAGTCCACGTGTTTTAGAGAGAAGTTTTTTTGTTGGCTTGGTTGTTGTTTTGTTTTTTTTGGGTTTTTTGTTTCTTTTTTTTTTTTTAATTGAAAGAACTCACAGAAATGACATTTTTTCAATTGAAGAAAAATAAATCTTTACATTTATAATAGCCAATAGCATTTCAGCACATTTTTGTTATCCTGGTCTCTCCTATGCTGCTGCTAATGACAATATTATGACTTACTCTACTATTCTAGAACTATTTTTATGTAAGTAATGTATGCTTTCTTGTTTATAAATGCCTGATTTAAAAAAAAAATAAGAAAAAAGCTTGGCATATTTATCTATTTCGCTGTGTACCTTGATAGTCCTTTTCCACCCCCTTTTCCACATCCCCTCCCCCCGATGCAGATAATATTGTAAAATAAAGGACTTTATGAGATTATGTATGAAAATAGCTATGCTTATATACCACAGTGACTGAATGTACAGTGTATAGACGCATTACCGAAAATAAAATTGTTTGTCCAGAAAAAAATAAAGAGCTCTGGGATGTTTTTGGAGATCTCTGTGCTTTGCTGAGGTGCTGCTCCCCCCTTCAATGTGCCACAGCCACCATCCCACAGCACCTGGTTCCTGTTTTCCTGGACAGCCCAGGAAAAAGACCCTCCCCAAGGCATCATTTAACCCAAAATCTCTGCAGGGACACTGCTGGAAGGAGACTGGAATTTAATTGGGATCGCTGCATTCTACTGCGTGGGGAAATTCTAACACTCAAGTGAAATTTCTTTGGAATAGTGAGAATTGTAAGCATAGAGGAGTTTGTTCTAGGTCAAAGAAAAAGAAACACAAGAGGGGAAAATGCAAAAAGCAGGAGATGGAAACATGTGTCAGAATAATTCTCTCATGGTTTTCTGAGAAGTGGCTGCAGAATTTCCACAGCTCTGGGACATTTCTGAAATGCCTTTGTAAAGCACTGGAAAAGCTGGAAAATGAGAAAAGAGCTTAAAAAAATAAATCTCTTCTTATTTGAGACTCACCCAGCTTTCCAAGGGATGGGTTTGTGTCCTAAATGCAGCTTCACATCCTTGGGGAAGGCTCCTGTGCCCCACATCCCATCCACATGTCTGTCCTTCCACCTGCCCAGCCTTGCTGTGACCCTGGGTCCTGAAATTAAAAGTTCAAATAACTTTCCTCCTGCTGTTCCCTGTCAGAGAGACTTGTCATGATATTTCTGTTCCAAACTAAATAGCAAACTAGATTTGGTTTGATAAGGCTTGGTACCAGAGGCTGAAAAAAAATTATATATTCTATCTCCAAGGACCTCTGAGTGCAATAACTCAGAGATTGGTAAAGGCTGGTCCAGCTGTCTTGTGTTTCTGGGTAAGGGGGAACTAAGTGGGGTTGAAAATTCTGGTTCTGCTGACAAAATAACTTCAGTTTACTAGGAATGAGAAACAGGAGGAATGAGAAACAGGAGGAATGAGACCTGAACCTGCTCAATAACCAAGTGAACTGAACTGACCCAAACTCAAAGTAGCTGAAATAAATATAAATGGAAATAAAACCCCTATTTCCTGAGGTCTGGAGTAAAAACTTTTCATGACTTATTCAAGAGCTTGTGTTACCCAGCCATCAGAAAACATCACTAAAAACCCAAACACGGCGTGTACGTGGCAAATCCAAACCTTGTTTGGGGCACAGCTGAAAGAAATGGCCACAAAATCCCACAAGTGGGGTCAAACAGAGCACCTCAGTGGCTCCCAATGCCCTGATCCCAACCTGGCACATGGAGCACAGGGAAGCTCAACACACAGAGAACAGGGAGAGGGCTGAGGGATTTTGGGAACCACGGAGGAGATTCCTTCTTACTGCTCAAGGAATCCAAACCAGACCTTTTAGGTGCTCCCACTTTCATTTGCTGAAAAGACATTCAAGAAACACATCCTGCAGGGAAGGGATAGAAAGTGTGGAAAATGACAGGAATCTGGGAAGCAGCAGAAGGCCAGGAATGTCAGAGTTAATGGAGATCTGAGGCACTGTCAGGAGGAAGAGCACGGCTCTAATAAAACCCAGCTGTGTGACGTACACGCTGCTGGAATTTTTATGAGATGGTTTATGTGCACTCTAAGTATTACCTGACTGCAATGCAAATTCCCACACACTTTTATTTGGGAGGGAAAAAAAGTTTCTGCAGCTCTCTGGGCTGGACTGATTGAGCTGAATTGTTCTGCACAGCATTTGGGGGGGTTCTGGCTCATCATTTTGGATTTACTTTTGTATTTGTTTCTGTTGAGTCAGGTCCTCAACCTGGAACCTTGGGAATTTCACCTTTATAACACTGCCCCAGAGCCACCCTGGCCCAGCCATCCCAGTCCTCTGGGCCTTCCACCACTGCTCTTCCACTTCCCATACCTATGCAGTTGAGGGAGACTCCAAGGAACAAGAGCACACCTGAACAGGTCAAAAGAAAATGAGGTTTCACTGCTTCAAAGGGCAGATTTGCTCCAAAATCTCATTTCTGTAAACACCGTAAGGACCATAAGGTTGAGTGACCATGATCTTGGGATGAAAGTTTACAAAGAGCCCTTTATAACCCTGTTTATAACACAATATTTTGGGTTGCTCCATGTGCTCAGCTCCAGCCCTGGAACAGAAATTCCTTTATTGTCTGGTTGTCAGGAAAGGTCATTAAACCCTTCCCTTTATGTGACCAAGGATAAAACAGGTACCACACAGTGCATGAACAGAGCTCTTGGCCGCACAGGCCACAGGTGAAACCACTTCAGCCAGCACAGATGGATTCCCTTTGCAGCATCCCAAGTGCCATGCGCTGCTGTGGCCTCCCTGCAGCCACATTCCTACTGCTCCTGGTGCCAGCAGGGAGCACCCAAAAACATCTCCTTGGCAGTGCCAACTGCAGGCCCAGCAAGGCAAAGTGTCCCTTCCCAGGCTGCTCAGCATTCCTGAATCCAGCTCAGCCCTGGATTTCCAGCACTGCTTTGCAGAGTCAGTGACCAGTCAGACACAGAGAAGTCAAATTTTCTTCAGTTACCTTTCCAACCCACAAGGTGAGTGGAGCAGCAGAGGAAGGCACAGCACGAAACCTTGCCTGTTCCATTTCCTGGCATGTTAAACTCCCCCACAAACCCTCTGCCCCAAATTCCAGCCCCTCGGCCTGGCAGCAGCTCCCAGGTCAGGATTACACTGCAGAGCCAAGGGATTCAACACACACAGCATTTTTCAGCAATAGAGGTTTCCTAGTCCTGGCTCTGCAGCCTGCAATTACTGCATCTTTGCTGATGTCAGCCCTGCTGCTTTCCCTACAGCGCTCTGCATGGAAAAAACCGGGTTGGGACTTTGGCTACACCACGAAAAGAACACAGGATGGGATTGTGCATCAGGACTGTGAACAGACACCAGGATCCCAGCTGGACCTGCTGCTGTGGGGTTGGAGGTTCTGCATGGGAAGTTGTGAACTCCTCGTGCCCACCCGAGCCCCGCTGGTGTCGGTGGATGCCCGGGAAGCTGCCAGGGAGCAGCAGCCCAGGGCAGCTGCCACCATCCCTGCCCAGCTCTGAGCACACCACACGCAGCTCCCGTGCAGGGATCCCGTGCTGCTTAATTCAATTTGGCAGATAACGCTGGGGAAAGGCATTGATTTCCTCCCCTTGCTCCCTCCTTCCCTTCCATCAATTTTCCCAGATAAGCAGCCTGTGGCTCAGGTCCTGCTGGTGACGGATGCCTTGTAATTGCTCTGAATGGATTATCCCCAGACATGGAGCAGGCATTCACAGTGCACAGCTGTAATCAGAAACACTCGCACCCGGGAGAGGGGCTCTGAGGAGCAGACAGCTGGCTCTGGCCTCTGCCTTGTCTCTCTGCTCTTATATTAAGCCTAACTTTATGTATTTATATTTTTAACACAGTAATATGCAGGACATCCACTGAAATAATGGTCCAGACCGGCTCAGGTCCATCCCAACCCTTAGAACTGATCTCTGCTTCTGACAACATCACAACTCGGGCTACAAAGGGATTGTCCACCTTGCTCACATCTTTCTAAAGATCTTTCTAAAGATGTTGCAAATTATTATTTGGCTAAATAAGAATCCACCCACTTGAATGGATAACATCAAACATGCAGACACACTCTGTCCTAGCAATTACTGGCTAAAAGACATTAGATGAGACAGTTCTCACCTCAGTTTATTGCTGTTTTTCTCCCTCTGCCCAGACTAAATTGTCAGCAGTTTGTTTATCAAGATCCCAGTGACTTTCTAATTTGTATGTCTGGGGAGAGAAAACCCATGAACAACTAAGTGTGAGACAGACAGTTACACAGGAACAAAACACAACTATTTGATCCAGTGTATTTTAATTTTGTGCAATTATCCACAGCAGCCCAGTACCAAGGGGCAGCAGATCAACATCCAGGATGCTTAGACTGAAAATCTGATCAACACTGAAGTATTGTGCCCTGCAAACTTCCATTGAGGTAACTTAATGAATGAAGGAGAACAGTAGAACAGGCCTCAGCAAGGAAAAGCTGATCCTGTTCTACATTCCCTGTTACTGGAAGTTCTCACCCACTGGGGTTTCCTCCTCCAGCACTGGTTTTCCTTTAGGACCCCTACATTAAATAACAGAGCATGGATTGTGCTGGAGGAAGCAGGACTCAGGTGCTCTCATCCCCTTTGGTTTGGTGCTTGTGCCACCCTGGTTTTCATTCTCTGCTCCTGCAGCATCAGTTGGGTCACCCTGTGCTGGACACAGGCAGTGGCACCTCCACAGGAAGAGTTTTGTGTTCAGTATGAACAGTGCAAACTCCACTCCTCCAACCTTTCATTGTACCCAAACCCCAATCCCACTCTGAAACAAAGTCCATCTAACCCCACATTCCAGCTCCCTCTGCTATCTGTGAAAGCAAAAGGAATTCTTTCCTGGAGCAAATGAGGCATTGCTGCTGGTTTGGTGCTGGAATTTGGAATCCTTCCCTGCACACTCCACCCCTCCCTGGCCAGCACAGCCTTGCAGGGCCTGCCCTGAAGTGGTGCCCATTTCCCAGAACTCCAGAGTGACACCTTAGAGTGTTCACACTGGTTTATTAAACGTACAGAAACCAACTACTCGGTGAAAAAAAGCTTTGTTAAAAAACCATACAACACAAACCCCTTTCCCATTTTTGCCCCCAGAAGCAGCCTGCAGGCAGGGGCAGAGGGGACAGTGGCTTTGGGAGCACACGTGCACAGCCCGGCTCGTGCAGCTGGGAGATAATGGGCTTTGCAGGTCACTGGCTCTTGAGCACTGTTATCACTGTGTAACATACACCTTGTTGTGTCTTACTGCTTAATTACAGCTGATACACAGGCCATAATATTGCTTATCATTAGCCAGAGGATGACAATTACCATTTAAGATTAAACAGCTTGCTTTCTTCAGCCAAGTCTCCATGTGACACTTCCTTGCCCAGGAAAAGATTTGCACATGCAGAACCAATCCTCAGACTAATTGGGGATGTGCCCCTCACAAGGAAGTGGAATTTTGGAAGCACGCGTTGCAGATGAACGTCACCAACATTCACTGCAGGGTCCAGGAGAACCCTGAACTTGAGGTGAAAACAGCTTTTCATAGAATTTCTAAAGTCTCTTGGCTTTATCAGGGCTCTTGTTTCTGAAATGGACACAGTGAACAGAGAGCTGGAAGCAGTTGGAAAGCCTGGACTATTAAAGGATCAGCAAAACTGCTGAGGCTGCACAAGCTGAGCTGTCATTAAGTAGCTTCACCCTTTCCACAAAACACAGATGTGTTCCTGTGCACAAACATGTTTTTGTGTTACTGTGCAGAGACAACACAAAAACTGCTGGGAAATATTCTGCACTGAAACCCACCCAGGCCTGAGAGGAGATTGCACTACTGATCACCTACAAAAAAAAAGCAGAAAGACTGAGTGAGAACCACGTCCCTGCACCTCTGCTGAGCATTTCTGAGATTCCCTCAGAGCAAAGCCTTTCCCTCCAGAACATAAATGTGATAACATACAGTCCTGATGACTTGTAATGTCACAGGTCAAGGGTTTAAATCTCATGTCCTGTATTTTGTCAACTCCCATTTATCCCATCCAGCACAGCAAAAGGGTACCACACATAAATCTTCCAAAAATGTGTTCTGATCTTTCACCTACAGTAGATTAAAAATAGCCCGGAGCAAGAGCTTTTAGCGTTTTGTCATAGCAATTTCTCCATCAAACAAGATGGATCGCCAGCTCCACAGGGAAGGAATGAACCCACCCTGAGATCAGAGCATGGAAAAGGCTGAGTTCCACCTCCAAGGAGCACGAGTTGTGCCCTGGGTGGAAATCCCTGCTGAGCCTTGTTGCAGCATAGAACATCCAGGGAGGCTTTTCTTTCCTCCCTGCACACTTTTCATTTAAGCCTCCAAACAGTTTGGGGAGCACAGGCAGAAATCTCAGGTCCTGGTTTGGATTCTGAAATCCTCCAGCATGACTTCAGGCACAACTCTCATTTCAGATTTTATTTTTTAAAAGTATTATTTGAAGGCAGATACTAATTTTGACTATCAAATATAATTATTAGAGCTCCAGTCACTTGAATTTTCTGAAAACCTAAAGGCCAGAAAGCGAATAGCCACAACAAAACACCTTCCTCTCATAGCCCTGCTGAATTATTCTGTTCTTAAGCCTTGTTATTTCTTAGGGACTTGTGATGATCTTGCAGCAGTGAGATGCACATCACTGGTATTAAAGCACAGAACACCTTCTCACTACCTGCACAAGCAAATCTTGACAAAAACCTCTTCTGATCCATTAATATCTGCTGGGCATTAGTGGTTCCCTTTCAAAACTTCAAGACCTAACTGCCTGAAAGTGAATCCATTTTTCTGTTATCAGTTGGCTTGATAAAAGGTCCAGCCTACTGCAGCAACTGGGCTTTACTTGTGTCTTTATCTCACCACAGCCACAGCTGCCAAAGTGGAATAGATGTCCAAAGAATTTATTCAGGAAACTAAAGCTTCCAAAGCTGCAGCTGCTTCCACATCAATTCAGTGATGCACAGTTTCCCAGCAGCTCACAGAGACTGGAACATCTGTTTACCAGACACCTTTATGACATTCTACCTCAAGAGTTATCACATTAAATCTTGCAGAGGTGCTAAATAAACTCAAAAAAATCCCACAAAAAACAAAATCAAACAAACAAAAATCCTCGCCCAAAATCAAACAAAAACAAAACAACAGAGTCTTGCTCAGAACCCAGAAAATCCTGAGAAACTGAGAATTTGTACTCTCTGCCACAATTCAGGGCCCAAATTCAGGTTTTCCAGAGAGGCTGCCCTTTTATTTCAGGCTGATTGCAGATGTCATTGTCTTAGAACATAAGTAGACATAATATCATGTACTATTCATCTATACATATATAAATAAAGCAGAAACCCAGCACCTGTAACAGAGATGTGCAGCTCTCACTCGTTCAAGTTATCAATGGGCACTTTCAGCATCATGTGAGAGAAACTGGAGCATCACCTGTGAGTCAGAACTGGGTAAAGCCTACAGAATTTACCCAGTATTTCCCACTAGTTCCCCTTTTCCAAAACACATTCTCATTTTACTCAGATTTTACTTTTTGCACCAGGGAGAGTCTCTGCTTTGCTCTCCACTGTCACAGCTGGAACAATCTCCCACAGCAGAGTTTTCCAGACTTTTCTAATGGGATACTCATCAAGAAAAGAGCCTTCATCTTCCTTCCTCTCAAGCCCACACTGTGGCTCTTGGATTAGAGCACAAAAGATGGGGAAAAACACATTTAGGGTTTGGACTAGATGATCTTTAAAGCTCCTTTCCAACACAAACCATTCTGTGATTCCATGACACTTGTGGTATTTGTGTTTATGTTTTTCCACAGTTTTTTAAAACAGGCCTTAGGGAACCGTTTGTGGGGCCAAAGTAATGTGGATTCACATGATCCCATCACATGTTCCTGTTGGTTTTGATGCCGGGATCAAGGGAAGAGATCCTGTGTTATTTTTATGCTTCTGTTACATTGATGTTATTTTAGCCTCATTAATGGGCCTGTGGAAGGAGAAGGGCCCATGAAAAACACACACAAATGCCAGGACGTTGGGTTAATTCAGATTTAACTGAACATTAAAGTATCCTCAGGGCAGATGGGCACAGGCTCTTCAGTGACAACAGTGCAGATTCCCTCTATTGGACACTGCAGCGTTCTTGGGCTACTGAGTCACTTATGAAAGTCTCTGACACACAAAAATCTGCCATTTCATATTCTGCAGCAGTGAGAGAAGACAGAAAACAAAGGTACAGCTGCTAAATTTCGCACCAGAAGCCAATCCAAATGGAGGGAAACGGGTGAGTCAAGCAGGGCCAACACCACCCTTAAAGGGAAGACGAGAAAATAAAGGAAAATGTGATCATCACAGTTATACTGGAAGATATTTGTGATTTTTATCATCAATCTTTTGGTGTCCTGTGGATTATTTACATTGGAGGATGAAGGTGAGTATGAGATTCAGCCCCAGGTGAATTGTGACACCATAGATAAAGAAGGGCCTGATTCTCCCAACCCCAGTCAGTGATGGAAAGAAACATCTCCCAGAGCCATCCAGTCCCTTCCAGCATTGCATCAGACAGCATTCCCCGTTTTCTTCCAGCTGCCAGTCATCATAATACCTCCTTATCTGTATCCTCAGGATCAATCCTGTATGCATTAGGGCCCAAAGGGCTCTGACAATTCCAGCTAAGGCACACTCAAAGGGGGACTTTTCCCTTCTCTGCAGGGTCTCACATCCCTCCTGTGGCAGGAACATCCTGGAGTTCAGCAACAGAGGCCCAACACTGCCCTCTCTGCCCCTGCCCTTGGTCTCACACCACGCTAATTTTCCATTTATAAGCAGTTTATATGGAGGCAATAAACTATTCTCAGGTGTTATAAACGTTTTACAGGCTGGGGCACTGCACACGCTGGGGTGAACAATTATTTACTAAGGCAGCTACTAATCATTTACAAAATGGGTATGAACTGAGGCTGGGTGTAATCCCCTGCTCTGTGCAGTGCCTCTTATCTTGGCTGCCCCACTGGGACTGGCCAAGGATCCCCACGGTTCAAAGATTAACCAAACACCTCAGGGTAGGAGCAGCCAAGCTTCCCAACAAGGAGCTGTGACAGGCTCAGACCTACCACATGTTGGAGTAACAGAAGTTCAATAAATACAGGAAAGTTCACTAAACCTCCTTATCAAATGACCCAAATTTCTCAGTCCTGATTTTTTTTGTTATCTACAGTTTCACCACCTGTTTGTGGTGATATAAAGGATTGTGCCAAAGTTCCTGGATAAGGTGCTGCAATCTTTAAACCCCCTGAATTTTAGGTGTCTTGATATGATGAGTGCTTTTCTTGACCACCTGGGAGCGTTTCCTGTCCACTCTGGAAGGATACAAAGGAATAGCTTTATTTCTCTGGCATTTTTAGTGGGATGAGTCAGAGAGTCGTGAGCTCAAACTGCTGAACACACTGGTATTTTCAGACACCTCAAATGCTTCTATGACACAAGAACATTATGAAATATAAAACAGTTCTTTACTGTCAAACCAACATTGTCTTGTCCTGCCAACAACCTGCCCCGCTGATTGGGGTTTCTGTGGATTTTTTTTTCCTCAGCATGAGTTCAAATCCTGTGCACTTCTGCCATATTTCAATTATTCGTTACATAAGTGATCTTCTTGCATTAAATCTGATTTAGGATGAGTTCAGGGCATCTGCACAACAGCATTCCCTTCAGCAAACCAGCTTCCTCTGGCAGCACTTTTCATGCTTCAAAACTACCCGTGAACCAGTAGAACTGAGAGTTTCTCTTCCAGCACTTCCTCCTGCAACAGGTGTGTGCTTTCCACATGGAATTATGCAGCAGAACCTATTTCCCCCTTGACCATTACAATCTGCTCCTGCACAGAAGCTGACTGAGATGACAAATCAGCCACCCCCAAGCTCTAATCTGAGGAAATGTTTAAGCTGATCCCTGACAAAGCCAAAAGGAAGTGCACAGCCACTGAGTGGGACTATTCACTTGCTCAAGCACGTGCTTGAGCACTTTCCTGAATGGAGACTGTGTGAAGCCAAGGGCAGCCCAGCCTCTGTAACCCTGGAGATACGCCGAGTGTCCGGGCTGCGTCTGGGAGCCTGATAAACTCTAATCTGATAAAGACTTCACCACCCCAGCTGCGTCAGAGCCCCACAGGAGCAAGTGGATATTACAAGGGTGCTGCTTATCTGGCTGAGAACAAATGGAAACTCATTCAAAGAGCTCAGTGCCTCGGAGATAAAGCTGGGGAGGCCTTGGAGGGCGGGCACGAGGAGATGAGGTTATCACAGAGACAGACAGGCCTGAGAAACCCCACCTCTTCATTGCAGTGGCAATTAAAAGATAAAAGTCGTAGACCTTCAAAAGCTATAGAGGTGTCCCATTCCAATTTAAAGCACTGGATGTAAAGCACTTATGAGCTTTGAAAATCTGGATCCTATTGGCACTGATTTTAAAGGGCAATCAAATTTATATTACACCTTTTAAAAAGACCTGTCTGTCCCCATTCATTCTTCACAAGTCATTGGAACAAATGAATCTGCAAAATTAGGTTAGAAAGGGAAGAATCCATAAGGGAAGCATGTTCCATATTTTATATCGTTCCCTGTGATGGAATACCAGTTCCAAGGAGGAGCCCAGCACCAAAAATGAGCCCTTCAGTTTGGGGCAGGACAACAACTAGGACATTTTTGTATGATGAACACCTGTGTACCTCTCCAGTTGACTCAGTGACAGCTACAGGGACACAGTGCTTTCAAAAACAATGCTCAATAACTCCCTAAGTTAAACCACTGATCATTAGCACTGAAATTTCAAACAAAAGTATTTCCCTTCACCTTACGTAAAAAGGAAATTTAAAATAACTCTTTTTTTCTTCCTATATCTTGAAAGCCACTCTCTAACAAGACCAAACCCTACGGAATGGACTGTTTTCTCACCCAGTGAAACAGAGCACCGGCCAGTTTCATTTCCCCAGCACTGAAATGCTTAAATTCCCTGCTTTACTGAAGAATTGCAGCTCTGAGCTCCACTCCGTGCACTGTTTCAGTTCTCAGGAGGTTTGTTTCCCACAGCTGCTCTTCAGCCAAGCTGTGAATGAACCTGAAAATTCATTTGAAAACCCCTCTATGGTTTCTCATGCTTTCACAATTACAGTATAGCTTTCCTCAACATTTACACCACCCCCTGCAGGGAATTCCCCCGGCACAGGGCTAAAATTCACCAGGAAGGCTTGTAAACCCTGATAAGCGTTTCATCTCAAAGAAGGCAAAAACTTGGTTTCAAGTGAGTCTGGGAAATTTTCTTTTGCAGGCTCCGTGATTGTGCTATGGAAGTTTGGACTTTCAGAGCTCTGTGATGCAGCTCTGGAGCCCTGCGAGGCGACTGGGAGGACTCTCATTAATGTGAGCATTCAAAGCGCTCCTGTCTGTCACTGTGACTCAGTAGGAAAGTACGAGAGCTGCGGCTGGGGACAGCCCTGCCTGCACTGAGCACAGGCTGACGTAGAGCCTGGGGGACTTGGTAGGAAATGGCACAGGAGGCACTGCCCGGGGCTGGGGTTTCTCCCAGCAGACAACAGGGTGTGCAAGATTTGGGGTGTGCGGGGATCTGGGTGTGCAGAATGAGGGTGTGCAAGGATCTGGGTGTGCAGAATGAGGCTGTGTAAGGATCACAGACCGGTCAGACCCATCTCTTCACTTGCATCAGTGATCACTGAGGTCACAGTTCGCACATCAGGGTGACATCACCGTGGAAACCACTGAAAACATCTGTGTGATGTTGTAAAGAGCTGGGGAGCTGCTTGCCGTGGACAGGAAAATCTCCTGCCAGAGACTGGAGCACTGATTTCCTCCATGGCTCAATCACACCTCCACTTTCCAGCCCCATTCCTGGCACATCCCGGGCTCCAAACACACCAGGTGCTCCAGGATCCCTGGGGCACTGCCACTGCTTTGGTCCTGGGGTGAGATTCTGCCACAATCTAACAGAGTCAGCCCCCAAATTCACACCCTGGGACCCTAACTGAAGTTCTCGTTTTTAATTCATATTGACAAACGAAATAAATTTCAAATTCTTCAGAATGTGTTTGCAAAATATTGATGGTCGTCATCTTATTCTAATATGCTGTGTATAAATGTATCTTTTCTATAATCTAGCTACTTAAAATGAAGGTAATAATTAAACAAGACTGTAAAATGAAAATCCACAGTATGGGTTCATTTCTGACGAGCCCATACAAAAAAACAAGATGCCTCCATTTAATACATTGAGTCCATATCTATTTCATTTTTACAACTTACATGTGACCAGATTTTACACTGGCCACTACCCTGCTTTTCCTAGACCTTTAAATAAACAAAGAGGTGAACCTGGGACACTTCTTCTGTGGATTAGCTCTTGAAGCTATGGTGTTTTGGGGACAGGAGCTTCCTACAAAGTACGAGCATAGCTCTAGAGTAGTAAATCTTTGTTCTTTCCTTTTAGCCAGCACATCACAAATCAATTAATATTGTTCAGAAGTGTCTTGCATATTCAAAATATGCTCGTGCATAAAGTTCATGCCCGTGAACCCCATTTTAAATCAGTACTTGTGACTGATCAGAGGAAATCACTGACACAGAGTCAGCTACAATGACACTCGCTGGAGCATAATTTAAATAAACACCATGTAAACAACCTCCTGAGACACATTCACGTTCTCTGAGAAGCAAAGGTGACATGAAAGGCAACAGGGGGGAGGGGTTTAGGCAGATTTTTCTCTTCAAGTAATAGATATCAGTACCAGTACATTAAATGTGCACAGGAATGTGCCCAAACATTGAGGGCAGCTGACACAGAACAGCTCATGCTGGGATTGGAAACCTCTCAGCTCTCTGAGCCTGGGTGACTGCAAAAAACCCACATCTTGGGAATGGTCTCCAGCTTCAAACCCTACCTGGGAACAGTTGAGACAAATACCAGCCTGCACAGGCCAAAATTCTGCCAAGCAACATTCCAGCACTTCACTAGTACAGTATCATGTTCCACACTTGAGGAACATTCCTGGGAACATTCCCAGGCATCCTTGGTTTTACTAGCATGGACACAGCCTAACATTTCCAGATGCTCACTAGAATAAAGGTTTGTACTTGGACACTGTCATCTGAACAGAGAACCCAAGGAAAAAAAAAAAAAAGGAAAAAAAAGAAAAGCGCTTTATTATGGCAGATTGAGTATTAGAGTTAACATTTCCTAGGAGGGATTCCAGGTCCAGTTTGGAAGCAGCACCATGGAGAACTTGCCAGAGAGCCGTGTGCTCATCAGACCTTCCCTCTACCCCCTCACTCTGCCCTGGAACAGCCACAGCAGGGCTGGCAGATCCCACTCAAGCCCCACCGGCTGATCTTTATTTTGGAATTAAAAAGGGATCTCCAAGCAGAACCCCAGCCCAGCTGTGAAGTGAAATCACAAGTGTGAAAGACCACACAAAACACAGGTTCCTGCCCACGAGCCTGAGGTTTCCCTTCTCACCTCCTTCACCCTCCCAGTCCCCTTTGATCAGTACAAAAACGGTGTCACCTTAACCCAGAGAGACACCAATGCCAGCTGCTGTGCAGATGCACCTTCAGGCTGGGACAAAAAGTACCAGGAAAAACAGAAAAATACTCCAGGATGTTCAGAAATGCAAACAATGGGAAGAATCACTGGAAAAGGAAGAGAAAACAGAGAGCATTTCTTTGTCCTCAGGTAAGTCTATGAGTATGCTCATATTTGGGTCCTGTACTGACATTTTCCCCATTTCAAAAAATGTAAATAGAACTGGAAAAGGCACAGAAAATGGAAGGAAGGATTATAATAATTAACCAGACTGGGCAACATATTTTCTACAGAAATACTTTTAAATGATTTAAAAATTTTGAGAATTACTTGAAACAAAATAAAATTTTCATTAGCCTCGTTTGCTTTCTAATTCCTGATGTTATTGGATCATATTTTCTTGAGGTTTTTCTTCCCTCTAACTTCAAAAGCCACAGAAACCCAGCTTTTTAAACACAAACCCAAGAGTCCTATGGCAGGAATCTAGAGGTGGGCTTGACAAAACCTCCCAAGTATCACAATGTTAAAAACCAAAGAGTTGGCAAAATACCTCAAATTTGAGGAGGTGAAGAAATATGAGTGGCACTAGACGGACTTGAACAGCTGTACATACTTCAGCCCAAGATTTTAAAATTTCTGTCAAAATATTGCAGTGAAAAACCAACATTCTCCATGGAAAGCAGCTATTTTCAGTGAAAATGCTATTTTATAAAAACTCTATTTTCCATTAAACACAGTTTTGACAGAAATTTTTCAACTACCCTTATTCAGTGTTATGCTCTGTAGTTGGAAATGTTAGCAGTTTTTAGGCTGTCTCTACAACTGTAAAGATTTATAGGAACTTGGCAAAGATGGAAAACACAAAAAAAATCTGATTTAAGACTCATCTCTGTCCTTCTATATGACACGCATCCCTGGAAATTATTTTATAAAAGTTTAATAAAACACAAGATGATGACTCAGCTACTTCAAAACTATTAATATTTTCCTGATTTTTGTTCCCCCCTAAAAATTATTGGCAAAGCATCTCTCCTCTATTAGCCCTGGATAATTCCATTCTGGCTTAACAAACTAAAGGGCCACTTTTTCCCTAGGCAGATCCTGGTATCTCTGGTCAGTGTGTTGATTTTGGGATTCTGTAGGTGGAGTTGCCCCTTCCTGCCCTTTGGGATTTGTGGACTGTGCAGAATTCCCTGCTGGAATTACGCAGGACTCCCAGGCTGGCTGCTGCTCCCTGGGTGTATCACATTACAGCCCAGTCTGAATTAAAACTGGGGGGAAACAGGGAATCAGAGGGTGCAAACCAGGTATTTGGAAATTCAGAAATCCACTACTGTAGAGGAGAAAGAAGCCCTGAGAATTTTGAATATTGTGTGATAAGCAGCACTTTTAAAAAGCTTTCCAAAACATACTTACAGGGGGTTGGGGCTCTGCAGCCTCCCCACTGTGTGCTGAACTTTGGCCAAGTCAGCAAATCCTCGGGAACAGGATCCCACCAGTGCCAAGGGGAAAGAGAAGCCACAGTCATGACCTTCACACAGCCCAGCCCTGGCCTCTGCCTGAGCCTGCAAAGGGATGAGGAACTGCAGAGTCTGGGGCATTCTCACTCTATCCCACCCTCCCTGCTCCTGGGGACAGCTGTCCCACAGGGAGACTGTTGGGATATCAGCTGGTGGAAATCAGGGTCTCTCCACTCAATCTGGGGCCGCATTCAGAGGTGCCATGAACCAGTGAAACATTGGGGTCACACCACCTGACTGAACACTGAACCTGGATTTTGTTGCCACTGTTAAAAGATGTCCTTCCTTCATCTTGCTCAGAACTCACAGAGTCACAATCAGCAGCAAAGGTCCCTGAGCTTGCAGTCAGGGTTGTGGGAAGAGAGGCAGTCTCTAAGAGCTTTTTAACCCACAATTACACACACATTTGCACACACCAGCCAAAGTAAGGCAGAACCCAGGCACAGAACACCTCGGACCTAAGGGAATGAAAGAACAAAAAAGAAAACCAAGCCTGAAGCAGATCCAAGAGAAGGAATCTTCCATACAACATCCCCACCTGACTGACAGAGAAGGATGCAGGGAACAACAGGCTGTTTCCCAATCAGAGACGTGTACACACGTACACTCACAGAATTTCTGCTAATTGTCTCTGTGGAACCCCTAAATATCCAAAATATCATTATAAATCCTTCCTTCCTGCAAGCCAGCATTCCCCAGCCCGTTCCATCTCTCACTTCCCCCACAAAAATGACAGACTGACTCTAAGCTCCCACCTGCATAAATCTCCTACAGACAACCACAAATATTTTAGCTATGCTGATTTATGGAAGCACAAGCAAGACTAAACCAGGAGATCTATCCTCCATGCACAGTGACTGATGGCTCGCTGCAAATCTTTCCATTTAAAGCACTGTCACTTTTGTAGTTCCATAGAGAGAGAGAGAAAAGAGGAATAAAATAACCTGCAGTAATGCAACTTATGGCAGCTCCTGGGGAACAAATCCCAAACACTTGTGCAACCTGATTTCTTCCAAGTTTTCCTGCACAAGATCCTTGCTACTAATTGAAGAAATTCTTTGAGAGGGGATGTGAAAACAGCTGTGAGACCCCTCAAGTCTCCTCCTCTCCCTCTCCCCATTCCATTTTCTAACTTTGACCACAGCTATCCTGATTTACAGCCAATGGGAAGCTGACCAGTGTTTTGAGGCTGATGCTTTAGTATCCATGGATTGAAAGAATGAATGAAGATGGGGATTCCTTTCTCAAATTTAACTCTATCAGTAAAAAAAATCCAGGCTGCAGCTCCTGATTCCAGAGCCGTTAACAGGAAAGGGTGGAAGAAACTTGGGAGGCCACCAGGCCCAGGAAACTCCCCTTGACCTCGGAGAACACCCACCACAGATGGGATCAGCCTGACAAGAAGGAGACCAGCAGGGCTGAGTTTGCTCATGGGAGATAAACAAACGAGACAAACTGTGCCCAACAAGAGCCCTGTCAGCGTCTGCCTCGGTGTCTCCACGCTGGGTAACAGCCCCACCGAGGCAAGAGCTTGCAGAGGACACTGAGCCCATTTAGTTGTTTCAAGATTTGTGTTTTGCACAAGGACATCGACAGGGACAAGTAACGCTGCTGTGGTAACACTTTACTGCTCCTCTGCTGAGCAGTTTCAAGAGCTGGGCTGGGATCTGAAGTCACAGAGCAAATCAAGAACATCCTGGCTGCACCAACACCACATTCCCAGCCCTGTTCCCTCCCCAGCACTACCCTGAGTGCTGCTGAAGGTCTCAGTGTCACCTGCTGGCACAAGCAGGCTGGGCCCTGGAGCAGCTGGGCTCTTGCTGCTCTGCTGAGTGGCAGCACCGAGGAGCCAACGCCTCGGGGGCAGCTCGGAAATTCAACTCACTCACCAAACCTTGCTGGGTTTCACATGCCAGCTCCAGGAAAGAAAGAGGGATAAAGAGAGCAGCAACAGGTATTTTATCTCTTTGGAATGCAGAGCAGGACAGGTGCATCTGAACTGCAGTGGGTATTTCAGGGCATGTTACATTGGCTACATGGTTATTATACAGAACCCTGGGCTCATTTCCTCTCTAAATAATCACTTCCTTTCTCTGGGCCTTAACTTCCTCAGTCAGTAAAATGGAGAAGATTAAATCCACTCTCCTTAGAAATACCTTTAGTGACAAACCTTTGTGCAATAGCTAATTGGGCAGTATAATTAATAAAGGAGAGGACCAGTTGCCAAGTATTTTGGGACATTCCCTTCTGTATCAGCAACAAAGTTATACAAGTTTTTCTTTAAATTTCTCTTCCAATGCTCACTAGGGAAACTTGAGAACACCTGTACTAACAGGAAGCTTTGCCTTTTCTTGCTATGATTAAAAAAACTGAACAAAACAGTGGCAACATTCTGTACTTTTTTTTTTTTTTTTTACCAGCCTGTAAATCCAACTCAAAGATGGGAAGAGAAAAATCCTGATTTGAGAAGGAAATGAAAAAAAACCCAGAATTCAGTGACAGACACTCCAGTAAGGCCCAGGTGACTCTCCTGGATCTGAGGGTTCCCCTGAAGCCTTTGCACACTGGCACAGCCCTAAGTAAAAGCTGGATGTGGTTATGCAACTTGCAGCACCTTCAAACAGACAAAAAAAACCAAGGAAAAACCAGAGAACAGGGGTGAAAAGAACCATTGGTAAACAACTGGGTGGAAACCACTCCTTTAAGAGTTTGTTCTTGCAGATTATCCTCTTCAAGCTGCAGAAGGAGGCCAGGGAGAGCCTTTGTGATGCAGGCCCAGCACACTCCCTGTGCTCTGTGCACCTGAGCTCCACTGCTCACACTGGGTGCAGGAGGAGAGCTCTACTCTGCATCCTGAGGCAGAAACGGTGGAATAAATGAGGGATCCACAGAGTCTATGCAGTTCACAGGCTTGACCTACTTCAAAGGAGGACCAGGGAGGGCAGTGGCAGGTTCACGCTGTGAAGAAATTGTTGCTGCTCCAACCCACCATGGCAGATTGCAGGATGCTGCTGTGAGGTCACCTGAACAGATTCACTACAGAATTCAAAGCCCTAGAGTGACCTATTTTACGTCTGATAATGAAATAAGATGCTGGGAATCATTTCCAGAGAAGTACCTGGTCAGTGACTGCAGTGAAATGTCAGTGGAGTCAGCACAGCCCTCTCTAGTACTGCCTGACCTGCTGAAATAAAAAAATATAACCACACTCACTTTTAACCCATTATTTGTTTACTTTACTTTGACATTTTGAGAGCCTTACAAAGGACATGCAGTCAGAGACAAACCACACAAACGTCATCAGAATCGCTTTCTAATCTCAGACTCCTGTAAATCAAAAGTAACTCCTTAATGAGAACAATTTAAACCAGAAATTAAACCAGGGCTGTGTTTATGCAGTTGAGTAACTGATGAATGGCCATCTGAAAGAATTAAGAGGCAGGAATTTCAAACCTGAAGCAGTAGTTTTTGTGCCAATATTGTTCCTTCTGACTACCAACCCCTGCACAAAAAAGGTGAGACATATTCATAGTTCACTACCAAACATTTGTACAAATTTTCCAAATGAGCTCAACTCCCAGCTTAGGTACTTAAATGATGGCTGAATTTCCAAAAACACATGGGACAAGGTCATGGCTAAAAGCGTGTTTTGCTTTCTTTTGGTCCATAGAAAATGGAGTTTTGGCAAAATCCAGAGGTTTCCTTCAACAGAAAAGAGGAACTTGTTTGCCACAAACCAGGAATCAGCACTTTTTGACTCTTTCTGCAACGCCAAGGACTTGTTTTTCATAAAAACTTCCTACTTGGAAAGCCAACAGAAGCCAACAGCCTCAAAGGACAAGAAAGGGCCCCAGGAAAGGAGCTGCTTGTCTCTGTCCCCTGACATTCCATAATAAACCAAACACAGACCGTCCCTTGCCCCGCTCTGAGAGTGGAGAGCTTTGGAACACAAAACACGGAGCCCACAGATCACAGAATCCCCACCCCAGTTCTTGTTTCTCCCCAAGCTGCATGACCTCACTGCTCAGGCATTGATCCTGGATCTGTGCAGGGAATGGGTGGGAAGTGGCTGGATCCTGGCTGGATCCTGAATGAGTCGTTAGCACATTGTGCTCATGCTGCACTTCTCCCAGCATCCAATATTTTTGGGTTTGCTTTGAAAACCAGCACAAAGGATGGAGAGGCTGGGAATATATATATTTTTTTTTGTGCAGAGGAGAAGAAAAAGCATTTCAAACTGAGCAAGAAAGCTGCCTCTCCAAACACTGAGAGGGAAGGCTCGGGAAACCAAGCATGTGCAGGATTTTGCACATATGAAAACATTCTCACGAAATGAGAGAATCTGTAACTTTGCAGCCTGGATTTTTCACTCTGCACAGGACACTGCTGATGTGCTGCAGGTGCTTGGCATGCCAAGAGGGATGGATTTGTTGAGTATGAGTTGAGGATGCCTCTGCCAGCTCCTCTTGCTGCAGGTTGCAGGATTGATAATAGGCAGACTTCAAAACTGCAAAGAACATTCCTTTAAACACGAGGGTCAGATGGTTCTGATCAAAAGAAAATAAATCAGAAGAACAAACAAATGCATTCAGGAGGACAAGTTTCACCATGAAAGGCAAGAGGGTCTTTTTTCTTCGCCTGCTATCACTCTTATCACCCTGAAAATAATGATTTGGGAAGCAGATTTCAATATATGCCATAAAAAAAAAATCAGTGGCCAGCCTGGAGGGAAGGGTGAACTACTCTGGATGATCTAACCAATGAAATGATTTAATAACATCAGCTAGTACAGCTCACTTATAACTTTCATAAGCTTTCACACTGTATTTTACTTGAGAATTCTTGACAGCTGTTAAGATGCTTGCACCCAATTAGGGCAGAGGAATGGTGCAATTCCAAAAATTATTTTCAGAATTTGTCAGAAAATTGAGTAAATGATCGTGACTTTTTTTTTTTTTTTCAAAGAAAAAGGTATGATAGCTGACATTAAAATGTTCCTAGAGGAGCAAATACTGAGGAAGTGTTTGCACGTGGCAAACAGGCTGAAATCTGGGTATGAACAAATCCACACCAGTTCACAGGGCTGAGGAAATCACTTCTCCAGACAGCCACAGACAATCAGGAAGGTCTGTTGCAGCTTTTATTTTTGGCTTGGTTAAATGTGATATATAAGATTATCAGATACACTGCAGGGAGATAAACCAGCATAGAACAGAGGCAAGATCTGGGCTATTTAATGAAACACCTTCTGGTAACAATTCAGCTGCATAAGAGGTCTGTATGCTGCAAACCTTGCCAGGCTGACAGCAAAGCGGTGTTTGCATTTTCTGAGGAGTTCATCTGAGTACAAATCTCCTCCCATCTCTGAATAAGCAGGACACACTACACCAAAAGCTGGACAAAGCAGGGCCCAGCTTTGTCCTGCTCCTCAGGCTGTTTGTGACTTGGCTCAAACCCAACTGTCCCCCAGACCTGCTCAGCACAACCAACACCTGGCACCAGGCACATGGCCTGGGCTTAAAAGCTATCAAAAATGGATAGCTTGGGCAAAATGGGATGTGCCCAGCCTTTTACAGAAATTTGGAAGTATCCATGCTCCACCCAGGACAAGGTAATGCTGGGTGATCTGTGTTTCTCTTACTTACTTGGCTTCAAGATATTTTGCAGGACAAGAACTTCACACAAAGTGGAAAAGAAAGCTCCTGAGCTCAGTTTGTGGCTGGCACCAGCTGTTTCTTGCAAAATTTGTCAGGTCACCCCACCTTCTGCACATAAAGTAGGTTTAAAAAATGGTTTCTGATGCATTGGGAGAGCAAGATGAGCACACAGAGGTGAGCTGAAGTGTGTAAAATGCTTCTAAATCCCTCAGCTGCAGACACCAAAGCAAATATTCATCACGTTAGAACAATGCTAGTGTTCAGAAAGCTTTCTTCCATTATAACTAGGGAATTCCCACCCCCAGAGCACACACTGCTCCTTTTCTTGAACCAAATTAATTTGGTACTACTGCAGTCACAGAGCCTGACATGGTTCTTACAGCCCAGCTCATCCCAGTTCCTGGTGTGTGTGTTGTGGTCACCAGGACAAATACAGGGTTTCTGTGCAGGACAGGTCAAGTGCAGAGAGCTGAGTGTCAGGAACGGTGAGGGAACAAGGGCTGGGAAGTGGGAATGCATCAATGGGAGTGCAGACAGAGCTGCTGCAGCAGGGCAGGAGAGCCCAGCAAAGATCTCCCTGTGATGTCAGTGTCCCTGCACAGATCCTCATCCCACTAAAGCTCAAGGAGCTGGATGGTGGCAGCAGATCCCATGCTCATCCAGTGGGATACAGAACAAAAGGCTGGAGCAAAACGATCCCAGATGGAAGTTGCTGGTGGAGTTTGTGAGGTGAACTCCACCACTGTCTAACATCAGACCTGCTCTATGTGGCCAAGACAGTGAATGTCACAGTGAAAGGGGAAAAGGGACATTCTGCAGGAAGACTGAAGAGATCTGAAGCCCAGATAGATGTTTTCAAAGGCTGGGCAGAGTGGCAGATGCCTGTCCGGTAATTCCTCCTGCCTTCATCTTCTGAGCTGTTCAGTGGCTGTGACTAATATCAGTCCTCCCACTTCTCCAGCCTAGTCATTTCAGCTGATATTTTAGAGTGTACCACACTGTGCTGACATGCCTCCACCCTCTGCGAGCTTTCCTGTTCTAGAGAGAGACACAGAGAGAATGACTCATGCAGCTCTCCTACTATTCGAGCCTTTTAAGCAAATTCAAAGGAAAGTTTTAAAGGTGCTCTCTTGATTTGGGAATGCCTGGGTGGGGTTTTCTTTTCCTGCGTGCGTTTGTTTTGTCAAATTACATGTAATTTTCCAACCTCTATGATGCTGAGACGTTTTAATAATTCATGAACCTTCCTGACACCATCAAATTGCAATTTGGAAATGTCAGAGGTACCCACTGGTACAGGCATTTGTGAATGCTACAGGAAAGGAAATGGAAAAGAAGAAGGATGGTAGAATTAGGTTGCTAAATGCCATGTCTGGCTTGTGCTCTGTTTGACAGCCATAATTAAGAGCTGAGGTGGTAGAAAGAGGAAAGCGAAAAACCTGAAAGGAAATGGTATAAAAAACTCTAATACTGATGCTAATTGGTAACTTTGGAACATTCTGAGGAAAAAAAAAAATACTGGAGAGTGTTATTTAACTTTCAGAACATTTATGCCACTTCTAAATACAAAGGATTTTATGACTAAATCTGGAGGCTTTAGGGTGACCTAATTGTGGTCTTCCAGTACCTGAAGGGGCCTGGAAGAAAGGTAGAGAAGGACTGTTTACAAGAGCCTGGAGTGACAGGACAAGGGGCAGTGGCTTCAAACTGACAAAGAGTCGGTTTAGATTGGATATTGGCAAGGAATTCCTGGCTGTGAGGGTGGTGGGGCCCTGGCACAGGGTGCCCAGAGAAGCTGTGGCTGCCCCTGGATCCCTGGAAGTATCCAAGGCCAGGTTGGACAGGGCTTGGATCATCCTGGGACAGAGGAAATTGTTCCTGTCCATGGCAGGGGGTGGAATGAGACGAGCTTGAAGGTCCCTTCCAACCCAAACCAGTCTGGGATTACAAAAGGTACAACAGCAATTAATTCCAACTGCTATATGAGCAAAGAAACAATAAAACTAGCAGGATATAAGGACTTGAAAGTACCTTTGTGGGTTTAACCAAACTGGAGCTGTTTTGAAGGATCAGGCTGTGATTCAAATCTTCATAAGGACACTGCAGATCCTGCTTGCAGCTTCAGCCAGACACAGCTGATGATGACGGCAATGGGATCATGCAAAAAAGAGCTGGATCGCTACAAGGCAAATCCTCATCCAAGGCGACTGCACACAGCCAGTGACCTGCCATGGTCATGTCACCATGAGGGACAATTTGTTTCTGTGTCATGTGAAAGCGTAACTCCATTAAACCAGTGAGGGACACTCCACACGCCGTCTGGGGAGTCTGTTCCAGTGCTGGTAAAGAAGTTCTGCCTCATGTTCAGGTGGAACTCTTGGGCTCAGTCCCTGCCCGTTGCTCTGGTGCCATTGCTGGGCTCCGGAGCAGAGCCTGGCCCTGCTCTGACCCTCCCTGCACACAGGGACACCCAGGGCTGAGAGCCCCTCTCAGCTGGGGCTCCTCTCCAGGCTGAGCAGCCCCACGGCGTTTCCTGGGCACGGAGATGCTCCAGGCCCTTCTTGAGCTCCGCAGCTTTCGCTGGCCCTGCTCCAGGAGCTCCAGAGCTGGACGCAGCACTCCAGCAGTGCCTGACAGGGCTGGGCAGAGGGGCAGGGTCCCTCGCTGTCCCTCCGGGAATGCCTCAGGGCAGACCGGGATCGCTCCCGGGAATTCCCGGCCCGGTGTCCCGGGCCCCGCTCAGCTGAGGGGGCCCGCACGCGCCGGCGCCCCCTGGCGGCCGCTGCCCGCCCCGTCCCTCCCGCCGCCGTCGGGGCTCCCGGGGCGCCGCGGCCGCAGACGGGGCGGGAGCGCCGGGGAACGGCCCTGGAGCGGCCCGAGGGGTGGAACCGGCCCTGCAAGGCCCCGGGGCAGGGGCCGAGCAGCAGCTGCCGCCTCTGGCGGGGCCGTCCGGGAAGAGCCGCCGTCGGGAGCGCTCCTTCCCTCCGGCTGGAGCCCTCCATCCCTCGGCCCGCAGCTGCCGGGGTGGATCCCCCGGTGTTTTTTTACAGCCGTCGGGTCCAACCTGCAGATTTTGCTTCATTCAACCCCCCGGGCTCCGCAGCGCGCCCCTGCCCGCTGTGAGCCAAGCGGGTGCGGGAAAGACGGGTCGGTGTGTCCAGGGTAGGACAAAAACCCTGAGCAAAACCCTCGAGTCACGACTTGAGCACAGAGGTGGGCATGGGACTAAGGATTTTCTGAAGATGCAGAACAAACTTCCCCCAAACCTCTTCACAGTTACGGCGGGTGAAGCACTGGGAAAGCCTTTCCAATTCATTCACCGCCCCAGTCCCTTTTGACGGGGTAAATTTTGCCATCCCACGGCCAGGCTAAGCCGTGAACACGCCAGTCCTCCCAATTCCGTGTCGGCAGCGCCCAGGAGCAGCGTCTGTCCCAGTGGGACTCCGAGCCGACATATGTCAGTGACTCACCCAGGCGCCTGCCGGATCATTAGACCATGAATACTTCTAAAAAAAAAAAAAAAAAAAAAAAAAAAAAAAAAA
>VZSR01003801.1:3730003-3865358 GCA_013398615.1 Brachypodius melanocephalos | reverse complement strand
GAGAAAGAAAGAAGCAGCCCAATAGCAGCTTCTGAAAAAAAAAATAAAATAAAGGGACACCAACAAACAGCATCAACACTCCCAGCCAGCTCAACCCCCCTCACAGCCGGACTGTTTGTCTGACCTGGGAGGCAGCATTTTATCACTTAGAGATTGCAAGTTCGATTGCAAAGCCTAGGCTGATGGCTGGCTGGATAATTTGTCTCTCAGCTCCGAGAGAAATGATGGAAGTCAATTTGACAGCTGTGAGGCTCCCTAAGGATTCCAGACCCAAAGTGCACGGAGCAGTGACAGACACGCCGATGCGCTGAATATCAATGAAGCTCTGCCTGGGAATAATGCTGAGGCAATACAAATTGCACATGTTCAGCTGGAAGGTTATCACTATCATTAGAGTTATTAATTATTGTTATTATTATTTCTATTATTAAGATGTAACAGAAGCCAAAAGCTCCTCGTGGCCTTGTAGAAAGCAGATGAGTTCCCAGCTCTGACCCATACGCTGCTCTCCAGGTCAAGGAGAACATGGATGGAATCACAGAATTACTGAGGCTGGAAAAGACCTCCGAGATCATTGAGCCCAGCCTTTGACTGACCCTCACCTTGTCCCCAGCCCAGAGCCCTGAGTGCCATGTCCAGCCCTTCCTTGGACACCTGCAGGAATGGGGATTCCAAACCTCCCCGAGCAGCCCCTTCTGAGGCCTGCCCACCCTTTCCATGCAGAAATTCCTCCTAAGGTCCAACCTGAACCTCCCCTAACAGAGCTTGGGGCTGTTTTCCCTTGTCCTGTCCTTTCTTCCCTAGGAGCAGAGCCTGACCCCCACCTGCCTGCACCCTCCTGTCAGGGAGTTGTGGAGTGCAAGGAAGTGGAGCTACAGATGGTTAAGAAGATCCTACACCACAAACAACCACAGAGCTTTCCACCGGTTGGAGAAACAACAGTCCTGGGGTCAGGGAAGAAATGGACTCATTTGGACCCAACTTTCCAGGGAGTGGAAACTCCATTGCCTCTCTTCTCACGGGGCAGAGAGCAGCCCCATGGCTCTGGAAATGATCAGGCAGGATGCACAGCCAGGAAAGCCAGAACCAAAGGGTGAGGACAGAAGTGTTCACCGTTCTGGTGTGTGTTAAACCAACAACACAGAGCTGAGCTGGGAACTGCAGAACTTGGCCATCAGTGCCTATCAGACTGCACTTTATAAACTTAAAATAATAACACTCAAGCCTCTATCGCTCCACTTCTGGGATGGGTGGCAATAACACTGAACATCCTTTGCTGTCACTTGCAAACACAGGTGTTCTCATGTGAAAGCCAACTCAGATTCTTTGCTTATTCTGACTTCTCTGGCTCCTTTGGCAAGCCTTGGGCAGTTGGCTTAAAGATCTTTAAATCTGAAGTCAAATGCAGCATTTAAAAAAAAAAAAGGGAGAGGAAAAGAACCCCCGTCTCTAAGCAAAATGGCTTTTGTGCTGATATTCAAAACCATTCTTTTTTGGCCATTTGAAGGAAGAGGGATCAATTAAAGCAATATGCTATAACCTGCTTACATAGCAAATTTATTCCTGAAAAACAGATTTACAAGGGAAACTCAGCTCAGTGGCAACACCATCAATTCAGTCTGAAGCAGCACGATTGTTTGGCTAAAACTATGGCAACTGCACAGACACTAACATGCAATCCTGCTTTATTAAATCAAACCTCCAGTGAATCTGTTATCACCATAGTAACACTTAGTTATTACATGGAAACATGTGGAACTACAGTTGGATATTAGCATCTGGTTAGCATCTGCACAGTCTCTTATTCACATTACTAAAATTATAATCCAGGCAGTGAAAAACTTAAGTAAAACTCTAGCTTTAAAGCCAAGTCCTGGTCTCAGGTGCATTATATTTAAAGTACAGGTCTACGGTACATTCCCTAGATCTGGGTTTATAATTAGGGGCTTGGGGTGGTATTTAGAGGTTAGTTTATGTATCTCCTAGGATGCAAATGCACACAGTGTTGGTTGTAATAACATCCAGGCAAAAAATTGCAAAACCATACGATAATTGCAACTGACCTTCCCCTGAGCACTCTCCCAAGCAGGTTCGCAGGGCCTGCTTTGAGCATTCCCAAGCTCTGAGCACTTCCAAGCAGAGCTTGTTTGACTCTTATTTATTTTAAGCCACCTGCCACAACATTTTTCCTGTCTTCTTCCTCCCACATAAAGTGTGGCACATTGTATTCAGGCCAGTGCCATTTTGTGAATAAAGCTCAGAATTCTGCAGGCTGAGGGAAGGGGTTGGTTTAAGGCCCAAAGATCCACACACAGTCGGGATGAGAAGTGGCTGAGTTGTATCACTAGAAAGAGAAAATCCTGGACTAAAAAAGATAGGAATAAAAAAGGAAAACTAGTGGTTTTCTTCTGAACTAATAATAGGTTGTGATATACTTTTTTCCCCCTCTGCCACTGAAGCCCACATACTTTAAATTTCAGTAATCAAGTTTCTAGATTTATAGAGAGAAGGTGGAAACTAGTAAATATTCTCTGTTATTTAAACACAATTTCTCATTTTTCAGGCTATAGCAAATAGAAAATACAAGATGGAACGAAGTGTTGCACACTATTCAAAATATGCCTCTCCTTGCCTGAGCAAAGTTTGTCATGCCAAAGGAAGGAACAGTTTCAAGCACACTCACATGTTAAGGAAGTCAGTAAATTGAGACATGCATATTCATGATGAGCCTCTAACTGCTACCATGGAAAGTTTGATGGAGATTTTGGGTGACAAAAAGACAGAAGAATACTAGAATCCATGAAACACAGAGCTTCCTGATCTTTCTAGGTGTGCATTTATTGACACAGCCTACAAAATATCTGCACAGCCCAGAGTGCTGTGGCAACCCCAGAGAGCTCAAGGGAGCCTTGTAGGTTCACAGGTGATCAACCCAGAGAGCCTTTTCGAGGGCTTTCCATCCTCTTTCCTCCCCAACCCAGGTGGAGCAGCTCCCTCAGTCATTAATTAATTAGTGCCAATGGAGCAGAGACTCTCCCCAGCTGGGTAAGGGGAAACCAGCCAGGCTTGGTGGAAACTATTTGGGGAAGGTCTAAACTGCAGCATTACCAGAGCAGGTGAACAATGCTGGCACTATTTGGGGATGAGATTAATATTTCTGGTGTTTTACATGCACTTACTCTCTTCAGTCTACAATAAAAAGCACTATCTTGGCTCAAAGTAGGGCCAGAAACTGGAATTCAGAGCAACAAGCCCTCCAAGAGCCAGGTGCAGGCACAGAGCTGCACTCATTGCACCCTGCAAGGGTATTTTGGTGAAATAAAAGTGCCAGTACACAATTCAACAGTAGCACAACACACACAACCGCTAAGGGCAGGCAACAGAAATAACAACTGAGACGGGGATTAAATTAAATCTGCAGCTCTTTTTGTACTTTTAGTCACATGTCAGGTCCATAGATGCTTTTTGTCTTTTAATATAAGTTTACTAACTCCATCCTAACTCCCACATAAAGCAACAGGCTACAGACAGTTAGAGAAATGATCCTTCTCTGGGTAAGAAGCAGCTTTAAGATCCCCAAAGTTGCTACACCACTGAGAAGTCCTTGTGAAACCCAAGACACACAGACTGTGCAGGGAGAGCACAGGTAAACTCTGCCTCCACCACAAAGCTCAGGTGCTCTGTACTCCCTGGGTTTCCTCAGCACAGCTCTCACACAGTGGCCATTTTAAAGTTACCTCTTGCTTGCCCAATTTTGTTTGGTTTTTTGTTATTTTTTTTCCTTTTTAAAGAGTGAAAGAAGCCCAACAAGACCCACACTGAGCAACTCCAGGTCTAAAAGTAAAAATGTACTTGGTACATACCCCTGCTAAAGCCAGAAACAACACCACAGCAGGACCAATCCTCCTCAGGCTCTGATCTTTGGTGCTCCCTTCCCCAGTATTCAGTTCACCTTCCAGGAGAACCTGCTGCTTCCAAATGGCAATTTCACAAGCACCTGTGAGAGAACTTAATTCGAAATAATTATCTGTTGGTTGTCTGGGACCTGAGGAGCCACAGCAATTACTTCAGTCAAGAAACAACCTGGGGGAGGGCCTTGCTTCTCTTTAGAAAAATGAACTAAGCTACTCCCCGAAGGAAAGTTCTTAAAGAGATGGAACCTGTCAAATGCAAGTTAAATACAAGTCAGTGAAATCACACCAACCAATGATTTACTGTTGCCATTAATAAACACATCTCTAATGGGGATCTGCATATGCTCATCAAAGGTAGGTTTATTCCTGCCAGTTTTGATGTGATTACAGAATTGTTTGTTATCAAGGCAGACACTGCCATGAAGATACATAAACAAAGGGAAAAAGATGATGAGCAACCTGGCATATTTGGGCAGTGGTCTAATTGGGACTTATTTATCTCCACAGAGAAAAAAGGAGAGGCCGAATGAGCAGTTAAAGGAGGAAGGAAGCTTAGCAGAAAAGGCTATGTGTTGGAAGGAACAGTTGTGAGCCTAAAGCAGAAAGAATTCAATGAAAACTGCAGAAAATTCTCTGGTGATTTATAACTATACAGGTCTCATTCTATGAAATAATGATAACTGAAATTAAGTCCTCTTTCAACACTACAGGACATTTCCTTTGTGATGGAGATGAATCCCGTAAGAGTCCCAGTGAAATATTACAGTGTTGGCCAAGAGAGAGCAACAGCAACTCTGCAATATCTGTTTGCCTGTGTAGCACAGGTGCATTTTAACCAAGTCTCCCAGGAGATTTGCCTAAGGCCAGACTGTTGCTGTGGAAAAAGACTAGAAAAGAAATATGTTTAAGTCAAAGCAAAGGTAAATTTGGCTGGACTGCTGCCTAATGGGAGGAAGAAGGAATAACACAACTCTTTAAAAGCAGCTCTCCAGTGGTTAGATTTCCCTGCAGCACATGTGCTTGGGAAGATGCAAGCCAGGTATTTACTTTCAATTCTGTTGAGCTGCAAAAACAAAAAGAAGATGGCCCTCCTGGAAGCATAAATAACAAATTCAGGACAAAGCAAGGAAATTTACATTTTTGCTCCATTTTTAGGAGCAGCCAAGGTGGAGGCTGTAAATGATATCAAGAAGCATTAATGCAGTATTTACACACTCTTAAACCAATTTAGCTTTGACTTCAGTGACTGTGGAATCAAGGAGAAGGCAGCCAAAGAAGGAGACAATGATGGAAAAAAATGCCAGTGAAAGGATTAAAACTGTGGCTACATTTTTAGGGCAAGACTTGTTTTAGTGGAGAGAGCCTGTGTCAGTGTTGGTTACAGCTGGATGACAATAAGCAAGATTCTCTTCATCTCCAAAATATTAATAAATTTTCTCAGAAATCAGCAGCATCTCTTTGACAGCAACTCTGGACAGTTCATGAGCTCTTTCTCCCAGCTCATGATGTGAAGAAAGCAGAGGGTCTCACCTTCCCTCTTGGGGGAAGTCATTCTCCACCAGCCACCACTTCAGAAAACTTGGATTTTGCAGGTAGCTGGGAGAATCTTGCTGGGTAAGACCCTACATGCTTGAAATCAAAAAGCACGGCTGTGTTTCATGGTCGGCTGCATCCGTAAAATTTTTTATCATGTCTCTGTCTGTTGGGTAATCTCCATTAAACTCGATAAAAACTTTTGATAAAATCCACACTGAGAGCAAAGAACAATGAGGAGGAGGAGAAGAGGCCAATTTTAACAGCTTCTATATGACTTTCCATAAAATCCATGGTTTTCCTTTCTGCATAATTTACACAAAGACCTTGAAGATGATAAATCAGGGGAGAGGGAATAAAAGTTTATTTGCATGAAATGGAAACAGAAAAAAAGACAGAACTACACAGAATACATTATATTCTACTCCAAGGAAAGTCACAGACCTGTTTCTATAAGCTTGGGAAGGAAGCCAAAAAGACTGGAAATACACAGAAAGCTTTAAACAATTGATCTTACTGGGAGGTTACACTGGTACCTTTTATCCTCCTGGTATCCAGATGTTTCAGAAAATACCCCAAAGTGAAACATTTGTAGGTTTCTGGGGAGTAAATTGAAGAGTCATTCCCTTCACTCCCTCCTGGGCTCTCCCTGGCCTCAGTGTGGGTTCCTGGGCACTGCAGCCCCCCTGCCCCAGGGGCTGTCTGTGCCCTTCCCAAAGGCTGGGATGGAGCTGGAGGTTGGAAGGAGCATCCCAAGGGATGTTCTGGGGGGCCCAGGCTGTGGCAGGGGCTGCTGGGCACTGCTGGGGGTTCAGAGAAGGGAAAGGAGAACATTTCTCGGTCTGCCCTATCAATTTTGTGATGTTCCCTTTAATTCCTTGATACACCTTTGAATTCAGAGCTGCTGGAAAGGGCAGGACTCCAGTGAGGGCTGAGCTCGTGCCTTTACAGAGTTAAACCTGGGCTGCAATTCCATGCACAGCATCCTTGTGCCCTGGGAAATGGATCTGCAGTGCCCCCAGTGCCGCAGCCCCCACTCTGGAAGGCTTTCCAGAACACTCCAAGGTATCACTTAACTACAACTTCTGGGAGGTCAGAGGGACTCTCCCCTATTAACCACAGCCTGATGTGCCTTCCCCAGATGGATTTCAAGGAAGGAAAATCCTCTGACAACCCCCACCCCCTGCCAACATGAAAACTGGAGCATGCCTCTTTAAAACTAGCCTATTTAGGCCACAGATGCTAAATGAATTCAGCAGACAGACGGAGTAATGGAATGTCAGTGTTCCAGTCTGCTGCCTTGAAGCAATAGGAGTTTTTTATTATTAATTTCTCCTCTCATTTTCCAATGCTGCCTCTGGGCTCCATGCTTTAGATGCAGTATTCTTGTCAGTCTCGCTAACCCAATTTGGATATAATTAAATTTTAAAATATTAAAGGGATTATAAATACTTCCCACCCCACTTCCCCCGCCCCATTCCCTTTTATGCTGTCCCTCTAAAACTGCTGAATTTTGCTTCAGGACTTAAAATGCTGTACTGCAGAATCTGATTTGTTACTGCAGTTTCCTTTGCAAAGGTTGGAGAATATCTGAAGGGAAAAAGCCCAGAGTTAATTCCAGTGAAAGGTGCCCAGGAGCTTTATGAGATGAAGAGCTTTCTGCCACCCTGACATCTTGGAACTTGATCTCCCTCCCACTTAAATTAATGTTAAGGCTCTCAAATTCTTAAAATGGAAGAATTTTTGAGTCACATAGAAATTTTCATAATGACACAAAAAAAGGCTGGAGTTCATCACAGAATCATTGAGGTTGGGATCTCCTGGCCCAACACCCTGCTTAGGGGGGTCAGGACTTTGCTGAGTGCCGTGTCCAGTTGGATTTTGGACATATCCAAGGATGGAGACTCCACAGTCTTCCTGAGAAACCCGTTCCAGTGTTTGACCACCCTGCAGTCAAAAGCTGAATTTAACTAGGTGTGGTGAACTTTGGCATTTAGTGATGATGCCAACATTTTCAAGCTGGCTTAGCACCTACACAATGAAGCAGAATCCAAACCTTCTCTTTTTAACATCTGTGAGAAGCAGGCAGATTTTCCAAAGTTCAAAACCAAGGATCTCTCATTGAGAAATACATGAAATATCCCCTCCTTACACCCTGCTGTGAGAATAACACCATTTCCCTGTTTGCCTCCTGCTAATGGGTGATTCTGGAGCTTCTGGTTGCTGAAATCTGGACACTTACAGAGGATTATTGATTTTTGTGACTAGGAAGAGCAATGTCTCTTTTGAAGCCCATCTGAGATATTAACATCAGGGATTTTCTTCTTTTTATATGCCCCAGAAATAGATTATAAAGGTTTGTATTTATTACTCCTGAAATGGCAGCTGAATTATTCCGGTAAGATGCCTCCAGCCCTGACTGTTTGTATCTTTAAAAGGCAATTTTCCAGGTTGAGGAAGACAAAATCCCACCATGAGTCTCACAGTAGATGAAGGTTTCCTAACTCTGAGCCCTGCCCTTTTGTGGGTCCAACATGCTGCTGTTATTTTAAAGCTCCATCTGGAACAGAGCCTACAAAAGAAGAGATGAGGCCATTACCAGCTCATCTCTGCCATCTTTGTCCCACATTTCCATCTTGAAAGGATTCTGTTTAGCTTCAGATCTTTCGGGGTCACCAGTGCTTTGTTTCAACAACTGCACTCCAGACCTCAGGGAGACTCAACCAGTCCATTCTGTTTATGGCTTCTATTTCCTGTATATTCCTCCCACTGATTGTGTTTCCCAGTTCTCTCCACATCTCAGATGGAAAATCAAAAGTTGGGGGAAACAAAGGGAATCCAGTGTGTCACACATATCATGTGTGACAAGCAGAGCTTAACCAGAGCACAAGAATGGCTGCTGAGGAGCTTGGACTTGCTTTTTCCTGGGAAGGAGTCAGCAGAATCCAATCAAACACAGGTTTGCTTTGTGATTTAGATGCAAAATCCTGATGCCATTGGGGAAAAAAACCCAAGCAGCAAACCAACAAGGTTAGACAACTTCCAAGACTCTGGGGACACAGTAAAGAGTGCAGAGTTGTGGGTTTTCATGTCCAGAAACTGAAGTTATAGAAGTTATGGAAATAGAAGTTATGGAAATAGTTCTATGTTGAATATGGACAGGGCATAGTGACCTGGGTGCTTTGGTCAAGAAATCAGTCAAAATGTCCCTGGGAACTGACACATGAAAAAGACGTGTACAGGACAGTTTTATCTGACCCCGAATTACAATGAATGACAGCTTGTATTTTATATTGGAGCAAGACCTATTTGACTTTTTTCTCTGTTATATCATATCGAGGGAAATAGTTTGTTTTGGCCACCAGAACTCAGAAGAAGATAGTTCTGATCCTTATTCAAACGAAGTCAGAAGGTACTGTTGGGCAGGTAACATTATTCTGTGCTGCTGGAAAAGCCAGACGGTGGTTTCCACCCTGTAACACCTGGAAATGTCAGTCCAGCATTTCTGAAGGTGGTGCCTCTATAAGTCCACTTATCAAATCTCTGGTGCTTTGTGAGAGGACACAGAGATGCTTCCTTTAGATTACCAGAATTTCTCAGTTCCCATAGAATCAGTGTGGTGGTATGAACCACGAATTGTACTGAATATTTAGGTCAGACAAAAGCATGCAAAGTAGCAACATGATCTGGAAAACTGGGGCCATTCTACCAATTTCCCCGTGGCAGGAAGAATCCTACTCCTCATTCTCGTGGGATTATACAGTTGTAAAAGCATGAGTGAGCCTGCCTTGAACACAGGAACTCCCAGCTCCCAGTCCCTGGTTGGGCGGGTGACAGGGACCCGATTTTTCTGCATCAAGCAGAGAAGGGATCCATAACACACTGAGCTATACTTGGGCTGAAGAAAAAAGCTCTTAAAAGATAGCAAGTGATGCCATACGTTTTCATTATGGAGCATGCTATGCAGAGATCTGGGTAGTCAGCTCCCACCAACCATCTGGAGAGAGAAGTCACTCAAATCGAAGTGCTGAACCTGCTGTGGTAGACAATCGGTGCCAGTGAACCACTCACTACTCTCCCCCTGTCTGTTTTCCTGCCTTTTGCTGCAATAGAGCCTTAAAATAAAATAATCTGGCTACCACTTTCCAAACACCCGCTTCCAAACACCCCAGCTCCCATCTGCAGAGTGCACTTCATTCATTGGGCAAAGTGGGCCACTTCCTCAGAAAAAGCTCTGCTGAAGGTCTGACCAAAAGGGAAATAACACATGAAAAAATTGCCTTTTCTTTCCTGAGCTCCCCACAGCCCCATGTTAAACCCTAATTTCTGTTTTATATCTCCCTGATTCCTCCCCAGTGCTTAATGTCTCTTTTGACTCCTGTTAAAGGCTTCCTGGGGCTGAGATCTTGGGAACCCGGCAAGTTCACAAGGTTTACCTTATGAAAAGTGACTTTAAATGCCAGGGAGGCTTTAGCAGCTTTGAAATAAAAGGAACTTTCAACCACGTTGCCATGAATTGCTTTGTTGCCTGTAGTCAGCAAGAATCAGTATGAAGATTTCTGGAGCCTGAGGGTATCAATTGCTTTGTTTTTTTGCCTCTATCAAATCTATCCTCCAGTGACTTGTGTTACACTGCAGGCTGCTCCGGGACGCTCAGCAGATGCTAAATGGGGCACAAGAGACATATCAAGCCCCTTGGCGTGTATATATTTTTAAATCAAATAGGCAGACATGGGCAAAAGAATCTGTGATGGTGAATCAAATGTTCCTGGCTTGCTCTGCTGTACACAGTCATCCCTCCTCCCTGTAGGACCAGACAGCAAGTGAGTGACTAAAGTCTAAATAGCTTGGGATCAAGTGCTCTAAGCCTTACTCATGCAAGCGCCAGTTCCAGTGGGCTCACTGGGACAGCTGGTGTTATAGCAGGTCATTTCATGGTTGAAGACATATGAAGAATATTTGTGGGTGGGTATAATCTAATGAGAACAGAATACAGATTATCTCAATTACAGAAACAATTGGGTGCACATCAGCTGTGAAGAAAAGACAAGTACGATACGAAGTGCTCTTTCCACAGTGGCAGCTCCTGAGCAGAAGAAGGAATACTGAGCATTTTAATAACACTGGGATGCCCCTGCAGACAAATCATCTGCCTTGAACTCCTCTATGTCTGAGCAGCTTTAGGAAAAAGCTGTGCTAAAAGACCAGTTCTTAGCAAATAAATTCCTGCTTGGAACAACTTCATGACAGTTGTTCCTTGTTCACTTCCATCTCATCCTCGTTGCAGGGCAGCGAGTGGCCCGTGGTAAATCACTGCCTGACAGCAGCCAGGAGCCAGCCCCTGCCGTGTCTGCCTGGCTCCACGGCTCAGGAACATGTGCAGCTCCTATTAATAAAGCAGTGTGTACTGGTGGAATGGTGCCAAATTGCTCCCATCTCCGTGCTTCCTAATTTCTCCCGTAGCCCTCACCCTCCAAACAGGAACAAAGATCTCCCCTGTTTGGCGCTGCTGGCTGTTAATTACTCAGCGTGTCCCTCTGATGAAGGCAGCGTGTTGGGAAGCCTCTCTCATGACCACTAACCCAGCCCTTCCTCTTCCTCCCTCTCCCTCTTCCCCCAGGCACACACAGGATATTCCTGCAGGCAGTGTCTGAGGCACTGGGAGCAGCCTGGGCTGTGGTGTGCACCAAGAATGAGCCAAGGTGAGAGCCACAGGTGCTGCTTTCCTGCAGACAGGTCTGGGGCAGCAGTTTCCCTCGGCCCCGGGAGCGCAGGGCCAGATGGATGCTCAGGAAAAGGAGCTGCAGTTTGGCACTGGGGTCTGGGCTGCTGTCACGTACCCAGTTCTGAGTGCTGGACCTTGGCTCTTTGGAACATGGAAAGTTGAAGTGGAAAGAGACACTCTGAAAAGTTTACAGGAAATGGGAGCATGGGGATGTTTAGTGATTAGGGAGGAATGAGCTGGGAAAGTCCAGAAACTGCAAGTCATGGACAATTAAAACCCGATTTAGGCTTTCCTCACTGTTTGCTCAGGCAAATGTCCCAGAGAAACCAAGGCAAGTAAAGAAGAAAAAATTATACTTGTGACAAATGGTGACACTACCCTTTTGCAGGGACTTTTCCTAGAGAAGAAAAAATAGCACAATAATGAAATCAGGGCTTGCAGTTAATCTCGTTCTAGTGCCAGCCTTGGTGGCTCTGTGCCTCCCACTCGCAGCAGTCAGACATGAGGACTCAGTCCCAGTAACCTTCAGAGCCTTAGGGGCCATCCCTGGCAGTTCTGAGAGCGAAAAATGCACGGTGCAGCCGGTGTTCCAATCTCATTTCCCCTCCTTCGCTGACAGAAACATCAAGTGCACTTGTGCTCTGAGGTCTGTGCTATATAAATATCCCCAGGAAATAAATAAATGCCAGTGCACTCGTGCATTTCCCTCAGATATTCTTCTCCCCAGCTGCTGTGCTGACAGTACTTACTAGGAATCAGGCATTTCATTCTGGCTCGCTGTTCTGCTGGAGAGGGATGGGAACAAGATGCTCCTGAGGCAGGGAAGGGGAGGGTACAATTCAGTTACCAGAATATTGGTTTGTTTATTTATAGATGCACACACACACAAAGACCAATGTAGGAAACTCATTTCTCACCCCACAACTGAAGGGGAGAGCTGAAATCTTGTGCAGGGGAAGAACTGGAAAAGAGTAGAGGGGAGAGTTTAGGACCGGGGTTTTAATTAGCATCCAAATAGGTGCTGAGACTGGATACCTGTGGTGAGGGGTAAAATAGAAGGGCTTTGCCTCAGTGATCGAGTTTTCCAGCAGTTCTGGCCACAGGCCATCTGGCAGGGACTGGCTTGGGTCCCCCAGGACATTGTAGATGACAGAGTGTCCCCAGGACAAGTGCCAGCAGAAACGAGAGCTGAAGCAGTGGGGAAGTGAGGGACTGTAAGTGCTGAGCTCAAGGCTGCTCTGCTCCCCAAAGCCAGGCTTAGAGCCACCTCCAGCCCCCAACCACCCTGAGCCAACAGAACGCACTAGAGAAAAGAGACAAACAAAAAGGAGGATTTGAGCTGGAAGCTGAGAAACCATGTGGTCCTGGCTGGACACGCAGGGGAGCCTGGTTCCATCTCCTTGGGGGCAGAACTCAGAATATCTGTGTCTCCCCTACCCTCTGCCTCATCCTGTGCATTTATTTCAACTGCAAATGTGGATGGTTTAACTTCTAGCAGCACAGCACTCTTGACTTTTCTGGAATCCTTAGTTTATATTCCAATATTGCTAACAATGAAGTGAAGCCTATAGAATGGAATTGACTCAGTTACTCTCTTCTATCAGTCTGTGCATTCCTATCTGTCATGTGTGATCCCCTGCCCTACTGGCTTTCATGCCCAGAACTTTCCAGAACTAAATTCTCAACATCTGCTTGGGTGTGTTTACCTGCAGAGTGGCCAAATTCTTGGGGCCTGACCCAGAGCCTTACAAATGCCACTCAAATCATAATTATTTGAATAGGTATTTCTGAACATCACCAGGAGACACGAAATCAGGCTTCCATTCCATAGTTTAATATCTTAGATAAACTGTGTCACCTCCGGATGCCCTGGTGACCTACCTAGAGAATAAGAACGCTCACCTACCCTTGCGGAAATTATGAATTAAATATTGAAATGCAGTGGGATCTGCTGAGTCCTTTGGAGCAGAGACACTGAGAACAGGAACACCAGGATCAGGAATCCAAGAGGAATTGTGTTTCTGTGCCAGAGCAGCCACTGCTGCCCAGTGCAGCACAAAACCTTTTAACCTCAGAGCTCAGCAGTGCCTGTGCAGAGCTGAGTGTGCTGCAGGCTGGGAGCCCTGGCTGTGCTTGGCTTCGTGTTTGCAGGTGGGGCTGAGCCAAGGAAAGCCCAGCCAATGTCCCTGTGCTGGCACTGCCCCTCTCTGTCAGCCTTGCAGTGCTCATTGCCTGCTGGAACACGAATGTTCCTGTTCTGTCCCTCCAGACCCTGCCTGTGGTCACATCTCACCAAGATCCCACATCAGTTTGGGGATAAATGTCTGGGGATTCCAAGGGTCTCTCCTGTCAGAGTATGCAGGGTGTGGGCTCAGGGAGGAGAGCTGGGCTTTGGGGCTGGTTCTCCAAAGGGAGTCAGACCCTCCTCCACTCAGCTCTCCATTAATTACTGTCAGGTCAGCTGGTTCAATCCCTAATAACAGCAGACGCTGTTAATTTCTATGGCAATCTGGATCCTGCTGTTCACATCCAGTTCACTTGCCAGTGCTGATCCTCCCCATGGCCTCAGACTAGGCTGAAATGCCATTTTAGCTGGGATGTGTTCAGTGAATCTGAGCTGATGGGGCCTGTCCTGTAAAACATCCCCCCATTCTCAGTCACTCTCACTCACAGCTGGGGTCTGCAGCACCTTCTCTTCCCTGCACACCCACAGAGTTAGCCATGGCAAATTAATGCTGCATTCGTTATTTTTTCTCAGTTTTGTCCATGAGACATACCCAGAATTGTAATGAAGGGGTGCACAGACATCAGATTATGGACACAGGAGATTCTTGGACTTGCTCAGGACTTGATGGAAGCAGCCCACAACTCCTGCATCGACCTCGTGCTGTCCCTTCCACTCATCACTCTCAAAGCATTCAGACAGAGCACCAGGGCCTCTTTGGATTCCTTTTCATACATTGTCTTGAGTGAATGAAAGACGTGGTCTAAAGTGCTTGGGAAGATCCTCTGTGATGGGATAAAAATCTGTATGATTTCCTTGACCTGATATCAGGATTTTCACCAGAAAATCCCACTCCAGCACCCGAACTGCAGCACGAGATTCTCTTCCCTTTTATCCACGATCCTTTCCCCCCTAAACCCAGCCCTGTCCTTCTCACTTAAGAACTGACCCCGGCTCAAGGACTGAGTGCTGGAATGAGCAAAGCCCTGAGCTGCTGACCTTTCCCTGAGCCCGAGCCCGGCTTTGCGCGGGGATCTGTGTGTTTTGTCTGGTGCTAATGAGCCGGCCTGTGTTATCTCTAATGTCATTTTAAAATTAAATTAACCCCAGACTGTGGGGGTGTGTTTGCATGGCGAGGGTGATACGCTGGGAAGGAGGATGCCTTGGGCGCACACACGGAACCTGCAAAGCTTCTCCGGCGGCTTTGGCTGCTGTGCTGGCTGGCACCACCCCAGGGGAGAGTGTGCCCATGCATCACAAATTTGCTTTTTGGTTCCCCTTCCACCCACCCCTGAGCTGAGCTCTCTGCCAACTCAGCTTCTGTATAAATCAAAGGGAAATATTCTCCCCCTCCTGTTTTTTTTTTTTCTTTTCCTGAACAGATTGGATGTCATTATGTGCAGCTGAGCTCGCTGAGGCTGGCGGGGGAGGAGGGACGGGAGGAGGGATGGAGAGAAGAGACGGTTTTAGACAAAATGCTCACAGTCCATCAGAGGGGGAAAACAGCCTCCAGCTACAAGTAACCAGCACTTCACACACACACACTGATTTACTGGGGAAACCCAGAGAGCTTTAATATTTAAAAATAAAATAGGGAGTGAAGGGGAAAAAAGGACTAAGAGGGAAGGAATGTTATCCCTGTCGATGAGGCAGACATCACAGCGCTGGGATGGAGGAGCTGAATGGCACACCACCTTCTCCAGTGGGCACTTAGAGCCCCTGGAATCCTGCAGACATCAGCCCACAGACAGGCTGCAGTGAATAGTCTCGACCACCCTGTGGAAACGTTTCGAGCTCATCTTTCAGGGAGCGAAAAGCTCCCTCTTCCTCCTCCCAGCCAAGTTGTTCACTGTGCAGTGCAGTTTCCCATCATTACTGGGGGGATCACTTGGTCGGAAAGGAAAAAGAAAAGGAGAGGGAGAGGAGACAGGAGGAAAAGAGAAGGGGAGAGAAGGAGGAAAAAGGGGGAAGGAGGCAGGAAAGGGAGAAGGGGGAAAATGAAGAATAAGAGAGAGAAAGGGAGAGAAAAGAGGAGGGAAAGGGAGGGAAGAGAGGGGAAAAAGAGGAAGAGAGAGAGAGGCAGACAGAAAGGAAAGAAGGAATGTGAGCCGAATGCATGGCATTCAAAAGAAGCAGCTTTCAAAAGCTTTGGCTGGGATGCAGATTTGCAGAAATTCTGGACCCATAATTCCCTGGCACACAAAGCTTGCTGGAGGCATCAATGTGCCCAAAAGGGGCTTGCAGAATAAACAGCAGATAAAAAAAACTAACACCCACAACAAGCCCATGAATTAAAAATGAAGGCAAGGGGAACAGCTGTACTTCCAAGCTGCAGGTGACCTCATTGTGGAAGCTGTGCCTCAGCGAGGCACGTCCGTGTCCAGTGGTTCTGAAATAATAGGTATGGACAATAATAGCTGGGAGGGAGAATGCATTCCCTGTCTGTATTAAAGAGTAGGTAATTGCCCATCTCTCCTGCCAGCTATATTTTAATCCAGAACTAAATTACTCTGAGCATTCTTATAAACTTTTATGTTACAGCATCTCCTAAAGCCTCCGTTGACACTGCCAGGCCCACACTTCTCCTTCTCCCTGATGTCTGTAATAAATATTACATATGAACTGGAGGATCTAAACCAAAACATTTAAACTTTTCACTCAAAAGGGCTCTGAAACACTTTAGAAATTGCTGAGCCCACTCTGGGAGACAGAAGGGAAAATTATTTGGGAACTGCCACATCTCCATAGGTGTAGGTAAGAGACAGTTGTAGTAAATTCTAGTATTTCAAAACTTAGGAAATGATTTCTCAATGAACTAACACGGGTCAAGGATAGAGCCTGCACCCTTGTGAGCTGCACTGCATGGAACCTCTGTGGAGATCCAGCAGGGGATGGTGGAAGTGGAGCAGACCCGTGGCAGTAAATTTCCAACTGTTCTTCCCAGCTGGATATTGGAGTGCCTCAAAATGCACCAGTGTTCAATAATCACCATCTTCCCAAACACATCCAATGCCATGACCAACTCTGCAATGAAATAAAGCAGGTTTTTAGAAAGCTGGTTCCTTCACTAACGATGCAGAGCAATGGAGGATCAAAGCCTGCTCGATTTTTAGAGAAGAAAACGACAAAGAATAAAACCCCATGTGGGAATATGAAACAAAAGCAGTCATTAAACATCGCCTCTGAATTGGCAGTTTTTTGTTAGAGAGAGATAATTCCAGAGCTATTTGAAATAAATCAATTCCAACTGCAGTTGGTGTTTGTTGTGCAGAGAATGGGAATGGTCTGGCTATAAAAGGGGCCTGGGTTCCTTCCCAAAATGACCGTACAAGTCCAGGGGAAGGCTCTGCAGCTCTGCCACAGAGGCCTTAAAAATAGTCAGAGATCACGTACACCAAGTCACAGTAATTTGCTACTACCAAAATAGTTTACAGTATTTAAAAAAAGCTTAATCTAGAGATCGTTCTCTTGGCAGCAAAAATCTTCCTCGTGCCAAGAGAAAAATAATTTGCATCCTTGGTGTCAATGGTAATACTACCACGTTGCCTCAACGCCCCGGGAGAGGCAGCCAGCTCAGCACCGCTTTCAGGGAGAAAATCTCTGAAAATAACATGGAGAAGAAAAGAAATTCACATTGCAATTGCACCAGAGATGAATGTGACATCAGCAGGTGGTGAATCATTCCTCAGTTGAAGCAGTTATCTAATGAAACACAACGCTGGGTTTGGGATTGGGCTCTTTCCCCCTTCATTTTGGTCTGGTGTGGACAGGCCCCAAAGAGTTAAGTTTTCAGGAATATGGTTGCCTTGGTATTATGCTCTCAGCTGTGATCAGCAATATGTAACAAAAAAACCAGTACTTAAGTGGATTCTTTTAAAGTATTCCCCACTGCAAATGTGTAATTAATTAGCCTTCCCCTTCCCCCTTGCTCACACATCCAGCCCCGTGGGGACCCTCCCTTTTCCTTCCTATCAAATTCAGACAGTGACTGGGAGCTGAATTATTCATTCAGCTGTAGGTGTAACACAGCCATTTAAGTGATTTAAAGTTCAAGCAGTCTTGCTGCTGTTCAGCAACAACAGGGGGAAAAAAAAAAGTTTAAAGAGAAAAGTAGAGCCCGGGTTCTTTTTTCTTAACCCCCTTGTTTGGTTACACAAACAGGGCACGGTTTTGTGAATCAACCCATTGAATGAAAAAAGAGATTTGTGAGAACGTCACGTCAACCAGAGCACCTGTCACTCATTAAGAAAATACCACAATTATAAGCATCAGTTGAAGCTTTTGTTCCAATGTGTCTCGTTGAATATTCTCTGCTGTGATGGTTAATTTTATGCACACTTTGCTGGGAATAGATGGCAAGTGGAGTTCATCCCGACAATCACAGAAATCACATTAAGATCCCTGTTTAGTCCTCATTATCATTGTATCAGAGAACCTCATGCTAAAAATTACGTACAGTCAGAGAACAAATTAACCATAATTAACGACACTTTGTAGCACTTCTGATTAGATCTCAAACTGCTTCAAAGTCTTTAATTTTCTGAACATTTTTGTGATACAAGGCAGTGCTTTCTCTCCTATTTTAAAGCTGGGACTGTGAAGAACATTACCTGAATCTGTTTAATTCTGGGGGATTTGGTGAAGTTCCTTCCTGCCTCTGACAGGCAGGAGAGTGAGAGATAGAGCCCAGGGTGTCCATAGCCCTGGCCTAGATCCAGGATGTTCCTCCCAGTGCTCTGCAGGGGAGGTTAAAAGTTGATTTTCCTCAAAGCAACACCAAGAGTCCACGACAAAAGGAAAAACCAGATCCAAACTGGAGCCTGGTGTCACCATCACTGATCCCAAAGTGGCCTGTTTTAGTTGTCCTGGATGCAGTGGGATGTGTCAGTCCAAAGGAATTCCTCTAGGGAACACAAATCCCGAGGACTGTGATTACATGAAGTGCTGTGTTGCCAGTGCTTACCATTTTATTAGCAATCCCCTAATATGTGCTATTTCTCTTGAAGATGCAGCTGCTTGAATGTCATCTGAATACCTCAGCCTTTATGAAAAACTGTTCTATTTTTACAGTCATAATTATGCCACTCAGGATTCTGAAGTACAGGCTTATGCCTTTATTAGTATAAGATTGGCAATACTGAACTTAAAAAAAGCCCAAATCCTGAAATACCTGGAGGTATTTTAAGCAAAAGGGAAAGCTTGAAAGAAATGGGTGTCAGGATGCTTCCCCTGACTCTTGCACTGCAGAGTCCATCGCTCACAGATTCAGGAATGCAGCCCCAGGCTCTCAAGTGAGGGGATATTGAAGTTAAACAATTATTCAAGGCTACCCAAAGAGGTGCTCTGGGTTGTAGAATGCAGAATGGATCAGAAAATTGACTGAAATGACTGAATTCCCTCCATTTTTCGAGAGCACTGGAGGTCTCAAAGTGCTAAACCACATCAGCCTGGAGCCCATAAAGCTGTGCAAGGGCTGGCACTGGCAGCACGGCTCAATTCTGGTTTAAATCACCTCCCTGCCTTTGGGATTCCACCCTGGCACTGGTCCTACCCACACACATTTCACTGGGGAAAAATCTTTTATTTCTGTGACTCCTTTCTGATCTAGATTTGAGTGGCACTATCTCTCGATTAGAAGCCCCACTTGCTTAGAGTGGAGTTTTCCTGATAGTTTTCTTTCTATGAATTGCTCCATCACAGGACTGTCATAACAGACTGTTTGCCAATTTGAAATCCAACAGTTTGTCTGGTGTAAGTGTTAAAAATGTTGTCTTGGCAGTTGGTTTTTTTTTTTTTAAAGTTTTTTTGGATTTTTTTTCCTTTGCATTAAGTGACTTGATTTTTTTTTCCTATTTGCTTCTACAGTATGTCAGGGAAATTGGATCATTTTGGTAGCCTGCTTTCTTTCTTTCACTTCAAATAAAACTCAACACTTAAACCTATGAATTCAGAGAGTAATTTTATTTTAACTATATAAACTCTGTGAAACTCAGCATGGTTTTTTTGCATGAACTTGTAGCCGGCAAAATACAGTAAATTGTTTTAAAGTGGGATTAAAACCAAAAGCAAGATAGACACGTAATATTTACTGAGAATGAAAGATTTGAGGCTAAGGCTTCCCCTAGACTTTACTCTGTGGGACAAAGGTCCTTTGTAATGACTCAAGTTGGGTTCTTCTTAAATGTTCTTTTGCCAGTTTTAATTTTCACCCATTGCAATAACTAAATGACTAAAGCTTTGCAATCTATTTATGATGCAGGAATACTCACATTGTGCTTGTGATCTAAACCCTCTAAAAAACACTGACCTGGCAGTCTCCGATGGCCCAGACTGTTCCTAACTATGATTCATAATTTTGATGACACATTCATCACTTCTGGTGGAAGAGCCCCATGTGGACAATGGGTATTTCTACAGAGTTTAACGTGGTGTGAATTTCATGGAATTCAAAATTTGCTCAGTGCCCAAGAAAATGTCAGATAAGCTACAACAGAAATTCAAAATTAGTAATTGGAATTAACCCCCTGCTAGTAAAGAGGAAAAGTGCTTTCCAATCTCCTGCAAAGTCTGAATAATTCAGCATCCAGGAGAAGGCATTGATGTGGGAAGAAAGCCAAAGGATGCCTGCCCAGGCTGCCACACTGGGAATAGGATCTCCAGGATGTACTTCAGGACAAAAACCAAAATCCAGAAACCCAGACTTTCAAGAACTTTGAATTCTTTCCTTAAGGGTAGATGAAAGAATTACCTTTTAATATCCTGAGGTTTCAAAAAGAGAGAATGACAGAAGCACTGATTTCTGTGACCCATTTTTATCAGGACTCACTGTTTCATCCAGCCCAGAGAATGACACACAATCATCGAAAGGCACCAGGAGAAAAACTCACTGCTTCAAACCCAGGGCAATATGGGACAACAGCAGCTCCTCTGAGAGCAAGCAGAGGAGAGAAGGGAAAGAGAAAACTGCTGGCCCTGCACTGTCATAGGATCACAGAATATCCTGAGTTGGAAGGGACCTGGTGAGATCATCCAATTCCTGCCCAGGACAGCCCCAAAATCCCAGCATGATGTGCAAACACCTCTTGAATGATTTGCAGCAAATACGAGTGCAGGGAGTGATGAGATCCTTGAGCGCAAATCACTGAAGCCACATCAGCGCAAATCTCATGAGAGTGAAGGAAGGATCTGGCCTCAGAGAAAATGCAAAGGAGGGACAAAACCTTGCCAGAAGAGGGTTCTCTGCACCTCCCAGGAGCACGGTGTGGGTGGCTCTGGCACAGCCCCATGGCAGCAAAGCAGTTCAAGTCTCTGTGTCTATGGGTTGTACCTGTCCAAACCCCACATCTGTGAGGGGAGTGGGGAGGAATTAACTGGATATGTCATGGAAGCCCTAATTTCAAGTTAGGAGGGCGGTTTGTGAGAGAAGGTGCCCGTCTCAGCTTCCAAACCCATGTGCCACCCCTCTGCCCCTGCCCTGGGCCGTGGCACCGTCCCCTCACCCGCTGGCAGCCCTCCCAACAACACTCCCATCCCTCTCACAGTGGGCTCTGTGTGTGCTGTTTCTTTTTAAATGATTCATGACTCCCACTTCTCACTTCATCTGCCTTTGTTTTGCTCTGCAGTGAATGTGTCTGGTACATGGCAAAACGTGCTGTGCTCACGCCAGCGCTGCGAGCGGCTCCACGAATGTCAAGGTAACGACGTCTGCAGACACAGCCCCGTGATGCAAATGGGCTGCACAGGCTTTGGTTCCACTTCCTTGGCCTTGTAAAATCACACAGAACAGAAACACAAGCATTCTCCCCCACTGGATCATTTTGCTTTGGTGCGTACTTTCTGTTTCTTTCAGTGTTGTGCTCCTGAACCCATCTTTAGCAAAAACCCCTTCCCAGTGCTTCACCAAATTCCTCCTTCTTGTGACAGTGAAATCCAGATGTCACTCAGTATTTTTCTACAGCAGCTCTCATATGTCTTTACAAAGAATCAGTGACACTCTGTAAGGATGGAAAAACTGAAGCACAGAATCAGAAAGTACCTTGGCTGAAAGCACTCAGCAGGCTGCTGGAAGAGCTAAGAATAAAATTATGATTTCCTGATGTTTAGTCTGATCCTCTGTGAATGGGACTGCTCACGCTGAGAAGGTGCTCAGCGATTAACTTTATTTATGTATTTACTATTCAAACATGCCATGTTCTCACATCTTTTTTATTTTCATGTTAATCATGTTGTGGATCTTCTCCGCCCACCTCCCATTTCCTTTGGTACATTTGTTCTGTAGCTATTTGTGTAGAAACCAAGCAATTTCTGCTCCACCTGCTCATAAACACAATGAGAGAGAGAGAACACTGTGTTACAGCACAGCCACTGCCTTAGCAACAGATTACAGGATCCCTGGGAAGGAACAGGGACCTTCTGGAGAGGAGAAGTGCCCTTTATCTCCCTGAAAAGCTACCACAGGCAGGTTCTGCCTTTAATGATGTTTCTAGTGAGCCCCTCCTCATCTTTCAGCAATCGGTAGTTGTTAAGAAAGAACCTTAAAAACCGAGCAGAGTTTGCTCCTCGCACTCGGGAAAAGCCGAAGTGGGGCTGGTGAAAGCTTGTGAGCAGACTGGCTCCAAGAGAACATGCAGACACATATTTGAGCACTCAGTCACGGCTGGTGTAAATAATTCATTCTGCTTAGATCCCAACCCCCTGGTAGCTCCATGTCTGGCAGGACAGCTCTCCTAGGGATGTACAAAAGGCAAGTGCAGCACAGCCCACAGCCCTGTCAGACTTCCAGCACCTCTTATATCTGGAATCAGCGTGAGGAACCCTCCAGCCTATGAAAGAATGCTGCAAAGCATCAGGCAGAAGTTATTGGACACAATGGGATGTGCAAGGGCTGATCTGGCAGGGGATATCTGACATGCAGCTCACCCCCGATGTATCCTGTCAGAAAATAAATCACAGCTTGACAGAGCAGTGATCTTAGTGCAATCTGAAACTCTTTCTAGAAAGGCAAATATTTGTGTAAGAGCAAAGCAATTTGATTTTAGCCTTCTCCCAATCAATTTCAGTAGGTCACACATTTTGCATTGGGAGCAGAGTGTGATGTTCCTGTGTTTGCATTAACACAGTCCTGATCCTGGAAAAGGTCTCTAGATGACATAATACAGCCCTATAGTAATAATTGACAGGTACAGGAGGAAAGTAGGGTCACAAATATTGGCATGGATTTGTTAGAAGGATGAGATTTGGGCCACTTGACCCATAAGGGAGACAAAAGTCAGAGAACCACATCTTCCACGTTGGATCCAGGGCTCTGGACTAACACACAAGAGCGATAATATAATGGTGAGTTATATAAAAGGTCAGTAGTGAGATATAACAAAAAAAACAGACAAAAAAAATCTTCTTTTTCATTGTCTGGGGATTAGCTGTTTCATTAAGCTGTCTGCCCATATTAGAGAATTAAGCCTATTATCTGTTGAAGGATTTTGATGCCAAAGAAAAAGAGGTCTGGGCTTATAGCTCATCTAATCTTTTTATGACTGGGAATATGAAGGAAAATAAGGACGAGGTAGGAGGTAATACAAAAAACCTCTGGCCTGAAGGCAAGAGTGAAAAGGTTGTGGGAGAGCAGTGAACTTGGATTTGGTGTTTAATGTTCTCGTTGTATCTCTGACCCAACAGAGTCCCTGCAGCTGCAGAATACCAAACCCAAGGCTTTAGGAGCTCTGGCCACCTCACCTGAGGATGCAGCCCCTTTACCCAACACACAGAGCAGTGACAGGGACCCAGCTGGGACCCCCTGACCCGTCCCACCGTGTCCCACTGCGAGCTGTGGGGGCACAGGGCTGCAGCAGGGAGCATCTTTCCAAAGCTGCCCTGGCAATCCTGGGTTTTGTGCAGCCCCTGGTGCCCGCTGCTCTCGCCGGGCTGCGAATGGCACGGTGCCGGCTCACAGGGACATCAGGGCTGTCTCACAAGGAGAGAGGTGTCACACGGGGAAGGATTTGCATGGGCAGCCCACAGAACTCAGCAAGTGCCATCTTTCTGGAGGAAGTCCCTCCTCTGACGCACTGACACCACCTGTCTCTTTACACTTGATGGCATCTGTTGGCATTTTTTATGTGCCAAGGCATTAATATCAGAGCAGAGCAGAGCAGGGAAGGAAGATACCGAGCTCTTGGGGACTCAGAGGTGGCAAACACCTTGGCTGTGCTGCATCTGGGCACGGGGCTGGCCATGGCATCACCTGTGGGAGCAAATCCCAGGGGATAGCAACTCGGGGTTTGTCTCCACTTAGTGCCACTTAAACAAAGATAAATGGCAGGAGGTTGAAATGTTTTGTCATGGAGGAGTGGGGGAGGAAGACAAATGATCTTAAAAATAATAAAGATTATAATGTCAGGATCAGGTGCCAGATGGGTGGTAGAGAAATCCTTGACTTGTCCCCAAGAAAGGTAAAGCAGACAAGCTTTGCTGATATTGCTCAGTCAGCCATGAGGAACCACCAAGAAGAGGCAGATGGTCATCCCATCTCTGAAACTATCTGGTCCTTGGCCTCTGCTGGGAATATTTGTTGAGGTGCCAATTACCAGCACTTTGAATAGTGCCTTTTGTGAGCCAGCCATTAATTTAATACTGTACCAAGATCATAAAATGCAAAGAATGGTAAAAAAGGCAAGATACCAACAGGTTTTGATAAACATCCAAAATAAATAGCTACAAACCCAGCCAAAGACATCAAAAATAAATCAAGAAAAAAAAAAAAGTGGAACAAATTGGTGCCATATAGCTGACAAGCAGTTCCAATGAAGATCATATGAGTCTCCTTTGAATAAGAGAAAACAGTTCAGAAACCCCTAATGAACCTCTAATCAGAGAAAATAATTTGAAGAGACAACTGTGTTCTCACTCCCCCTTAAACATCCTAGAGAAGAGAACGCTTTTCAGTCAGGACAATTAGCAGGCAGGTAAGCACTGCCCCTTGCCATGGAGATTTTACAGATAAATGCAACAGTGCAGCCTCTAGTGCTGTCAATATGGTTCCTTTCAAAATCCACTAAAGTTTGCAAAAGATTAATGAAAGAATCTGAAACAGACCTCACATTCTGGTGCCACCTGTCAAGCCTGTCCTTGTGTGAAACTGCTGAATAAGTCAACACTCCCTGGTTTTTCCTTTGACAGGGAGGCATATTGCAGTGTGCTGTGCTGGGGGCTGCACCCCAAATCTCCCTGTGAGCTGAGGCTGCTGCAGAGCACGGCTGCCTGTGTAGGAACGGGTTCCCAGCACTCCAAGGTCCATGATGTCACCCTGGGGGTTTATACCTGGGGTCTGACTGTTTGGTGTTGACCAAGAGCGTGCAGAAAATCCTCCCACCCTTTTCCTGAGGAAATCCTTGCTCTCCCTATGGGGGTGTCACTGCCTGGGAGGATCCACCCCCTCCCAGGGTCCAGGAATAGGCATTCCACGATCTATTCTGCAATTGCAGACCAAGGTTTAACCATCACAGGGTGCAGCAGAGTGTAAGAGGAAGCAGCAGTGCTGTGCCCTCAGTGATTTTCTGTGATTTGGGGCTCAGAGATGGATGCACAGGGAAGGTTTATTAGTACATACAACATGACTTCCCCAGTGGGATTTATTTCAAAAGATAGACAAGGACGATATCTTCAGATAAAAGGAATCTAAATCCCAGTGCTATGGGATTTTCATTGTCTGTTTAAAGAACAAATAATGGCAAATTACAGCTTGTCTCCTGCTGGGTTTTCCAGGTAGTTTTACACCAGGTTCAATCTTGCAAGAATAAGCAACACCAGTTTGGAAGATGCAAACATTTCAGCTTCTGTGCAGAGTCACCATCTGACCACACCCTGGGGGTTCTGGTCAGGTTTTTACAGACCACACTCAAATCTCTGTCACTGAATGCTTTCTGTGGTTGTTGTTCTGTCTAACTTGATTATTGCTGCTGTGGACTTGTGTATAAAACAGTTTTACCTGCCATGGCAAACATCTGTTGATAATTAACAGAAAATAAAATGGTAATTCCGGTCTTTGTATAAGACATTCTTCCACTGATGGTAAAAAAGATAGATTTATTGGTCAAGATTTTCCTCTCACTCATTCTGGAAATGCAGGAAGTAATAATGTCATGATGGGAGAATCTACTGTCATTAAGGGAGGAGTACAATCACACTAAAGCTCAGAGAGGCACAAAAATGCAGTTAATACGGAGGGCACATTGACAGCAAAACATTTGCAAGGAAAGTGGAGGAGAAAACCAACCTCATCTACCCTCAGTTATCAGAGCCAGTGAGGCCATTAGCACTATAATAGGAAAATCAAGTTGCTTTACAAAACAGCATAAATTCAGCTTGAACAGGACCCCGTAACTTCTGCAAAGACACAGGGAATATATTAATTAATGGCTTTAGTCGTAGTACTGTTGTTGGTAGAAGAGGTTGAGACAAATGTGTAAACAGAGGAGCCTTGGGAATGTCACAGTAATTTAAAGTACATAAACCTTCAAAGCGCTGCCTTTGATAGAGTGATACATTGTCTTATAATTGGGCAATTGCTTTCCTTCCATGATATAATTAGCACACAATTATGGTTCTGTGAAAAATTGCTCCATCTCCCTCCCTTCCAATTTGTGCTGCTCAGTCTAAGCAGAGAATGTCTCTTTTCTGCTGTGTTTCCAGCAGGTCGAGTCCATCCCCAGTGCTCAGCTGCAGTGACAGGGCCTCTTGCCTGGCCAAAGGAGTGATCAAATATTCAGGAGAGGAACTGAAATCAAGCTCTTTGTGTAAAATATTTGCTCTTTTATCTTTTTCTTTTTTCCCATCCTAAAAATATACCTATGGTTGCAGCAAGATGAAGTTCTGTGACTCCCAGCACAAACCCCAGAACTGCAGCAGGATTTAGGTGCCCCCAAGGCACTGCCGGTGCTCTCCATTCAAGGCTGGGCTATGAAGGCCACTTTTGGCTACAAAACCTTTTCTGAGGGCTGGTGTTCGACCAGCATCATAGAACCACTGAGGCTGGAAAAGACCTCCAAGACCACTGAATCCGGTGTGTGACCAATCCTCACCTTGTCCCCAGCCCAGAGCATTGAGTGCCACATCCAGGCTTTCCTTGGACACCTCCAGGGGTGGGGACTCCAAACCACCTGGGCAGCCCCTTCTGAGGCTTGAGCACCCTTTCCATGCAGAAATCCCTCCTGATGTCCAACCTGACCTTCCCTTGGCCCAGCTCGAGGCTGTTCCCTCTCCTCCTGTCCTTGTTCCTTGGGAGAAACCCCGATCCCCCCTGGCTGTCCCCTCTTGTCAGGGAGTTGTGCAGAGCCAGAAGATCCCCCCTGAGCCTCCTTTTCAGCAGTGATGTGCTGTGAAGGAATGTGAAACACTTTGGTGCTCTGAATGGCAGAAATGCAATTAATGGGCTGATTTCACACTGTTTCTACTGTGTCAATGTGTGGAAGACTGTCAAGAGCTGCTCCTCTTTCCATCACATCTCTGGTGAATGAAATACAAGAAGCTTCTTCAGCCTGATCCAGGACTAGAGGCAGCATGTGCCAGAAGTGAAATTGAAACTCAGAGTTCATGGGTTCCAGGAAAGCACTCTACAAAATGCAAATGTTTTCATAAACCTTGTGATAACCATGTGTTTTTAAATCAACACCCTATGTCCAAGTTACGACTCAGGTGTTCTACCCTTGCTTGTTCATAGACATATCCTGTTTGTACTCTTACCATAGGTTGTCTCTGCAAACTCTTCCTTGATTCACTCCCTCAGAACATGCTCTGCTGTGGGGTTTCTGTTCTCCTGGGATCAGCCCAGGATCAGGGCTCTCTGGACACCTTGGACAGCACACAGTGCACAAAACAATCCTGAGCTTTAATAGAATTACCGTAATTTCCTGCTGAGAGTGCTTTACCGTGTGGAACTCAACTCTAAAACTACTCAGGAGTTTTTATCTTTAGCAGAACTGCCAGGATTACTCTTAATCAGATCTTCAAACCCCAAAATTCCTGGTGTGCCTGTTTATCCTGCAGAAGAGATTAATGCTGCTTTCACATTGCTCATAGACACTGACAAGTCTTTTTCCACAGATAGTCCCAAAACTATTCCTTCTCTCTGCAAACACATATGTACCTATCACCAGATCCTCCTTTTTTCCTTCCCACATGGAACCATAAAGAGGGGGCAGGCACATACAGAAATTTAAGGGGGGGGAAATGCATTGCAGATGGAAAAGAACAACAACAACAACAACCTCTCACACTCTCCACAGTCAATCCTGTGGGAGATATTTATCCACGGGAAAAACTTTACAAATCCTAAGTAAATGAACAAAAAAATATTATATTTTCATAACATTTAGGAGGAAATGCATCTTAATGGAAAATAGCTAGAGAAAAATAATAGCAGCTAGTGAGCTGAAGGAACTATATTCTCCCTGACATGCAACAACAATAGCAGCTAATGCGAGTCATTTGCAGAAGGAAAAGTGAATAGCTGTGGCATATTTGCAAAGAATATATGGCAGTTTACCAAAGGCAAAGCTCCAAGGAATACCAGCTGGGACATAAGAAGGGAGCTATCAAAGGAGGAGGGAGGTATAACGGCATCATGGGATGGTTGGCAGCAGCTCTTTGGAGCCTTTCATGGAATGAGACAGAGCAGGGTTGGGAAATCAAGGTGGGGGTGTCACTCACAGAGGCTCGTGGCAGGGGGCCAAAGGGTGCACCAAAGCCACGTGGGGGCTTTGAGCATGTCTCAAGTTGGCAAATTTACCAGTTATTGAACCAAAGTCATGAATTAGATTTTATTAATAACGAGCCTTCTATTTCGATCAGAAAACATTTACTTCAAATAGTATTTAAAAATCAAATCCTTCTAATTAGAACAGATGTCATTTGTGGAAAATCACATCCTGCTGGCTTTGTACTTTGACCTTATTATCTGGAGACCAGGATGGCCCATTGCTTTGTGCATCAGCCTTGCCTCTTAGCAACACAAAGCTTAGTAAATGAGAAGGCGTCCAAAATGCCATAGTAACATACCATTTATCTGGATGCTTCCAAAAAGTTGATTTCCATGTTTGGATTTGTCTAACTAAGGAAGCTGCCTCTGCAATAAAAGAAAAGTGCATCCTAAATTTTGAAAAAAGAAAGGATTGATAAACTTATTTCTAGCCAAATGCAGATTTTAAGCAGCACAAAACAAATTGTGCATGCTTTCCACATCCCAAATAGCACTATTTTCCAATTCCTCAGTATTTTGTTTTCTCCATGAGATAACTATTGCAGTTATTAATAATTTAGGCTTTGAAAAGGGAGCTGTCTGGATTTGCAAGGGAAATTTCTCCATCATTTATGCACAAAGTAAAATCGGGAGAATATACTGGATAAGAGTTCACAGCCAGGTGGTTTCAAGTTTAGCTTCCCTCTGATATGAACAGGGGCTGCCCCACCTATAGAGGAGCTCTTGGGCTCCAGCCTCTGTCCTGGGCGGCCAATTTGTCCAGATTCAATGCCCCACCTGTAAAGAGAGGGGGCACTGGGGGACAGGTCTGAGGGGCTGATGGGGAAGAGCCCCTGAATTAAATTTAGAGGCAGGAATGAGCTGTCTTGCAGTCAATCCACTGCTCTCTGTCCTTCGTGGCTGCACCTTCACTACAGAGCAGCACAGAACCTGGCCCAGGGACAGCAGCTGCCAAAACTCAAATTATGACACACTCAAATCCACTCTCAGAAGTTCTGAGGGTCTGGATTTTATACTCCAGGATATTAGTGACAGTATATTTTGTCACTTCTTAAAGAACATTTGGCTACAGCTCCAGGATTCCTCTTTTTTAGAATTTCACCAAGGGGCTCAAAAATTGCAACAAATAGCTTCGAAGAGATAAAAAAGAATCCTGTCACTCTGCTGATTGTAGTTTCAGTGCAGTTCAGTGCAATGTGATAATTAGTCTCCTGGAAATCATTCCTCAAGTTCATACTGTGATATAGCATGAAATAAATCTGAGCCAACCATATAGTTGTAATTCCAGTGTGCTGCCATCAACTGGTACGTTAATTCCATTAAAATGAGCTTGTTGGTGAGAACAGAAGTTACACTGGTGGGAGGAAAAAGGAGGGGGTAAATTTCTAAGTATCAGTAGAATCCACTTCACACTCACATCTACAGCTCTCTAAATTACAGAGACAAGATCTTTGTTCGAATTACTGACAAGGTTACCAGCTGGAACTTTACGCTCAATTCAATTATTTTATATTGTACCTTCAGGCTCCATTCCAAAGCGACTCTTAAAGAATAATCAGACTTATTCAATAGGCAATCAAAATGAAATTACTTTATGTAAGTACAACAAGGTTACACACTTGGTGCAGTCTATAAGTTATGTGCTGCTAATTTTCAGTGCTCTCAAATTTTGACTCTGATTATCTGTGATGGGCAGGCAGCAGCCAGGAGAGGATTTCCTCACAGTTTCAGTGTAATCTCTTTACACTGCCACACCCTGGATAAATAGGTAGAAGCCAGTAGTGCAAATAGATTACAAAGCAGTTGAAAGTGATGCTTTATCTTGTAGCTACTCACAGGAACAGCCCTAGATGGACTGGTCTTCTCAGGACAGGCATTACCCAAACCTAGCTCATCCACAATACCACCTCAGAGATATTGTTCTTTCATTTAAACTTCCAGATACTTCAATGATTTAATTAAAAATATAAAATTATATTTATTTTAATAAAAAGTTAAAGTTCAAGCCTTCACAGTTTGATTTTGAGCCTTTTCAATGGGTGCCTATGGTAAAACTTCCAGAAGGACTCAGGGCAATGTCCAGAAGCACACAAATTGTTATATCTTGCTTACAAAAAAAAAATAATATGATTTTATGCATTAAACCCCTCTGCCTCTCTTTGAGACAATGGGAAACCTTCAGATCTACAATGAATTTGTGACATTGAGAGACAACAGGGATGTTCAGCCATGCTGGGAATACAGAACTCCCAACATTTTCCTATCAACACATCCAGCCACGGCCACCAGAGATGTGCCAGCAACACACGTGAGGGATGAGAGTGCTTGAAGTTCTCCCTACTATGGTTTGTAGCCCAGGAATCTGTCTCTTGGAAACACAACAATCCCTAACACTGAATTTCATGGACTATTCTGAAGCATTCCTAGGCCCTGAAACTGAACACTGAGTTATATTTGGTACGAATGGCAAATACCTCCCAATTCTCTGCAGTGTGCACTCCTCCCATCTAAAATAGCATCTTTCACATGAAATAGCAAACATAAAACCCACACTCTTTCCTCAGATCCAGCCCCACCAGACTTTTTGGATGCTCCCAGCTGATGGCATAGCTCCTCTCCTCTGTATAAACAGGACAGCCTGTAAAATCACCTCATGGCAGGCAGACGTGGCCTCCATTAGCTTTTGTCACAGGAATTTTCTTCCTGGCTTGGATGGCTCCACTTGCAGACAACACCAATCTAAACTCCAGAGCCTGACTTGAGCCCCATAAAACTCCAGAAGTCGGGAAGGAATCCAGGCTTTGCCAGTGGAAAGGGATGCTGGAGCAGAGAGCACCCAAGGAGCACAAAAGCATCCCCTGTGATGGGGAATGTTTGGGAATTTCAGCTTTGTGGGATCTCACTCAGTCAGTGGCCCTGCAGCTTTTCCTCACAGGAATGTAAACAGCTCTCCTTGCAATGTCTCTGTTATGTCTCTGCTCCATTACAATTTCCTGAGCAGGGCTGCTGCCAAGAGCACGGGAGTTGAGCCACGGGAGGAGTGGCTCCATCCCTGGGATCTGGGATCCACGATCCTGCAGGACTGGAGCCGTCACTGGAGATACAGTGGGGGTTATTTCCACTGCAATTTATGTAAAAATGCTGACGTTGGGTTCTTGGGCTGGAGATTCTTAAAGACATTCAGGAATGTGTTCAGATGAGACAGCATTCCTGTGGATGTAACCCGACATCTCTGTAGATGTATTGATGCCTAAGGATTTTAGCTTTTATATTTTTCATGCATTTGTACTCCTGCAATTCTTTAGTGTAGAACTCTAAACCCCATGTACAGTATGAGCTGCTGTTCTCCCATTTTGGTCAGACACAACAATTCCTCTCCAGGCCTGGCAATCAAGGACACCTCACTACCTCAAGCCCTGAGAGATGGAAACAAAAGTGAGTTGGGGGGAGCAAACTTGGGGTAAATGACTTCATTACCTGCAACTGTAATTGGAAGATGAAACCCCAATCTGCAAATGGACCAAACTGATCAAAGTGTGAAAACCCCTGACCCGCTGTCTGTTATTTGCTGTAGCCTCTGGGGAGCTACCTGAAGGTCCCTCAATAAACACAACTGCTTTTTGTTCTCTTAATTTTGTCTGGCCTCTCTTTTTAGGCAGTCTTGAAAAGGCATCAGCATCCCAAGGCTTTTATTCCTCCTTTTCTGCCCACATCCCTCCCTGGCCTTGGCCATGGGCTAAGGCTGGGTGGAATGAGCAGATCTGCTCTGTTAGACTGGCACAAATCGGTGCTTGCACAGTGCTTGGCTGCACCCTTTGTTTCATCATTTTCAATTGCACGAAAAGGACCTAGGAAATTAATAATAAAAATGTGAATGCGTATTAAAAGTGGTATTTTGCATTTATTTTGACTAAAAAATGGGACTACACAAGATATGCTATTAAAAATGTTCTTCATTTTTGGATTAGTGGGATTAGAGGTCTGAATTTTTGAGAAACTTAGTAGTTTAAATGCACTGTAAAATTACAACATAATATTTTATTAAATCCATGAAGCTTTACTAAAGCTCTCATAGTCTCTGAGACTCAACTATTGCTTTTGAAGGCCACAGGATGTGCAAACCCAGAGCTTGATGTGGTTATTACTTCCAACCAAACTATAAGGATAATGAAAAATTATCCTTTGAATTATTAATCCTTATCCTTAAAATTTTAATTGTGCATCATTTTGTTAAAAATTTATTAATCTGACTTTCACAGTGGCCATAAATAGGCTGAACAGTTTTCAAAGAATTTGCCTGTCCTCCCACACAGTGCTTTCCTTCATGACAGCAGCTGAAAAAACCAAACTCATTTTCTTAATACATTTAGACTTTAGAAATGCATTTTCAATTAAGGAGCTCATTCTTCCTCTTGGTCCATTGGTAATCAGGTTTACTGGCAGTGAAGGATCCACTTTTCCATCTAGATGGCTGCCTGCTGATGGATGGGTCAATGAGCTGGACAATGTGATCCTCAGTTTTAGGGGAAAAAAGAGCATTTGCACAGGGGTTGATGGTGCAGAGGAGATTTGGTTGAGGTAAGGCTGAGTCTCATGGTTTCACTGGTGGAAGAGGAAAGGAAAAATGCAATGAGCTGCTCCCTTTGCCACAGTTCCTGAGAACAGTCAGCATGAGCGGGGAAAGCCACCTTAGAGCACTCATTTTAATGGAAAGAAGAGAGAAAAGTACACAATAATGAACAAAAGTGGCTGAGATAAAACATCCCAGGCTCTTCATTCTCTCCTCCATTTTGCTGTGCCTTCCTTGCCCTGATCAGGGTTATTCCAGCTTTACATCACTTGGGGAAGTTGTTCTGACTCTCCTTTTTTCTCCATTTGATACAAATATAAATCAGTTCTCTATCCCTCTTGTACTCAATCACTTGGCTGCTTCTCCTGTTTGTAATCCTAACTGAAGATAGTTGGAACTAAAAAGCTAAAAGGTAAGTTCTCCTTAAGTTCTCTCTTTTAGCAGTTCTCTCAGAATTCAGTCCTTTGCCATTGAGCTACCTCCACAAAACAAGAAGTTAATGGCAACAACTTTTAAAATTGTGGATTTTTTGATTTTATGTATGCAAGCTGATTTAGCAGGAGAATAGCAACAAATGAGAAATGGCAATTAACACTCCCAGAGTAAAGCCTGTTATTTCTCCTGTTCCTCAGCCTTCCCTCACAAAATGCTTTCAGAAAAAAGGCAGCTGATTCTAGCAAACAAGAATACACATTTCATAATTCCACTCCACTGCTTTTCCAAACCCAAAAATATGTAGGAAGAACATTTCAGTGTAACTAATTAGCAGGCTCTGTGTCATCATCCTTGTTAATTCAAGGGACATCTTTAAAAGACTCCTCATCCAAGTCTACTTCAGGTAATAAAGTGACAATGTTTAAAGATTAAACTGCAATTTTTTTTTCTTTCACTGAATCAGAACCAAAATGATTTTGGAAAATGAGCATATGTAGGAAACATGATTCTCTGAAACAACTTCCTTCCATAGAAGTCATAGAAATGATTTCTTTTTCTTTATGTACTCACTAACTTGTTCCCCTCCTGCCCTGGCAGGGGGTTGAGGGCTCTCTTTGCTGTTTCAGTCATCTTTGGCTCCTGCTACAGATCCCCCATGTACAGAGAGTTTTGATAAGATCCAAAGAAGCTTCAGTGTTGTGGGAGTTCCTCCAAATCAATTATTTGGAAATTTCAAACCTTTTGAAACTGGTCCGTCATTAATCTCTGAGATAACATGGCATGGAATAATATCTGCTTCACGTAGATCACACAAACAGGGGAAACATCTGTGGCCCTGTGCCTAAATAGTCTTTGTTCACTGCTACTTTGAACAGAGCCACAGACACATTTGGGTAGGGAAGAAGAGCTTAGCTTAAAAAAAAAAAAAAAAAAAAAAAAATTGGTAATGCAGAGAATTTCTGTAACCTCCAAATCACCAGAGAGTTCTGGGGCCATTGCTGTTTACTATCGAGCAAGCCAAATACTCATTTCTGCGTGCAGTTTATCCATGCTATCATAGGCAGGCCAGCCACCAGATGCTCAGAAATACTCATTCCTCTGCAAATTAGTTCACCTCGTTTGTGGCCAAATCACTCACTTGTCAATTCCCCCTTTGGCCTTTGCAGTTAATGGGATCTGCTCTTCGTCGGTCTGGGGGGATTTCTTACTCCCATTATGAAAAAAACCCCAAACCACTCTGAATTCAAATGGAATTCATTTTCCTAAATATACAACCACAAGTTGCTGCTTCAGACTTGTAGATTTGGGAGTGTTTTACATTGATTACAAATGAAAGATGACTTTAAAACTCAGAATGAAAAATGTGCTGGGTTTCATTCAAGCACATCCTGAAATGAAACTCTTTCTGGCCTTTTCTCAATATTTTTGCTTTTACCCCTCCCTCTCTCTCTCTCTATCCAGGGTTAAAAAGGTGGTTTTGCCTCTGGATGTTTTACAGCTGGTAAATGCAAGTGCAGGTTTGCAGTGTTTGTAGCAGGGCAAAGACAAATCTTAACACTGATGCAATGTGCCCTTATCCTTATCAAAACCAAAGTATCACCCTCCTGTGAGCTGGGTGCTGTCCTGGCCCCGCCCTTGGCACCATCAATACAAAGGACCTTGAGGGAGCTAATTCCAAATATTGAAAGAACCCCTGACACAGATTCCTTCTCCTCCACTCTGCTGAGAAATTCTAACACAAACTATGGCCAAGAGACCCCTCCACTTTACACTTTAAATCTGTGCTTTTGAACCCTTCATGAATCAGGCCCAATGTTTCATGCCAGGCATCCTGCCATGTGCCTCATGGAGTTTATAGAAACCTCCAGGGCTGGCTTTAATCTGCTTTTCCAGAGTCCCTGGGTTTGGAAATGTGTGCACCAGGAAGAAAGGGAAGAGAGACAAGAAATCAAAGCACAAAGTGAGTTCACTTGAAACCTCAGTCAGCCCTGATGTGAGGGCTCATTTTGCTTTCAGGCCTCACCCCTTTACCTCAGGTGCTGGGATTAAGGGGGGACCGTTTGCCCCTCTGGATTGCGTAAATGAGGAAGCTGTTGACTCTCGTGGTCCTGGAAAGACATATGTGCTTCATTATCTGGATTCTTTGTATTGTTTCAGCTTGTCGTTGCTGGCTGGGAACACGCAGCCTTGAGCTGTTCCCATTTTTAAAATCCACTTTTTTCTGCCCCAGATCCTTGCCAAGTGGAGATTTAAGTGCACTATTACTTTTATAGAAGACTATTAAGAGTTATTAGATCCCATTAGAGCAGACTATGCTCTTTTAAAAAAAGAATACTTTATTTTTGAACAACCATTTATATTCATTTAAATCTGACAGAATGTTTGTATCAATGCAAACACAGTTAATTATATCTTAGATCTATGAGAACCTTTCTTGTTTATTTTTTAGAAAATGTTTTACTAGTCTCCCCTAAAGACTTGTGTGCTTTACTTGTGTGGCTTTAAAGCAAGTCTGAACCATTGTGGCTGCGAGGTGCACTGGGTGTTCTGGCAGGGATGGCATGAGAACACTTGGAGAAACGTGGTGGAAACTGGATGACAGGATGATCTGTGTCCATGTTTTCAACAGTTTTGGATGAAGTCCTCAGCTTACAAACACCTTCAAGGGTAATCTTCCTGTCAATAGAAGCAGGATCAGATCCTACATTACAGCAGGAATATGATCTGATTTTACTGGTAGGAGTCACTCCCTGTAAGTCACTGCCCACATCCCCCTTCCTGGGTGGTTGTGCTGTTGGGAAGAGTGGATAAATGCTTGGATTAATTGCTAGCTCTTTTTCCAAGTTTACTTCATGCCTTCTCTTTTCTTTACATCCATTTCTCCAGATTTCTCTGCATTACTACTTTGTCTCAAGTCAATTTCAAATAAAATGAGTAAAAATTGTCTCAAAGGAGTAAAGAATTAGATGTGCTGACACCGTGTTTTCGGCAGAACGTCTGGGAGAGCAGCTCTGACGTTATCCCTTCCCTTATGGCAGCATTTGCTGTGTGGAACATTCTCAACAGCCCAGCCCTATGGGTTTGAGCTGCTTAAACTCTAATTTGTATAACCCACTTTGGGAAGAATGATATGTCTTCCTGGAAAACATTCCATTTCCCTTCCCTTCTCGAAGACACACTGTGAGGAGATGACTAAATGCTGCCACAGGAGGGAGAAAAACAAACAGGAAAGAATTAAAAGGCCCTTGGATAGGGCATAAATTATTCAGCTTTTCCCCTCCCTGAACCCTGCTGCGGCCAGCACATGCACAGCACCTCCCCTCTGGATGAGGCTCTGGCATGAAGAGCAGATCACAGCCCTGCTCCATCGTTCGCACTCGGTGATGACGCAGGATCCTCCCTCCAGAAAACCCTGCAGGAACACAGCTGGACGAGGTGGTGGAAGGCAGGGAGGGGGACAAACACCCTGGTTCTCAGAGGAATCATGTCTGAAACGGCTTCTCAGAGCTTCAAGCAAGTCTAGGATTAGAAGGAATGGTTTAAAAATGCATCTGCTCCTGGACAGTCGCCTGTAGGGTTTGTGCAGGAATGAATGTTGCCCCTAATTTTATCTCCCTTTTGAAGGTTGGCTGAACAAACTAAAAATAGCAAAGAGCAGAATTCTCACATTTGTTGTTTGTCTTTGTTCGTTATTATTCTTAAGACAAGGAAGGCAGTTTAAAGCACAGTAGTTTTGTCTGGATCACAGCTGTCCTGCCTTAACTTGGTCCTGCCTTGACTTGGTCCTGTCGTGCTTGGGTTTTAAAGCTCTTTGGTTTTGTCTAGACTAGGAAAAGAATGGTTTTTTTTTTCAAGAATTATAGCTGAATTGAACTCATTGAACTAAACAAAAGCCAACACTAGAACAGCGTTAGGATCGTGGTTTAGCAGCTTTAGCTCAGTTCAACAGCTGGAATAAAACTACATGAGGTCAACACAGCGAACTTCCTCAACTTTGTCCTAATTAGACAGGCTTTGACAGTGACAGACTGAACACCTCAGGAAACCTCTGAGCACTGATCAGGCTGAGCTTTACCAGCTTCCTTCCACCTGGTTCCACCTGGAAGAACAGGAGCAGGGAATCTTGACCTTAGTGGACCACTCAACATTAATCTAACCAGGAATCGATGTCAAAATTCGGGTTTTATCTGGCATTTGGGCATTGCCTGGCTGAAAAGCCATGGAGGAAGTGATAATATTTTCTAGATTACAAAATATAGTGGTAACAGGGCTGAGACCCACTTGACTTCTGTTCTGCTGGAGCCCTGGATGACTGAATCATTCCACTCTTCCCACAAGCAGGGACAGTGCCATAGGATTAGCCTTTCCTCTGCTGCTCATTTTTGTTTTGAAATCTTCTCTCAGAAAATGTACAAAGTAGATGATAAATTATTCTTCCTACGCCAGGAATTTTCCATTTTGAGTTTTATCTGTTGCTGGGTTTTGGCACCATTAAACTGTTAAGGGTAAATTTAAAAATAATTGTGTATCTGGCTCCCTGGATTGTAGTTTGGGGCTTTCCTGCAGAACAGGAAAGGTTTTTGATTCAGGAAAGCGCTTTGATTTTTGATGATTCTCACAAGAATGTGTTGTCCACGCAGATAATTAACTCCACCTGGGTACTGATTGTCTTTCCCCTGCCTTTCCATCTCTGCATTCTGTGCATTTTCCAGTAGGACTGATTAGTTTCAGAAAGGCAGAGAAGAATTAAGACAATATGGAAAACAGTTTGAGGAGAACGAAACAAGCAAGGAGCTTTCAGCATTGTGCAGAAAATCCTGAAACTCGGGTTAGGGGTGCCAGAAGAAGACATGGAGCAACCCAGTTGAAAAGCTTTGGGAAAGAAAGAGAAGAAAGAAAGAAAGAAAGAAAGGACTTAACATAGAGGTCAAGAAATAGATTTGGGAGTCACAAGGCCTGGAAAGAATGTTGGATGAAGTGGAAAGCAATTAAAAAATATTTATTTTGTATTCTCATGGAGTCCGAAAGTGAATATATCACTGTGTGTGATGGTGTGCATATATATGACCAGGAAAATGGTTTTGCTTCAAAAAAGATTAAAGAAGTATCATCTAATATCAGACCACAGGAAGACCAAAAAAGCTATAGTAGAAATCCAGCAGAAAATACCATGGCTCTGAGGGAGGCCCTACTACTTTCCTCTATCCCTCAAATTGTACAATACAGATTTTTAAAGAGCTTAAACTTCATATCCTTTACTTTCCTGCCTGCTCTGTGTGAGCTGAAGGGAATATCATCTGGACAGATCAGTTCAGCAGCAGTGGTAGTTTACAGAAACTGGTACAAATATTGGAATTATAGGGGTTTTTTTCTTTCTTTCTTTTTTTTTTTTTTTCCTTTTCCAAGAGAAGGAGAGGAATGGAAATGGAAAAAATGTCAGTGAAAAAAAAACATGCAGGGCCCAAACTTCAGAGCTGAGGAAGTCTGCAATGGAGAATGTAGTTGAGACAGCTGTGCTGAGGCTTACCTAAGCTAGGGCTGACCAAGTGACCTCCATGATGTCATTAAATGAGCTCGTTGCTCCAGCCCTTGCTCCTGACACCTATTAAATCTACAGAGTTTGAGTTTGGGGTTGTCAAGGTAGCCCTGCATGGGACACCAACAGAATCCATTTGGAGAATGAGACAGACCTTGCCCAGAGGCTCTTTGCTCCTTTCTTGGCTGCCCTTGCAGGGTATTTCCTTCTACGCACATCCTGGGATTGGTTTAGAGAACCAATGGAACAATTTACTCTTTGTGCCCTGTATGTGTTTTTTAATGCCAGATGAAACTAGGGCAGCTGGTCTCAGGGCTTGGGCCGGAACTTTTAGCCTGTCTTGTAGGAAATATCTGCCTTGATTTCAAAAGAATAGAGAAAAACCCATTTCATCCCACAATGTTTATATTATTAAAAGGCCACATTAAGGATTCATCCATGTTTATAATAGTCAGAAGATCTTGCAGATATTTGGTGTCTCATCTCAAAGGAACCCAAAGTTTCCTGCTCCCTTGTAGATAACAAAGATCTTATACAATATTCCAAATTTCAAGCTACTTGCAAGCCAAAGCACTTCCTAGATACAGATCCCACCTCTTTTTCTTGCAGCAGGCAGTCAGGGGAATCTTCTAAAGGATGCCAGAACCCTCTCAATGACAGGGTCCACACTGTCATTTCAAATTCACAGAAACTGTTCCCAGAGAACAGATGAGTCAAGAGAGTCAGTGATGCAACCACCCTTTTAAATGAATCCAAAATGGATGGTCAAATGCAGACCTTTGACTTTTATTTTGATTACCCTCAATTAAGTTTTCTTTGGGTTGTCCTCTGAATATCTCTCAATGTCTTGTTTCTATCCTCAAAAGAACAGCTTCCCACTCCCTTCTGTTTACTGCTGCCCACAAACCTGAGCTAAAGGTAGGGCACGTGTCCCATACCCTCATTCCTCTGCCACCAATCCAAAGGTCCCACCATCTGTTTCCCGTGGCACATCCAGAAAGTGCCTCCTGATCCTCTGTGTGGCTGGAGAGGCAGAGGTGCAGTCCTGCAGTGGTCATTCTTCTTGACAATTGTCAACTATTTTGAGGGAGCCTTTTAATGGAATAAAAACTGAGTAGCAACTAGGAGACTGACTAATAAGTTGCTTCTCACTTCCACCAGGAGCCTTGAAGTGCAGGACAGAATCCAGGAAAGGTTTTCTGGAAAATTAAGAGAGGCCCAATAAAGTCTCTAAGCCTGGGCAAGTCAATAAACTGTCACAGTTGCCCAGAAGGAATTGGCTTGTCTTAGATAAACTTACAAAAGGCCCTGAAAAAACAGAACTTTTTTAAATGGCAGAGATTAATTTTCTGACTTCAAAGTAGTATTAATGCAGAGTTTGGCTGAGGTTTCCTGTGCAAGCAGTTTCCCCCCAAGCAGTGATTTCAGAATCCGCCTTGTTTTAAGGCTGGCATTTGCTGCAGCTGCAGACCTGGAGTATTTTCGATCCCCTCTGAGTGCTGGAACACCATCCAACAATTAAACCGCAACCCAAAAACAATCAAACATCTGTTTGGAGGCTGCTCAGTGACTGACGTTCTCCTGCCAGCATAAACACTGGAGCTGCTGAGTGATTCCTGTCTTGTGTGTGTGTGTATGTGCTGCTTGTGTGGGTTTTTGTTCTCCCAAGCAGGAGGATTCTGTGTGTGTAAATATGCTGAGGAGCATTTCCATTGCAGTGCATGAACGTGCCCAGATAGTTTATTTGGAGAAGTGTTTTTGTTGACACGAGCACACATGTTTGAATATCAGCTTGAGATTGGTGCGCTGGAGGTGTCTTTGGAGGAAACACATGAGGATGTGGACTCTGAGCCTGGGATCATGTGTGTGGTTTTGCAGTGCTATGGGTGTTGGTGTGTTTATTTATAGATTTTTATTTTGGAGGAAACATTGGCATTATAGCTGCATGTTTTCAGGTAGAGACAAGTATTTTGAAGAGTGTACATGTGTGTGTGGAGTGTACATGTGTGTATATGTACAGCCCTAGGACTGTGTTTGTGCTTTTTGGTGGATTCTCCATTTGACCTTTGAGTTCTGCCACGGAGCTGATCAGCTCCAGGGGCAAGGGGAGCTGATGTCCTTTGCTGCAGGCCCAGGAAGGGAGATAACAAACTGTTGGCAGCAGTTCAGATCTGGTTCAGGAGAACAGCAAGGTCTGGCCCTGATGTGATCTCAGACTCTCTAAATCAAAACCCCCTGATTTCAAGAACTCTTTTGGTTCTCTTCTCTCAGGGAATTTGAGGATGAATTGACTCCAAGGCTTTGGGAACAGGGATGGGGTGATGAATACTGGTGTTAAGTCTGCCTGCCTAGAGGACAAATTATTCTCCTTCCTAAAAGCACTTACAGACTCCATGCAGGTTGCTGCTTTTGTCCTTTTTTATTTATAGCCTTCAAATAACCACAGGCTGTTGATGGCCAGGGGAAAGCACCATGCAAATGGCATTCAATCCCAACAGGAACTCCCTCCCTATAAAACCAAGACCTGCTTTTGGAAAACACAATTGTTCCCACTCTGAGCCAAATGAGAGCTTGTGCTACTCCTACCAGCTGTCCCCAAAGCCCCAGGGTCTCCAGGCTGCTCCCTGTCATTTGTGGTGTCCCTCTGTCCCTGACAGGCCCTGAGTCACTGCAATGGGAGAGGGAGAATATCAGCACCACAAATGACAGACTCTGGGCCACCCACTGCCTGTATTCCAGGAGCATTCTGCTGGCTGGGAGAGAGCAGCTGGAGATTTTTGCTTTAGCCCATTTCTCAAATATCCTGTTGCTGAAGTATAAGAACAGGCTGTTACAGGAAAGAAGGATTTGGTGATCTTCCCACTGTGAGCCCCACAGCTTAACTTATTGTTCTAATCACCTATTCTTTTGCAGCAGTATTATTTTTTGGTTTGCCAGTTTAATCTGAGAAAGTTCACTAGGAAATAGCTTTGCCTCAGACCGTTCTATTGCTTGGAGAGGGCAGAGCACAGAGGGCAGCAGCAAAGCACAGGGAATCAGTAGTTTTCTGTCATGGCTACTGCCCAGGTGCCATAGAACACAAACACCAGTTTATCTCTGCTGAATAAAATTTTTGCATCTGTCAAAAGGGGAAAGGACGTAGTGTGGTGGGAGAGACTCGAGCAACATGATGTTATCTACTTTGAGAGAGTTAAACTCAAAGAAGCTGCAGAAGAGCACAACTGTTGTTACACACTGTCCTGCCTTCAGTGCACATCTGTACCAGAGAAAGCAAGTGCTGACCATCACAGGACATGGAACCATGAAACTTCCAGGATTTGCCTCAGCCACTGATACCCCAATGAGCGGCCTCCATGTTTTAGACAGAACCATTAAGAGTCTGGATCTTGTGGTATCCAGGAATAGTGTGTGGGGCTGGAAAAAGCTGTGTGGTCACTGCATTGTGAAGCTCCTGCAGGTGAAGGTGTGACACTCTCAGGCCACAGCCAGCAGGAGACACAGCCACCTGCTTGGGGACAACAGCAAGACTCCTCAGTAATGTCTGATGGGAACATCCCTTCTCCTTTTTCCAACACAAGACCCCTCAACAGGGTATAAGATGTTGATCATGACAAAAGGCCCCTCGTCAACATTAGCAGCTGCTCAATTTCCAACTCTTGTTTTCCCACAAACTCTAACTCCAGAAAAATATGAAGTGCAACTTAAGGAAGCTCTCAGCTGTCTACCACTCTGTTCATTTCCATAACAGATGTGAAATAAATTTCGGTCTCTCTTCTATTCCTATCTTGTCTGTCTCTAAATTTTGAGACCTTGGAACTGAACTGTTCCCTTGAGCGATATTTGAAGCTCTTTTAATTTGTGTATTAGCATATTTGTCCTTCCACTAATTAGTCGAAACCTCAGAAAGCTTCAAGTTTTGACTTTTGACTCAATATTCAGCCAACCAATAAATAATGTGAGACAGTAGAAACAAACAGTAAGACAAACTTACTAAGTGTGCGATGTCTTAAAAATAAAGGAGTGGTACTGCTCAGTGAAAATATAACAGGGTAAATTCAGGAGCAGTGAAATGAAACAAAGCAATAGGAGGTATCAGTGTGGGAATAATGTTGAAGCTTGGGAAGAGTCTCCCATTGGGAAGGACAAAGAATGAGTCACTTGCACAGCTATGGACAAACTAATAAATGCTAGAAATGACATCGTTTTGTGCAGAAATTACTTTAATAAACACAGGCTGGAGTTGCAGCTCCCACAGTCCCAAAAATCAAGTAGAAATTCCATGTGCTGCCAGCCCTTTGCTTCTCAACCCCCTGATACGTGCACACATCCTCAGCCACGCTGTTTGCACTATCTTGTCCATGCTATATCAAATTTCTCTTGTTAGTAAATAACCTGGATTAAAAATGTGTGTATTGCTTTTGCAAGCTGGTTGTATTATAAAATACAATATTTTATAAAACCACCCCAAGACATTCTGACATCCCTCATTTGAGGAATAACTTGTGTAAAAGAGCACCTGACTATCTGCTGGAGAAGTGCAGGTTATTCAGGCCTGGAAAGGTATTTGCCCTGCGAAGGCTCATGGAGGCTGAGAAAGGAGCATCCCCTCCGGAGCCCTGGGGGGAGCAGGGAGTGTCAGCTCCTCACATCTGCCACCCTGGTGCACAGCTGTGAGTCGTTCAGGGAGAGCCATCCCTGCTGGCCCAGCTGCCCTCCCATTCACTGTCACTCAACAAGGAACTATTTCACAGTCCTTACTGGAAACAATAGGACCTTTCAGGAGTGAAATCAGATCTTGACTCTGATAGGAAGGCAGCTGGGAGACACATGAAAGCTTCTGCTCAGTGTCTCTTCCTTGTCTCCCAAGGTTTGGATTCAAGGAGTTCCAGTGAAACAGCCCAGCCCTTTCAGAGAGGCCAGTGCTGTTGCAAAGGAGCCTCTAAAGACACCGTGCCCTGCAGGAGGGTTTGCAGCAGGCTGATGAACAGCTCACATGGATGGATAGGGGAGGGGGTGAGTGTACATGGAAACAGATCACGGAATAGAAAAAGAAAGACCTAGGCCGAGAAAGAATATTGAATTTCTCTGCTTTTTGGATCCCTGAAGAAGACCCCCTGCTTATGGCCGTGAGCATCACTCTCCTGTCTCAGCCCTTCTTTGATTCACCGGGTACAGGTTTGGGTTTCCAGCTCTGAGCTCAGGAGCTCAGGCCCGTCCATGACCCAAGGGAGGAGCTGCTGGGTCCCACCCCTGACTCCTTGCACTGCCTTCTCACCATCAGCTATTTGACCCCATAAATCCGATTTCCTCGCACTAGAGAGCTCACAGTTCCTCACACCAGGAAAATGAATGTCCCCTGCTCAAGCATTTGTTTGAAATGGGTTGGAAAACTGTATTACAGTGAGTGATTTCAATCTTTGTTCTGTCTGCTGAAGGCTCCAGGCTGCCAGAAACACACAAACAAAACATTATTCCTGTTTACAGATGATACCAATCATTTTCTCCCTCAATAATTATTGTACCTGGCATAGTGGGATCGTGAGAAATTAATTTTTTAAAAAATAATAAAAAATGAGTGGTGTTGGAATATTATTTGTTTGCATTTGTTTTGAGAAAATGAAGGCTGGATCAATAATTCACACACTTTCTGCTTTGAATGCACAATTTCACGATGACAAAAGGAATTACAGAGCAAAAACGCTTAGAGGAAATAAAGTGAAAATTTTAACAATAATTACAAGTTATATAACAGCATTTACTTATTGAGAAAAAAGGCAATCTCACTAATACAGTGTTAAGTTAGTTAAAACAAATAAAACCATTTATAAAACACCAGGGATGCAAAAGCAATCGTAGAGCTAATTCTACAAAAAGCATGGATGAAATAAGAGAAACTGATAGCAACAACTATAAATTAGAGAGTGAGTATTAGAAAGTGTAGGGAATTTGTAACAAAAACAAAAGGAAACAAGGAGGACAATGAACTTATTACCTATAACAAGTGTTGTTCTGTGAGGTTTATACAGAAAAAGAATGTAGGCCCTTCACTGGTCCATGATTCCTCTTCATGACTTGTACAGTGGGATTTGGGCAATGAGATTTTACTGAGAGGTGAAATTGGACACACCAAAACATTTTATTTCCAATGAAAGGGCAGAAGGGTGACGTGAAAGTGAAATCCTTTCAATCTCACATAAAAGAAGCAGATATCTTTAATCTGAGAAAACTATTATAGACCATTTCCTTATAGCAGAGGAAAAAAGTGTTCTTGGAAGATCTAGGTTGTTGGATTTTTTTTGTTTCAAAACCACAAACTTTCCAAAGTGCAATGACTCCTGAACTTTTTAGTTTGACTCACAGAGCAAAACTGCTTTTCCCAAGAGCACAAGCTCGTGCCTTGCTTGCAGTGAGCTCCTTTGGCCCTGCCTGCTGTGCTGAACAAGACATTGGTCAGGTTGTAACACACCAACTTAGACTGTTTTATTGTGCTTTCAGTTTTTTTGGGAGCTTTCCAAGAGTACCAGGCAAGGAAATGAAATCTTCATCCCAAGGAAAAGATCCCTTTCCAAAACTGTTAATCTTTCCTTCTGACATCTTTTGGAATACAAACATATCCAGAGGGGGTTCGCTCGGCAATGAGCTGGTTGATGTGAGTGATCAAATTGGGGCTGTTACACTGGTACATATGTTAACAATAATTCAGACTTTTATTCGCCCTGTTTCACCACCACAGCTGCTCTTGGTTTTCCTGATGGCCCCGCCCAGGGACACTTGGAACACAAGCAGACACACGTATGTATTACAGGGAGTGATGCTTTACATCGTTATTAAATCTAGGCTTCCCTTGGCATGCAACATTATCATAACAAACTCATGACTACACAGTTTCTGTCACTGTATAAATTCCATTTCTGCTGCCATCAGCAGAATTAGAAAGCAGATTTGGTTTCTACATATCATTTCTGATTAATTTTTGCATTACAGGGACTGAAGACAATTCCAGAGTCTTTGGATGGTCCAGATTCCAGCCATTTGCAGGTCTGTCCTACCAGCACCTTAGTGAAGCCATTTCAGGGTTCTAAAGAAGTGAGCAGAAAAGCAAAGACAACAGAGACTAAGTTTAATATTAAAGTGGCTTTTAAGTGATGAGTATTTCCTGAAAAAAAATCTGAAAAATTACATACAACACAAAGAACTAACACAGGGTGAAATTATTTGAGGTCTGGAGAAAATTGCTTTTACTAAGATAATTATTAGTCCAAGGATGTTATTTAATATCTCAAAAAGATGATTGGCAGGTGACTTAAATAGATCATGGAAGATGGAAAGACATCATCTGACTCCTGAACTTAGGAAGAAGCAATGGCTTTAAGATGAAGTCAGAAAAATTCCAGATTTAAAACAGAATGTTTGGATTCGGCACCTCTTGCCCACAGAGATACACATTTCTCCCAAGGTGAGTGCTGAAATGCAGGTGGTTATTTTCTCTAATCTTTAACCTGCTCTTTCAGCCTGACAGGGTTTCCTGCTGGGTGAGACCTTGGTTCTAGTGAATAGTTCAGGATTCAGAACTGGACTGGTGGCTCTTCCTCGTTGTCTATCCAGGCTTTCATGCCAGATTCCTCCCACTACCATTTCCTCAGCTGAAGAAACATCCAAGGAGAGAAATCTCATTTTGTCTATTCAGAAAGAGAAAGCCTCAAATGGTCCTTGCTTTCTGCCTGGGAAGGCAAAAGAACTGAAATTCATCCCATGGCCAAACATCTCCTCAAGTGCTTTCCATGAGCTTGTCACAAACTTCTCCTCAGTCCCTGCTCCTTCCCCATGGCACGTGTCTTCAAACAAGTGAAATGCACTTGTTTGCATCCAGGTAACACTGCCCCATCCCAAATGTCAACAGCTCAGAAATGGAACCCAGGAATGAGGCAAGATTCCAGTGGCTGAGTCACCTCTGCTGCCCTTCCTGAGATAACTGGGAGTGCTGTGGGGTGTGAGGGTGTTCACAGGGAGATGGACACGTCAAGGAGGGCCTTCTTCACCCGAAGCAATTCCACAGATCCTGAGGAATCCACCAGCTGAGGGGAAGCTGTGCTGGGAGTCCTCTGTGTCTCATCTTAACCTTTCTCCCTACATTAAATAAAAGCACTGATTTAGCCCCTGATTGATTCTGCTTTGAACAGTTCCTCTCTTTGTCCCTGCCTTGGAGCTCGTTAGATGTTGTTTGGCCTCGGTGTAATTGCTGCTGTCTGCTGACAGGACACTTCTGCCAACCAGAAGGTTTTTATTTTGAGGCATGGCTATTTGATAAAACTGTTCTTAACTCATAAATAAAGGAGGAAGCTGTTGCAGGGGTTCTATTCTTCCCATTAGCAATTGAGATTACTAGATATAAAAAAAAAAGGTCATGGATGGAATTTGACATTTATGTAAAAGAGTCAACACTCTGTGCATCAGTTAAAACTTTTCTGTACTTTGGTGGGCCTTGCACGTTCCCTTAATAAGCATTAATTTCTTGTTAGATGACAAAATGGAAATATCTCATGGATCTTGGTGATAAAATATTTGTTGGCAGCAGAAACTGTTTTTGTAACATGCAGTGTAGGTACAGCTACATGAACTTGAAAAACTTTACAGGTTGCATCAATAGTGAAAATCCCCAAATCATGATATTTCTCTCATTTTCCTTAATGCTTGTCTTCTTCACGCTTATTTTCTGTATTTCCTGGGTTTGTCCTGTGCTGGAAACACTGGATAATGATCTTCAATAAGATAATACATTTTAGCTTCTGAGACTGGTGCTTGTGCATTTTCCTTAAGTCATCTTACAGAAAATAATTCCAAGATGAGAGAAAATGGAAACTAATTAGACTTACGAATGATAATTGCTTTGGCAAAGACAAAATCTTATTGCCACAGATAGTGAGGAGGCAAAGACTTTGGAGTACCCAGTAGGGCAGATTTTACAAATTTTACATTTTTCTTCCCAAGACACAGGACTTTCCCATGAGACCACCACCAGTGGCATCCCAACCAGACATCTTACTGACAGCAGCCCTATTATAAAAGACTTGGATTCCTAAAAACTATTCTTCCACAAATTAAATAATTTGACTTAAACCAAAATAAAAAAATAGACTAAAAATGTTCGCAAATTGTTGTCACTTGGAAAAAAAGTACCCCCGAGGTTTCACAAAACTCCAAATAGTCCCCAAATGATGTAATTATTTCAATGAATTGTCTGTGGAATAAGCAGCTGCTCAGTAGGAATTAGTGAGCACAGCATGGTGGTTTCAAGTAGGACTGTAACTTCCTGATGCCACCTTGGGGAGGTTTTTTAGGTGCCCAGGAATATTGCAAGGCAGTGCCAAGCTGCTGTTCAGGCAGGTGATATCATTTTGTGTGCTGCAGGTCCTTGGGGACAGTCACACCACGGGAGGAACGATCCAGGATACCCTGGCAGACACAGGGGCTGACAAATCCCAAGGAAAACTAACCAACAGCAACAGGACCTTTTCCTACCACCCCTCTGAATAGGGTAAGACAGCTTTCCACAAAGAACTATCAAATGAAAGGGGATGATCACAGGAATATTCAGGTTTAGGGTAAGGATGATCAGTTCCTGGCTTGGTGGTGAAGAGTTTTAGGCTCTGTAAGAACCATGCAGACAGTGTGATGGGCACAGCACTCTCACAGTGCCCTCCACTCCCCTGTCATGCTGATGAATGTGCTTCACTCTTACCATTCCCAAAGGCCACCCAAAAATCTATCAGCCCAACATCAGTATTTTCCACCTATAAATCAGAGCTGCAAAATGACAAGTGACAAATGAGCAGCTCTATAATGAAATCTGATGAAAGGATCTACCCTCCTTGCCCAGCTTCCTATTCATCAAGTATCTTCCTAATTAATTCTGACTTCAGTGTAAATCTCCAGCCCATGCTTTGCAGAAAGTCAGAGCAGATGATGATAAACTAGTCCTGTAGGTACTGATCTATAAATCTGAGTTTCAGAGCCACATTTGGCAAGACTAATTAATGTACAGTGGGTGCCACTCTGCAATGTCTGAGTACTGCAGCAGCCCAGGGACAGGGGTAGAACCACCCCTTCCAATGAAGAAATCCTGAAGATCAGTCTGAAGTTAGGAGCAGAGTTTGCTGAGTGAGATGGAAGCAAGTTCATTTGAAGTCCTTCCAGAATAATCTACATAAAGCATGTAGCCTGTCTAACAACATCTGAAGAGCTACAAAAACAGTCAATAGCTGCAATAGCTCTGAGACAGGAGTCCCACTGAGTCTGGACAAAATCATTACAAATGAGGAGAGCCATGTTTGTGGAGAGGAAAGGATGGAATTCATTAGAAGAGCAGCGACAGTTCATATTCTTGACAACAAGGAACCAGCAGAATGGGGGTTTGTTTTTTCCTTTGTTTATTAGAAAGATCTTACAGCAAAATAAACACTGAAAATTGAAAAATAGTTTACAGTGATGAACTCTGGTAAATCCAACCTCTTTTACAAGGGAATACCAAAGCAGATTTTAAACATTTGGCAGCTTATCAGGAGCCAGAGGAAGATTAACTATGTGAGTGAAAAATCAGGCTGAGAAACCAGAAACAGCTTTTCACAATGAAGGAAAGCCAAGAAGGAACAGAGTCTAAGAAGCATTTGGACAGAATGGTAAGATCATCACACTCTTAGGAAACAGATCATTGAAGCAAGAGGAATTTGAAATCCTTTTGGAAGAGTGCAGGTATTTTTTTAAAGTAAGACGTAGGCTGTCTAACAGCCCAGGGTCACTCAGAAACAATCACAGGTGTAATGGTTCTGCCAGGGGCGCTGTGGCTGGTGCTGTGCACAGACAGCACAGAGACATGGGGTGGTTTTCATAAAAGCCACCAAAATGGAATGCCTGGTGCTTCCAGATTCCCTGCTGGATTTAGCAGATCTCTGATGAAGCTCCAAATGCTCTCCCTCACTGGGCTGTGTTGTGCTCATGGGACCTGGGAGTAGGAAAAGTTTGCCTCTGGGTGCAACAAAACACAAAATCCACTGCCACTTGATGTTATTAGACAACAGCACAAAAAGTTTGGGTTTCCAGCTCAGCATTCAATTCCAAATACAACAAACATATTCCACTTCCTACATTCCCATGGAAATTCCAAAGCCTACAGACTCTTCACTTGTTTTTAAACACTCGTGTTTGATGTTCAAAAGCTTTGCCTTCCCTTTCAGGGGTGGGTGATCCCTGCATACCTCTCTGACTCTTTCCTAGAAGAGTTGGGATTTGTAAGTGGAGCTCACAACACACTCGGTGCTCCTAGATCTGCATGGCTGCAGACACTAAACCCCATCACTGTGTCCCTGAGCTTTTGTGCTGTAATAGCTTTGAGAGTCCCAAAGACAAACAGAGGTTCCCAGGAAAACCTCCAGCTTGCTCTATTCCTTGTGAGGAATTTTAGATTTTTCCAGCGCAGTTAGACGAGGCATTACACACATTTCAGACACACTTCTTCACATGGTAGAAAAAAGAGAGAGAAGGGAAGGGGAGCCAAAACCTCTCTGATTTCTCTCTGGCTGATCTCAACCATAGGAATTCCCCGATCATGAAAACGCCCGGCTCAAGCTAAGGAAATGCTGTTGATTAGGGAAAAACGTTCCAGATGTTAAGCGAAAGCAATTTCAAGAGGAAGGGAAAGTGGAAGAGGGAGGAGGGGTGTGAGGTGACCCCACCCTCGCATGGAGCACAGCAGGATCTTGTACCCTCTCGGGGCTGGGGAGCAGCCAAGTGGGAGAAGCTCTCATACACTCCTCCCCAGTTTGTTCTTCCCCCTTCAGGCAGCAATTACAGCTCCAGTTTAACCCCATCCATTCTTTGGATCCTTTCTGATTGGCATTATTAGATGAAAACATAAATAAATCAGAATTAAAGTTATACAGGGAGAAAGAGAAGGACCAAATTTCCTTCACAATTCCCACACAATTTCCTCCACACATCCTTGTTAGCACAGTGTCCATGACAGATCCAGCGGTACCTCCAAAGGTGTGCATAGAGTTAAAATAGCAAGAGAGGACACTGCAGTCAGAGTGAAGACAAATGTCTTGGTTCTTTGTAAAGTTAGTTAATGTGATTTAACTCTTTGTGTGCTTCGGAAAGCACCCAAGGCAAACCAGCTGCTCATTTCTCTGGCCTGCACTACCAGTGCTCACTGAGAACTCCTTGAGTCCTCACATCTGTACTTTACTGCCTATCACAATAATGCTGCTCCAAGCAGATATTTAGGGAAAAAGAAGAAAAGAGCAAAGAATTAAACCCAAGCACCTTTCTGGGACAGCAGTGGCTGGGACAGGGATAATTGAGGTTCACTGCAGCCCCATGTGGGCAGAGTCTGTCCCTGTTTTCTAGAAAGTTAAAGGAAAGTTAAGAAATCAAGCTCAGGAGCGGCAATGACTCGTTTTCCTGATGAGACTGAAGAGTAAAAACAATGTACTGAGGGTGTTGTTCTATTGGAACCTCCAAATTTCAATGTAGGACTTTGCCACAGTGTTTTCCAGAAATCCAATCTGCACCTGTCATGTAAGACTAAAACCAGGCCACTGAAAGATGCCCACTGAGAATCCTGGGAAAGGATTTCAGAGGAACTGTCCAGAACTGAGCTCAGCAACTCCCTAGAGAACTTCCTGTAAGGAGGCAGAAGGAGCTGGCAGAGGACATGGACAGGATGACCTAATAGGTTTTTTCCATCTCTGGTGTCTGTGATTACATAATTCCATCTTGATATGGGACCAGAGGAGTTGACACTTACATCTGTATTTTCTTTTAAAAAGTTATTAATTCTACCCATGGAACAGATCAAAAATTTAAGAGGGAAACATCACATGAGTATTAGGAATTGAGGGTGTGTATCAACTTTGGGTTAATAACACTTCTTAAAAGTCATAAATGGGAATGAAGATGCAATGAAAGCAAAGATTGGTCTTGGTTTTAAGATATGACCAAATGACACTAAGCAAGAAGATGCTTGTTATGTACAGTTTAGCACAGCTACAAAGCCATGAATAAAGCATTTGAAATTTTGTGTTTTCTTCAGCATATAAAAGAAAATGTCTCTTTCCAAAGCAGAATTCATGTCCAAAATCTCAGAACTTTTCTGCTCCTGCAGGTGTCCTTGTGTAATGTATTTTCTAAAGCATTTTTAAAATGAAAAATAATAAAAGCTCTAATGGTGCTTTCTTGGCTATGGAAATCAGAGCAGTTATGGAAAGCAATAAAGCAGCCTTTCTCTTTTAGCTGCCAACAACTCCAGAAACATGTTTGCTGGAACTCTGACCCCTTACATAGAAAACATTAAAACAACTGCAACTTGATACAATTAACTGGTATTAGATTCAAAGTTTGTGAGGCCAACTGGCTTTTATGATATATTTTTTGGTACTTACATACTAATGGAAGAACTCCAAACTTTTGAAAAATATATTCCAGATAGGCTGACTGTTAAGTAATTTTTTTTTTAAGCAAATGCTTTAGCAACTGCTCATCCTGTCTGGAAAGAAGCAAAAGCAGAGACACAGAATTTCTCCTGCTGTACACCCAAGGATCTTTTCCATCTCATTCAGCCCTCCCTCAGAATCCATTAACAATGGCAATATTTGAGGTGTTATGGATAAAGCTTTCACTGCACTGCTCAGAATATCACGGTTGAAACATTTCCCAATCCTTCCCTTCATTCCCTGGCATAATTTTGAAGGAGGTAAATAAATCTCATTCTAAATCACAAAATGGTTTGGGTTGGAAGGAACCTGAAGGATCATCCCATTCCACCCCCTGCCATGAGCAGGGACACCTTCCATCATCCCAGGTTTCTCCAAGCCCCATCCAACCTGGCCTTGGACACTGCCAGGGATCCAGGGACAGCCACAGCTTCTCTGGACACCCTGTGCCAGGGCCTCCCTACCCTCACTGCCAGGAATTCCTTTCCAATATTCAATCCAAACCTCCTCTCTGTCAGTGCAAAGCCATTACCCCTCAGTCTGTCACTACATGCTCTTGTTGTTCAATCAATCAATCAATCAATCAATCAAACAACCAGAAAGGCTTCAGCTGGACCCTTTCTCTGTGATCCTCTCTCCTGTGTGACAGGACAAGGGGGACATGATCAGAGTGGCAGCTGTGGGCAGGGTGATGTCACAGAACTGGAGACAGTCCCAGAACTGTGACTCCTCTGCATTCCTTCCACCTGTGTGAGGAAACAAGGAACAGCGCAACAGCTCTGAAAGAAATATTTTTAGGATACTGCATAGAAAAAGAAAATCCTACAGCACAGATCAATCAGTCTGTGACCCCGAAACCTCTTCCTATGCAAGTCTTTAATGAGACTTTAAAAGCTGCAGCTTTTGGTGCTGGTTCTGAATTATGAACAGGAAAGGCATTTTCTTATGGAACCTGTGAATCTGCAGGATGCCAAGTGAAACAATCCAACATCTCCTGAAACTCAGCTTTTCCTGCCTGTATTAAGTGGTTCTTTGCTTCACTCTAAAAGGAGCAGAACACAGGGGATTTACTGTGCCCCTTATGGAAAATACCTGCCAGCTGCTCTATTTTGGATGTGACTTATCCAGAGGAAAGTCCTGTTAAATGTCTGTACACCATGTACAGGATAGAACTTGACCTGCCATATATTCTGTGTATTCTGGAGAGAAAACCAGAAACTCAGATTGTTTGTTCTCTGGCATTTTTAAAGATAACAGTAATTTAAGTTTTTTATCTATTTCTAATTGCAGAGTTGCTGTTTCTTTTGTTTGCCTGGGTGTTTGTTCATTTATTTGTGGGGTTTTTTTAAAGAGTGTTAAAGCTATAACTGGCAAGCAGACAGAGAAAAAGAAATGAGGATGCCCAAGATCAGATAGAACCATTTCAAACCCTGAGAGAAGTAAAACTGAATGGAATTCATGAACAAATTACTCCAGCTCTTTGAGTAATCAATTCCAATCACTATTAATAATACAACTTTTCCTTCAAAGAATTACTTTCACCTTATAAAGTCAAAGCTTGAAACCTCCTTAATCTTTAATAGAGCCTGCAACAATTACTACAGGTAGAGAGGACCCACAAATTGGAAACCCCATGTGATTCTCTCCTTCTCCAACCAACTCTTCTGATGATCATAAATAACAGTAAAATTACCATAAAAATTAATAGTACTACAGTTAAAGAAAATCATTATGTAAAGGTTTATGAATTTTGCAGCCATTAATAGATATAAGTTAATGAGCCATAGGACTTCCAGAATATGATATCAGATATTTTTCCACCAATGAAACTTTCAGAGTTCCAAATCCTTCAGAGGTCACCAACTTCAAAAATGGAACAGAAAGTTACTGTTTAATACTAATGTGAGTAAAAATGGAACAGAAGTATTAGGGCAAGTATCATCCATGGCAATTTGAAGAGTCTAAAAGAACAAGGTCAGGAAATCTACTGTGTCAACAACTTGGAATGAAGAAAGACAAAACTAAAATATCCAAGATGAATAAGTTGCATTTTGAGCACTCTGTGCATTTTAAATTCACTTGTACACATCATCATTTTATTGTTGAAAAACTCTTGGCAATTAAAAGATTTTGATTCTAGAAGGGAAAGTCTCAAGACTGTTCTATAACGAATATGAGATTGTATAAGAATGGCATTTTAAAAAATGATAAATAATTTTGAGATTCACTATTAAATGTAGGTGGTAAGAATCATAGACAAGTAAACATAAAATGGTTTATATGTCCTACTTATCTTATTACACTTTGTATTACAATTACAAAAAATCAGATACCACTTCTTAAACATACTTCCACATTCAAATTTTACATGTGCATTTTTTATGGTAAAACACAAAAGACAAAAGATAAAAATGGCTTCACTTTAAAGTGAGGGAAAAAAAAAACAACTCTAACCCACCAAAAAACCCACCCTGCATGTCCCAAGAGTCAAGTTAAAGATTCAGAAGTCAGGGCTAGGAGGGAAAAGGAAGATAAATAATTTAGCACTAAGCATAACTAAAGCCTGTCAGTCTGCCAGCTTTAAGAGAAATAAAAAGGTTTACAAGGATCCTGAGAGTTTTTACAGAACCTCTGGGGGTTTGAAAAAATAAATCCAGGACAAGAAAAGAGTTTTGAAGTATTCTGCATAAACAGATTTTAAAGACACTGATTAGACTGTGAGAATAATAGCAGGGAAAGATTCCTTTAGTTGGGAATCAGGCTGTTCCCTGGGGTTTGCTCTCCTCTACCATCACCAGCTGCTCCATCCATGGATTCTCTGGGAGCTGGGAATGAGGATCTTCCAGGAGAAAAACCCTCCAGCATCACAAACAACAGGGATGAGCCCAGGTGTGGCATCAAAGGCACAGACAGTGCACAGACACAGCTACAGGGAAACACCTGCTCAGACTCCAGCTCTGAGTGGCACTGGGCTGAGCCATTCCTGGGGTTTGGAGTGGCCATGGCTCAAACAAGACACTGAAGGAAAGAAAAAACTCAGTAAGCCTTGGCCTCACTCTTTTGTGGAGGTGGCAGTGCAGGGCATGAAAGGGGAAATTTCACATTATTCCCTTCTTCTTTTTTCTGTCTTTTTTTTTTTTTTTTACCTCTTCAGGAACAATCTCTAGCAAGGTCCCTTGAATTGCAGAAACCCAGGGGTTAAACTGCAAATTCTGTAGTAAAAATGTGAATTCCATATCACGCTCAGTTTTACTCCAAACTGAGATGTAACCTTGTACTTCACTGCTGAGACAATGTTAACTGTAGGAGAATCACGGGAAGGAACCAAGTTCATTTAAGACATAAAGCAATTTTGAATTGCATTGATTACAGTGATCAGTCTATCACTTTAATGTCATCTCAGCTGACATTTATTAAAAAGACATACATGTGACAACCCATTGATCCTTAACACCGCAGCTGAGATAAAAAGTCTATTTGCAAAGGAAAATTACTTCTTTAATTAGAAATGGAGTATCATTTTCTCTTTTCTCTGTTAGAACCTCAGCAGCCACAGATTCAGTACAGCACAGGAGGGGCTGCAGAACCTGGAATCTTCTTTGACTTAAGAATCTTCATAGTTAATCATTCAGAGTTGTGCAAATGAGCCCTGGAGATGGGAAAGAAAACAGGTTTATTCCACCTGTGTGCGGGGACTCCAACTGAGTGTTGCTTGGGGTGGGTCTCAGATGGAGTAAGGCAGAAAACAAAATATTCCACAGACTTCCTGCAAGGTTTCAATGAGTTAACAGTGGTTAGACATTACACCTCTCCTAATGACCAACTATTTGATGGAAAACAACCCAGCAAAGGAATATGCTGTAGAAATGTCTGAATATTGTCAGTCATTTCATGTATATAAAGACATTAATCTCAGTCTACCAGATAAAATGATAAATGTGTCTGATGCACTGTGAATGAAATGCTGCTCTGAAAATTCCAGGAGCATTCCTTGTTGGTGAACAGAATTTTGAAGCCAAATTATTTAGCCTGTGGACCTACAAAACCCTATTTTTAACATTGTTTTCTCTTTGTACAAATCCAAAATGACATATTTGGAAAATGTTACATTTCATACAGTGTTGCTTTTACTTCTAGGGTTGATCAGTCTGATTCTCTTTAGAGAATTGTCTTATTTCTATAAATTACATTAATGATTTCCTATCTCTCAGAAATGCAGGAGGGGCACCTCCACATTCTACAAATGTAGATTGCACTCCCTCCACTCTTCTGGCAGTCGTATTTTATACTTTACTTGAAAAGCATGTAATTCAACAGATGTGGGTTTAATTTTTATACGTTTACAGCATGAAAATCACAAGTTAATATTAAGGTGGACTTGAGAAGTAAATCTCCACATTCTTGTGTTTGTTAACTTTTTATATCAAGTGACATTAATTCTGGATAAACAACCCATATTGCATTTTCTCCAGTAATTAAAATCAGAAAAAAATCAATGTCCTGCTTATTTCTTAGCTGAACACAGAGTCTATATGTCTGGCAAAAAAAGTCCAGACTGAATGATTATTTACAACAGAAGTCTTCAGATTCTTCAGATTCTTTTGTACGGTATGTAACCTTTCAGATTTACTTAAATTGCTGCCTGCAAATAAACTGACAGTAACTTCTCATCTACTCATAAAAATAACTTAATTGAATTGCTATTAGATATTTAATTTGCTTCACAATGTTGGTACAGTATCTGCCTATAAAACTTCAGATAATATTGCCTTAATTCATCTGAGTAAACTATCAATTCCCTTGTAACAATAGACAAAAATCTGCATTCCTCTTTTAACTTTCCCCTGGGTGCAGATTAAAACTTCCAGGTGGCAGATCTTTATTTTGCTATAAGCTCTCCAAATAGTTTAGAAGTATGAAAAAGTTTCTGTTCAGGAGAGTGGAATGATTTGAGTCGAGCGATTTTCATATCTTTGGTTTATAAAAGATAAATTATTCCTAGAAGCCTGGGACCATACAACAGAACAGGTACCAAGAGCCTCAGTGTTCTAAACACAGGACACAGTTGTGTACAGAAGAAATGTGTAAAGTTGTGTACAGAAAGGATGACTTCCATGAAAAAATTAATGGATGGAATTGGTACCTGCTGCAATTCCAGAGCCTTGTGTGGGATGATGCTAATATAATCTAATAATATCAGGATCAAAGATGAGTGGAATAAAACTTCCAATTTTAGATGCTCTTTATCTGCAGGTGTGAATGTATAATGAATTCTCACCACTGGCTCCTATTATAAATCCAATGATTTTGTACTCTATGACAGCAGTTTCTACAATTTTCTTTTGGCACAACCTGCTTGGAAGATACGACAAACCCGCGGGGTGCCAAAACGCTTCTCTAAATGATCTACTTTGCAAGACAGCTTCCAAGTGTGACCCTGATGAATCTTATCAAACTCTTGGAATAGAATAAACATGAAGGAAAGAACCCATGTATCATTTATTTAAGTGGGTATTTTGGGGCTTTTTTAACATCCTACTGCACAGCCGTGCCAAAGGATTCATCCCAGCGTTTGGAGCATTTTAAACTCAGGTTAAATAGAAAACCATTACTGGGTGGGATAGAATTGCACTGTGGCTATTTTTGAATCCTGCTGCCTCAGACAAGTGCAATGAATCAGTTGATGTCACCTCAATTACCGTGTTAGCTCTAATCAGGGACTGCTCTTCCCATCCATTTTGTGTAGGGAACTCTCTGAACTAGGTGGCAGATTTTCCAGTGGTCAAAACCATCCTCTGGCAGATTACAAGGGTCAGGATTTGACAGGATAAGACTGGATGACTCTATTTTAATTGAATATCAGATCATTTTAATGGCACAGGAGGCATTTCATTGCCATTCATGGAGACGATTCAAGGTTTAATCGGGGAGAAGCATTTTTGTGCAAAAGCTACACAAACATGGGGAGGGGATCATTGCACATCTGCCAAAATACTGCTTGGAATTAAGGTAGATTCCAGTTTGCAACACAAATTTTCAAAGTCTTCTCATTTTTTCAGCTCAGCATGCCATGCCCTGCTGCACACACCAAGGACTGGATAGTGAGGACCAGCAGAATGCACCTGAGCACACAGGTACAGGGAAAAGTGAGCATGCAGAGAGTGAATTCGGGCTGTTCCCTCCTCCACTCTTGGTCTAGGAACCCTTCCGTGTGCTGTGTTCTATTTATTATTTCTGCATTGCATCAGGGGGGAAATATTCACACTGAGCCACGGGGATTAAAGACTGAAGCTCTAGAGAAGTCGGATCACATCCGTCATATCCAGCTGTTTCCAATTCCAACACCTCACACCTGCTTTTATTTATTATTCCTGGGCTAGACAAGACAGGGCTCATTTTTCAGTCTTTACAAGCTTTCCTAGAAAAGACACAAATCAATCTATTCCTTCCCCTCTTGCCTCTGCTAGAGAACATTAGAGCAAACTCCTGACACAGTGCAGACCTGACCTACAGGAGCCTCTCACATCCTGAGGCTGGACAGCTCCCTCTCCTCTCCCAGCATGGGGACAATGGCCCAAAATGGAACAGAAACATCATCAATTACAGAAATCTGTGGCAGCACAGACTCTTAACCCCACTTACTCCCACAGATTTCAACTGCCTTGTCTTCATCTTACACTGGAGATGGACTTCAGAGGTTTGGGTGGTGGTGAATGAACAAACTGATTCATGGAATACTTTAAGTAATGGGTTCCACTTTTACTCATTTTCAGCTTCTATTCCAGAAGCCTGTTTGCTGGCAATCCATCTGAATCACTTTCCAATTCTTTATCTGGAGATCACACTGCCTGAGCATTTGATTGTCCTTTTTGTCAAGTACTCTTTCCAGAGAGGGACTCACAAGTCTTTCCTTTTGCATCCCTCTCTCATGTCAGAGGTTAGTTTTACATTAGGATCTTTATAACTAATTGTTCAAGAGTAATAATCCAGACATATTTAAAATGCAAGCCAAATATCCCAGGCTTTCTTGTCCTTACTGCACAAACATTTTCACAAGTGCAGTTGTTCCTCTCACACATCTGGCACATCAGGTTATTATTTGATGGAGCAAACTTGTGTCTTGATTGCAACTCATCCACTTCAATTTTTAAATCAGCCAAGTACATAGAAAACGTTCCCACACCAAAGAAACAGGCCCTTAAGTTCTTGAAACATTTGAAATTCTTGCATGAAATTTAGCACTGAAACACAGAGTATTATCATCTGTAATGAAATGTTTTAGGAGATGCTGAATGCACTTGCTTTAAAACGCAACTCTGCTACATTACTCATTTAAAAATCAAGGATACTCCATAACAAGCACAACTGTCATTCTGAATTCAAAACCAAACTGATTCCCTAAAATTTGAAAGCCTGTAATAAAACATACCTATAGCTGCCATAACACTGATGTGCTGTAAATCTCCCCAATTTTGGGAAGAGCAGTGCACACTTACCAGACAGACATCAAGGCAATTGCCCATGATACAATGTTAAAAAAAAATAAAAAAAAGCTTGTACATTTTGCAGTAGCATCAAGTCTCTATTCAAGTGTAAAAAAATTAATTGACTCCATCTGTATTGGCCTAATGACTGATTAAATGACTAATCACGGAAGTCTTAATTAAAATCATTTTTCTGTGCAGAAGAGGATGGAGGGAGGAAGGCAATCATTAATGTGTTCTAATGTATGTCAGATTCCATTTGTGCCTTTTCCTAACAGCCACCAAATGAGTAATTACACACAAGGTCATTCTGTAAACTTTGTGCTCACATGCACTGATTGGATCTGGGTTCTGCACGGGGCTGCTTCTTCCCCATCACAGAGCAGGTAATTAATAGTGCTCAGCATAAATAATAAAGGAAGCTGACATTTCCTCTTCCATCACCAGCCAGCCCAGATTCACACACAAGCTCCATCCACTGCTGGTGAAGTGCCACACCTCACACACTCCATCAGAATTCAATCTTCTCCATGCACTGACAGGGATCCCCATCACACAGTGAAATTCCAGGAATTTTTCCTGTGTGAATAAAAAGACCAGGCAATTAAAAGAATCCTTTTCAAGTAAAGCAGGGTGGCAGTAGGAAACTTATTTTAAATTTTATTTGCCAGCCGTCTGATGACCTGATGCATAGTGACCTCTGCTATGGAAAAATAACAAGCTGCTTCCACCCCAACAGCTGAGAAGAATCTATTTAAAACAATGCATTAAAATGTGTAATGGAATAAAAAAGTGCATCTTGAGACTGGATAAACCAACATTCCACTGGCATGTAACACAGCACCTATACTTTTTGATAAAACATTTCACATAAAGCATTTAAGTTCAAAGTACAAAGTGTAACACAAAATATTTTGTTTGCTGAATGCTGTCCTGAAATTCTAGAAATTGTTATTTGTAGCCACAGCAAATCTGTACCTCACCAGCCACAACTATTTTTCATATCCCAGGTAACAATACATTACCATGTATAAAATAAGGCAGTTTATAAAACTAAAATCAAATGTTTGTTTGAAAAGTAATCAAAAGTAAGTTTGTACAGAGTTTGTGCAGCTCTGTCACTTTTATCAACAAATGTACAATTCTACAACTTTCCTTTCCTTCAAAATCCTGAATTCAAACGTGCAGCACTGGTGTGAGGCGCAGGTGCAGAATTAGGGGCCAAGTAAGTCCCAGTTCTTCTAAAATAACTGAACATTTAGTGCTAAGTTTCTTCAATTACTGTTTTTCCTAACCAGAAATATCGTGACCCACAATCCTGACGAGGAAGAGCCACTGGAAATGAGCACCCTCCTGTGAACAGCCACTGTGCTGCTTCAGAGTGCCCAGCTGACTGAAAATAGGGCTCAGAATATGGAGGGAGAAGCTAAAGGGACAAAAAATATGAAAAGAATCTTAAGTCATTGCATGACTCTATAATGTCCAATTACACTTCTAGCATGATTAAGCTCTACCCTGTCTAAATCATTCAAAATCATTGAAGTCACAGAACAATGTAAGTAAAGCTACATCAAGCAGCTCCATCCAGATTTCAAAAAAATACGATTTTCAACTGCTCTGAATTAATTATAACACAATCTTGACCCTACTTACCACATAACAGAAGAAAACAAAAATATGTGACAACAACTCTCTGCTTGCAATAACTGTCAGTGTCACATATGAAAGAAGTTCATTTTACTAATAAAGGAAATGGAATTGAGTGATAGATTTAAAATTAAATTCAGCTATTCTATAAATGTCAATCAGAGTTTTAAGGTGGCTCTCAAGGCTTAAAACCATCACTGAGACTCAAATGTGCCACTCTCTGGGCTTCTAGGGAATTAATGAAGCTCAGTTTCATCTTCTTTTGAAGACACATACATTTAAAACAACCACAAAATCCATCACCGCCACACCAGAACACTCCAAAATAAACAACATACAGATGGCACAGTAAATCTTTCAAAACCTGAAGATATTTTTATGGAATAATTCAACACAATCTGCACTACTCTGCTAATGCAAATGAAAACTTGCACAACTACCTAAATTACAGGGTGGTGCGCCATTCTTAATCTTCACAGAAATGTAGGAGTTCCTGTTTCAATCATTTCTATTGTTTGAAATACACCCGGTGATAATGGAGCGGCTGCCACTGCAGGCAGAGAGGGACTTCTGGCTGAAGCTAATTAATAACTCAGTCCTTGCTGCTGGCTGGGAGTGATCAGGAGACAGAGGGGAGGATCGAGGTGTGAGAGAGCTGAGAGGACACTGAGTGCCCTGCCCGACATTCAGCCCTGTGCTTTTTCTGCATAAATTGATTATTTAGGTTACACCTGGTTTTTAATGGTGTAAAATATTGAAAAGTCAAGCACCTCAAGTGTTTCAATTCAGGGACCTCTCAGATAGATCCCCTCAGCACACAAGGACCCTTCCCATCACAGTGACAGGCCAGCTAAGCTGGGTGAACAACACCCTTTGTATTTCTTCAAATATTGAAAAATATTAAGAAATCTTATCCTTAAAGACAGACCACAGAGAATGATGGTGTCTTGCGAAGGCACCTCCAGCCCTTCTAAATCCGTTAATCTGGGAATTTGCCACTCTTTAGGCCACTCAATTGGATAAGAAAAATGGGTTCTGACTAAAGGGTCCAAATGCATCAGGGTAATGACATTTAAGGAAAAGAATCCCAACAATCTACACTCAATTGCCTGGTCACAAGGCAAAAATGAGAGACGCAGTTTTTGCATGTGGTAAATGAAGCTTTTTTGAGTGTGCTTTAAATGGTTCATGGAATCATAAATCCCAGAACGGTTTGGGTTGGAAGCCTGGAGAGTCCATCCAGTTCCATCCCCTGCCATCCCTGCCATTCCTTCCACTATTCCAGATTCTGATTTCTGTGATTTGCCAGTGCACACTGTCCCATCTCTTGTGACCTAAACATGACTTCTCATACTGGTTGAAGGTGAGAAAACATCTTGTCTGTGACAGAGAAACTACTGCACCTCAGTGGGCCCAGCCTGATTAGGCACTGGGACCTCTGTCTGTCCATGGCAGCCAGTCCTGTTATCATTATTTGATGCTTTGCTGTTGGCTGAACTAGTGGCAAAGATGGAGAATGTCATCAGGGCAGATCTGCTCAAGTATTTTGAGAGCCTGTAACCTATTTTACAGCATGGAAATTAAAGCAAGCACTGAAGAAGTTACCAGTAGCAGGCTGGAGTAAAAGTCACTTTCATCACAACCCAAATAATGGTAAGTTAAACAATACCTTCCTCTGAACTGCTGCAACTTCCACCCATGTCAGAGGATTTCTATCTCCCTGCTCATTTTTTCAGCTAAGAAATGCAAATGAGCTCTGCCCTATTCTTCTGTTTGTTTTGTACAGTGAGCACAATTTCTGCCTGAACGTCCAACTGTATTTCCATCCTCTTTGTGTCACACAAACCTCATTTACCAGTCATTCTTCTCCACATGAAGAGATCTATAATGAGGAGTCTTTCTGTCATTGCCCTGCTCCTCTGAGTCAGGAATTTTCATTTCCCCCTAATACTTGCTGCTGTAGCTGCAATTTCATTTACGCTCATACCACAGCCTTAATGTGAGCACATCTGTGGCTGGAGCATGGAAAAGATTCAGGATTGCTGCTCTCTGAGCTGCATATCGATTAAACAGTTACAAGAAACCAGAGGGTTTATTTACCCTGCTCTCACATGATACTTATAAAAAGGAAGGTTTATTCACTGTACTTGAAATGACAGTTTATTCTTCCAGTTACTTAATCACCCCCATCAAACAAAAAAATGTAATGCTGGTGTTGTTTTCAACCAGCAAAATGCGCTGAAAATCTACAGCTTGGGTTAATTTCTGGTCCATTAACACCACAAAGACTCATTGTATTCTTTCCACACCAAATTACATCCTAAATTTTCAGTAAAGTCAAACTAGTGCGTTTTGGTGGTGGTTTGGTTTGCTTTTTTTTTCATGAGAGCAGGTATTTTCTGTGATAATTTTATTATTAATTAAATAAACAATGAACATTGCTGTAGTTCAAACCACTGTTGTAAACTTGACCAACCTAATAAGCAGAAGAGAAGGTTTTCTTCTCTATGTAATTATTTTCTTTTTAACAATCTACATCCTATGCAATGCGATTTTGGAGGTTTGTTTCAACACACCAGATTTCCAGCTAGGTATAAGGGCAAGGTTAGGTGGAATTACTCGAGTCTCATCAGAGCAGACTGTAAAATTTAGCTAAAAAGGTTTTCTCACTTAAAAACCATGTAAAGTAGATTTGATGACAATTTTAAAGGTGTGGTGAAACCCCTTCCCCAACCTACTTCATTTGAACGAAGTGGAGAAAAACTCTACTAAAACAAGAAAAACACTTAAAACTCCCGCCCAAGTACCATAAAACCCCAACACCTAAGTGAAGGACTCTAAAGTGAAGGACTGAAAAATGTCATTGCAAGCACAAGCCCAGACTATAGGGAAGTCAGAGGTGCAGTGGAGTAAAATGTGAAGGGCAGTGTGACCCCACAGTGCCCAGGTAGCCAAACCCCAGGGCTTTGTCCAAGGGGACAGCACCAGGCAGGGGGATCAGAGTGCTTTGGGCAGGCAGCAGCCTCCAGCTGAGCAGCAACAATCCTGATTCACACATACCTGCTGCCTTCCCTCTTCTTCTGCGAGACTGTCATCTTCTCAGCTTTCTCAGCAGATATCCTGCCACTTGGCTTTTTGCCTCCTTTCTGCAGGAGAAAAAAAAAAAAAAAAGTATTTCTGTAGTGCTTCGGGGAAGTGCCAAAAATGGTGTAATTTATGATGTGCTAGTGTTTTCCTTTGCATTCTTAAGTTAAGAACAAATGCAAAATCATCAGTACTTGACTATGGTGGATTTTGATTTACATACATTAAGATTCTCTTGTGATTTCCTATTATTTATTTCTGTAAACAAAATTGGATCCTGGTCACTAAACTATCATCATCCCCTGCAGTGTGAAGACAAAAGCCAGAATGTACAACTCAACAGTCAAAAGAATTTGAAACCAGAAGTTGGAGCACATTATCTGATCTGAGACTCTCATCTGCTCTTCCTTTTTGGAACATTCTTACAGGGAGTGAAGTAAATAGTTCTCTATAAATAGTAAATAGTTATCTATACCTGAACTTTGGGAATTGGCACATTTTATTTTCTCAGTTTGGATAATAGGATCTAGGCTTTTCCCCTAGAATTTTCTCAATGCGGCTTCAGTTATTTTCTGAACAAGTTATTTTCTGGACTATTTCCTGGAACTAAAAGCATACACCATTGCTTTGCTCATTTTAGTGTGTTGTATCCATGCAAACACAGTATTTTGCACTGAGGTTGGCACAGACAGAAGTTTAACAGCTTTTACTTTTCTTCCTTTCCTGAAATCTCTTCAGAATCTCACTGTAAGAAGTACTGCAAAGCCTGAGGAATTCTGTTGACAGAATTACACAAAATTGGGGTTTTCCCCCCCTTTACATTCAGGTGTAACACAACTGATTCCACCTTGCATGGTTTTTGCCACAGCCAACACAGTGAACAGTTATGGAACACTGTGACCCCTCATGATAGTTTTATACCAACACACCCTGCAGGAACCAAAACTTCCCTATTAATTAACTTCCATTCCCTGTGAGACCTGCAGAGAGGCTGCTTTGGTCACGTCCTTAATGGGCGGAAATTCGCAGAAGCATTTCACAACAGAAAGCAGAAGCCAGGAGAATGCTTGATGGGTCATCCCCATCCTGGCAGGAATGTCTGGTGTTGGAAAGCTGTTGTTTAATATGAATCATTAACAGCACTGCTTGCCTCAAATTCTGTGGGGTGAAGTGGAAAGAAAGATCACGTTCTGCTGCAATGCTTTATCTGAGCAGACCTTAAATAAGAACTTTGCAGTTGGCAGTGCTGCAGTTCCCTCCACAGCACCATAACTTTATCATTATATGGTGTGATAAAAGTTAAGCCTTTGCCTCTGCAAGGACATTAAATAACATCTTTCTCCCCATTAGCTTTTGCTGTAGTAGCAGTATTTATTCTCTGGGCAATGAGTGAGAACCACACTCCTTACAGAATAACTCCAGGTTCTTAATGCACTAACAGTTTCAGAAAGGTTCCTGTGTCACTAAATTTAATGTGTTTTTAATATTATTATATTATTAATTGATAGCTCTTGTGCCACACAGTTTTAAAGGAAATGTTTAAGAGCCTCTTAAACATCAGTCCTACATGTGGATAATCCATTTATTAAAAAAAAAAAAAATCTTCATGCCAATGTTTAGCTGAAAGAATCTCAAAATAAGCAGCTGTTCAAAGAAAGGTGTTCAAGATCAATGGTTTTGAGGTCTTGACAGGATTTCACATCAGTCCTCTCAAACTTACACATCTCTAGTGATAGTTCAGTGGAACCACTTTACACAGCACAGGAGTTTCAGACAGCAAATGAAACTCATGCCGAGCATTAAAATAAATTCCAGTTTCACATGCTTTCAAGTGAAGTATCTAAATCAGAGAATCATTCCTTAGATACCCCCTTATGTTAATTTTAATTACAACAATTATTACTACCAGCAAGACAAGGCTCATGTGCCACCTTCGAGGGCTAAGTGCCAGCAGAATGACTTCTTCCATAACAACCCTTCAAGATAGGGCAGCCTGACCTCTCTGGGAGTGAAATATCAATTAATTATCTTTTTACAGTCATTTCAATTACAGCACACTAATCACTTGTGTAGGACATCAAGCCAGAAGTTGAGGGTGGGTGGGTGGGTGGGTGGTTGGGGAGAGGAAGGAAAAAACATTGGCAGGAAAGGACCCTCAGTGAGGCTGACGGGGCAGTAACCCCACAGATGCAGCTGAAATTGTTTGTTAAATCCCACAAAGAGTTATTATCTGTTTGTAGCAGAATAAATGCTGCAAAATCATCCTCATTTAACTGAAGGTTTTTAAAAAGAAAGAGTTATTGGTCCTATGGGCAATAGACATTTCATTTAAAGGTGACCAGACACACCGCATTAGTCTTTAATGCTGGAGTCAATTCACCAAAGAGCTTTGTTCATTCAGGAGAAAAAGAAAAAGAAAAAAAGATAAAAGATGATCTATTCAGCAGAAAGCAAAATATATTTAATTTCTGTTAAATGAACTAGTATTAACTCAAGTTACCAAGGACTATTTCACTACTGTACTGATGCCAAAGAAAATTATCAAGTGTGATGTATCTACAGCAATGCACTCAGCAGAAGAGCAGTATAGAAGTAAACATGTTTTAATTTATGACCCCATTAGCATTGCTGCAGAGGCCAAACTTCTGAGAACATGAATAAACATGTTAGGATATGCAAACATCCCCAAACTTGACTCTTTTTCATTGATGGCATTGGCAAAACTAAATGGGGAGCTTGGTGTCTGTCCCTTCTCCCAGGTAACAAGGGACAGGACGAGAGGAAATGGCCTCAAGTTGCACTAGGGGAGGTTTAGAAAAATTAGGAAAAGTTTCTTGGGGCTGACCAGGCAGTTGGATGGAGTTCTCAGCCCTCGAAATGGTCAAAAATCTGTGGCAGGTAAGGCCATGGTTTGGTGGTGAACACAGTGGTGGTGCTGGGTTCACAGCTGGTCTCGGTCTTTCCCAAACTCAACTTTTTAACGCAATCCTTAGGAACTAAAATTGAAATTGAGTGGTTTTAATTGACAGAAATATTATCTTACAGTGAAAAACATGAGAATCTTCTATTTTTGACCCTCATGTTCCTTTTTTTCTCTGTATAGTAACTTCAGCTCACTAAAGATATTTTTTCTGAGAATGACTCTCATCCATATTAAAGCATTCTGTGGAAACAAAGACTTCACTCAGGGGGAGGGTTCATCAAATCCACTAAAATTAGAATAATTTAATAAAAGTAATGACTAGTCTGTATTTAAAATATTTTCCCAGGCAGCACTTTAGCATATTGTGTATTCCAAACAAAGTGCTGTTGCATAACCATTAACTCTGCACCATGGAGATCTTAGGAAGAAAATAATGAAGATTTCAGTAAAGTGAAGAATATTAAGTTTTCTTATGGATAGAAAACACACCCAAGTGCCCAAAAACATGACAGGAGGGAATTTTGCTGGAGTTCAGAGTAGCCACAAGGACCTGAGATGTCTAAAGGAAAAGCAATCTGTTATTTTATCCCGAGAAAAGCAGGGCTAGAAGGAAGCAATATGTCCAGCATCACTCAGAGGATCTGGGCTCAGAGCACAAAGCCTCCCTTTGCCTGCCATTCCCATGTCACATCCACTGCATTATGATGTTACACCAAGCAGCCCTCAGGAACTACCCCAGAAAAATTCCTGCAAGCATCCAAACCCGCAGAGAAATGTTAAATAGGACACAATGGCTGTTGAACCTGAGAGTCTGCCCTGTGGAGAGTGGTTTCAAACTGCAAGGATGGAGAACTGTCTTAGCAATTAGAGGAAAAAATGTCTCCAGCTCCTTTCTTTACGGTCAATAAAATGCAAGGCTATCTTCAAATGCCGGATTTATTTTTTAAAAGTGTTTCTCAAATCCAATTTGAAAAGAATTGTTTGAGACATAGACGCTGCAGCCAGCAGACAATACCAGTGCTGCAATTACCAGCACCTGCATTCCAATTCAGTGGATTGACATTCCCGAGGGGCCGTGGCAGATTCCCTACTGACAACAATTAGCATCAAAATGTTCCCCAGTGCAAAGCTGTGGGTGGGAATTACAAAAGGTTAACAGACTAAATATAAAAATCTTTTTGAATATAAAATCAATGCGCTTTGTTACCGAAATCTGGGTACTGTAATTTAACCAAAATAGGGATTAGAGTCTCTGGCAATCTTCCATGTGTGTGAGCTTGGCTTTTCTTTAAGCAAAATGCTAAGCAGCCAATCTGAAAGTTTAAAACAAAACAAACCCAAGAGCCAAAGGAAAGCATTCTATAGTTTTGGGAGGTATTTTCATTTCACAATGATCTTGTTACATGGGAAGACTCAAAATTGCAAATTATCTTAGTGCATGATTTAGAGAGGGATATATGTCAAATGTGGTCCAAAAAAAAAAAAAAAAAGGAAAAAAAAAGTGGTCAAAATCCTAGAAGTTTCTTTACTCAAATAAACTCCAATAACACAGTTTTCTCTAAAGGTCATCACTACATCACTATGTCCATATTTTCAGAAGCGGCTTCTAATTCTCTGTAGCTACGGGGGTAATGAAAAAAATTATGTTTTTATTATGCTTGGAACCACAGCTTTTCTTAATTTAGACTGAAGTTACAAGCAGAACAGACGAAAACAAAAAAAAAAAAATTGGTCAATAAAAATACAACATCAAAACACTGAATTTGATGAGAATATGGAATTGTAACAGATATCAACAAGAACGATATTCAGTAAAAATACAGAGTTGATTAATTTAAATTTATCCAGGTCGTCCTTTGTGGTTTTGATTGAGAGGGTAAGTGGCCATGCAGGAACTTTGAATCTAGATAAATTCAAAGTAGGAGCTTTGACATGAAAGCTTAATTCCTGTTACCAACCAATAAATCATCTTTTTTTAAAAAAATTAACAAGTCTCAGAATAACAAGGTGGGAAATTTATCCTGGGCTGTGGAGGCTGCAGTAAAGCTGAGCAGGTACAAGATTTGTACAGTGAGAGTCTGACTCCAAATTGATGCCTCATTACACTGAGTTAACGTGGATGTGCTTGGCACATGCTGGGACCCCTCTTATCCCAATCAGTGCAGCAGCTCCTGCTCTCCTCACATCTCTGAGAGAAATCAGCATGTTCAGGACCAGCCCAAGGATTCTAATTGCTAAATCAGCAAACATGTTAATCATCGCTTTGTTGTGAAATGAGATTACAGATGTGTACGAGAGATTATGGAGGGGAATCTGACAAATTGATTTAGCTGCTATTTCAACACAGGGCTGCAAGGTGCTTTTCATAATTATATCTTTTTAGCTATAGTTCTGTAGGGCTCCCAGTGTGCAAACAGGTGTCTGAAAGGCAAAATACCACGTGAGGTAACCCTGATGTTCTTACAAGAAACTAAACAAGCACAGCACACACACACACACACACACGTCTGTATTTACATTTTCATACATGTGTGGTGCATTGACCTGTCATGACAGGATTATTATTATTAATTATTTCGGAAATTGAGTAGAGAATAAATCATCTGCACAGACAAAGGGTTACCCAGGGTGTGCATTACTCCACACACAAGTTTAGTTCTACACTGCCAAAACTTCAAAGTACTTGGAATGAGATAGAGGAAGGTACAAGCAGGAAGGGACTGAAAGGTACAAATTTAATTCCAACAGTAGAAAGATAATAATGGTTTCTGGTTTGGTTTTGCCAAAATACAATTTCTGGTGTCATCAAAAAGTAATTATGGATAGAAGTAATTATGGATAGGGGTGGTAGTTTTTATTTTACACCTGCTACAGACAAGTCTGAGCTGCTACAGAGAACCAAAGTCATTGTGCCCTGGCCATGTGATTGTATCGGATCTCTGGCCCTGACACGTCTCCAGGGAGGTAAACGTGTACATTGAAATTCACAGAACTTATGTACACTAAGACTAATTTGTTCTTTCAAGCAGCCACCGTGTGGTGCTGAGAAATCCGTGGGAAGCAGTGCCCGGGGGAGGGCTGCAAGCACAGCCATGAAATGCCTGACCCTGGGCTCCAACAGGGTCTCATTATACCCAAATAAATGTCTTTCAGACCCTTAGGAGAACTCAAAGAGAAACTATTAAGAAAGTAAAGTTATTGTAGACACTTTAGACACCAAATTTACATATTGTTGCTAATGAAACATTATTTCTTCTTAGAGCACATTAATTTACATGAGTCCAAAACTTAGTATTTCTTTTTCCATGTCATATGGAAAGAAGTTAGGTTTCTTTACTTTCGAAATATGATAATTGCTACAGTGACGGCTTCATGTAAAATTCCAGACCAAATGATCAAAATTACAATAAATATCAGCTAAAAGAGGCAGAACTGTTTGCTGAAATGCAGGTCAGATTAGAACAAAACTGAATAATAAAATAGAGGGGAAACTTCGTAACAGCTGCAGTTATTATATAAATAATGACTGGATGTGGCTCTCAGTGCTCTGGGCTGGATGACAAGGTGAGGACTGGTCACAGGTTGGATTTGATGCTATTGGAAGTCTTTTCCAACCTAAATGATTCTGTGATTCTGTGATTTCCTTTTTCCTAACACAGGAAAATGTTTGAAATGTCAGATTAAAAATAATCTGATTCTGCTGAAATCCTTTATTTATCACTGTCTGCAGGAAAGAGGGGGCAGAGTCAAAACCTTTTTTTCAGCAGAGTATTTGTCTGTAGTGGAAATGACTACCAAGTGTTCAAAGTCTCTGATGATCCTCAGGCTACCTCGAGTGATGATGTCAAGTTTTGGCACTGAGAGCTTCAGAGGAGACGCAGGAAACACGTCTGGGGAAGTGGCTTTGAAGAAGGCTCAGAGGGGCTGACACAAAATAGAAAATAAATCACGTCAAGGCTTGATCATGCAAACTCTGACATGAACAGCAAAATTCCTGTTGACTTTAGACATGAGCAGGATCAGTTCCTCAACAGTGAACCCCCAAAAGAAAAATCAGTGATTCTAAAAGAAAAAAAGAGTGTTCCCTAATATGTTTAGAAATCCAGTGATCAGGGTTGGAAGTTTTGGTTTTGTTTTTAAACATAATTTCCTTCATTGTTGTTTCAATGGAAAAGATCCTCTAAGAAGCACAGTCTTATTTCTGAGATCAAATCCTTATTTGAATAAGAAAAGAAAATCATTCTTGCCACCCATGAAAAGTGTTCCTGCTTGTTCACTGACAGCACCAACACACATGGACTGACCCATCACATTTTCTTTTAAGATATTCTCTCTCTTGAAAATACAAGTGGTGAGTCAGTTGTTATGGTAACTATTTTTCTTCTTATTTTTTTAACTAACATATGACAGCCTGTGTGTCATCTGATGCTGTTCCTGAATTCAGTTACACACTCACTTTTGTCAAATAATCTAAAAAAGGGCTTCTTGGATAAGGAAATAGTAGGGAGAAAACAGGGTATTTTTTCCCCATGCACATGGTTTCAATCCATGAAATCACTGATTATGTGATTAAATTTACGCACCCAGTCAACTTTTTCTAGTCCAGAGCTATGACATGATGACGTAAAGAGTAGCTCTCATTTGTCACCGTTTTTGTTAAGCAAGCTGCTGACAATTCCATGAGCTCCATTCTTGCAAATCCAGTCTTGTTTGCCCTGTCTCCTGATCAGCCAGTCATCTGAACATGGGCCTATCTGAGTTATGATCTGCTCCATTGATCAACTAAAATTATCAGTGATTACATCACCTGAGTGGGTTTTGTTTCCCACTCAAGCCCGGTGTTATGCACTGATATCAGTTACATGCACTGATATTGCAAAATATAATTGGTACTGGAATATTCCCAACTGTAAAAGAAAGGATCTGTTCAGTCCTAATGAACCTTCAGAAAAGGATTTCAATTAGATAAACTTGTAGTGGAACTGAGAGATAGTGGGTGAAGGACGAAAAAACATGCAATGCTGGTAAGTTTGAAATAGATGGCAGAATACTTAAGGACAATACTTGGACCTAAAAACAGCAGGAGGCAAAACTTGAACATTTTACAGCTCCAACCTCCTGAACAATGACCCAGTGATGTGTTTGAGTTGGCTCCACACCCCAGCTCCGTGCATTCCCAGCCCTGGTTTCAATTGAAAGCTTGTTACTCAGTCTTGTAAATTCCTGTAAATTTAAGACACATCGGACCAGAACATTCATTCTTCAATCCAGAAAAATGAAAAATATTTTTGCTGATGCAGCAGAAATGTGATGATATAAAGCAAATGCAAACCAGAGGGATTACAGTGATCTGGACAAGCAGCAATATTATGTCACTGCTATCAGTGCCTAGAAATTGTTTTCTTTATTACACTGTGATATCTTGTAATAACATCAAGAATCTGGAGGAGAACATTCCTTACCATGCACGCATTGCTTCCATCAGTGTGGCAAACTGAAATAACCAAGGGGAAATCGCTGCTCCAAGTCCATTTAGCAATGTATCTCATCCTACTTCAAGCAGCCGTAGAAAATAATCAATATCTTAACAAAAACTGCAAAAATACACCATGAGTGATAAGAAAAACAGGAAAAAAACAAAAGAAAAAACCCAAAGGGCTGCAAGTGGAGGTCACTTGCTTGGCCAACTCCGTGAAACTACCAGAAATTAATTTGTAAGCATTAAGACACGTTACCAAGTAGAGACAAAAGAGGTTTTCGCATCAAATAACATCAAAACCATCTTCCATGGGCTTGGATCTCATTACCTATTTGAAATATGAAAACCATCCATATTTAAACTACAGCTACACAGATATTATTACTAAACAGCAAAGCCTCTTGGAACTCTTTCACCAACAGTTCATCAATACTGGATGAAACTGGATGATTCTCCATCACTGAATGATTATATCCATACCACGGGCAATGGTGCATGAATGCCTCGAGGATTTCATCATTTACCCCTTTAGCAGAGGTTTATTCCCAAGGTATTTTGAGAGTTAGCCAACATTTCTCTCCAAAAGCAGAGATGAGAAGAATCAGAAGGGAAATCAGTAAAGCAATGCCCAGAGAAAAGATCTTGGAATAGATTCTAATAGAACTTTGTGTTCATTCTTCTTTTTCCTTCCCTCCTTTCCTTCAAGTCCCCCAGGTGTTTTCCCCACTCCTTCTGTCCCCTCTGCCTCACTCACCTTCTAGTGCCAATTATCCCAATGCCCCTAGCCAAACTGAAATCGGTGATTAGTGAGATCTGAAAAGCCCCAAAATTTGCCTGCCATGAACACTCAGAGAGGACAAAATACAATCACATGCACAGTAACACACCCCCGAGCAGTGACACCAACACCAGAAATAGCTGAGTGCCTGTAACAACAGGATGACTGCAATCCCCAAAACAATCCTTAGCTCAGTGAACTATGCAAAACAACGACTGGGTTTTGTTTTGAAGTCCTAATATTTAAAGCCAAGCACATTTTCTACATTTTCTCTCCAATGTCATCTTTCCAAAAACACCAAACTGCCTCCTCCTAAAGTGCTCTTTTTCTGTTGCACCATATGGTGCCCCATCCAGAGAGTCACAAGATATTTTATTTCTAATTGATTAAATTCATGAGTCACACACAGGATTTGCACAGAGGTTGCAAATCAACTGGTTGTTTTTCAGGGCTTCCACAAAGTAACACAGGTGGGACAGTCACTCTGCAGCCACAGCTACCAAAAACTTCCTCAGAACCATAAAATTTGAAACTTAAAATCAAAGCCACCGAGTCTTCTAATTTTATTTCACAGCTAGGAAGATTTGGTGGGGGTTTTTTTGTTTGTTTGTTTTGTTTGTGGTTTTAGTTTTTTGGGTTTATTTCCCCTCCTAAACTTTCTACTGCAATTAGGGCACCAATAGAAAGTGTAATGTATCCAGTGTTATGGTTTAGGAATTCCAATGTTGCAAATCTCACAATATAAATAAACAGAACCCAAATCCACCACCTTTAGAATCTTAATAGAATTAGTTGAATCAGGTGTTTCTGAAGGAAAAGTGATGTTTTAACACTCAACTCACTGCTTGGAGTGGCAGTGCTAGAACTTGTTCCTCCAGCACCAAAGTAATTCCCAGGTTAAAATGGCTGTTCAATCACCACGAATTACAGATCAGACAGAACATTAAATCAGGAAAAAAAATTTAAACATTTCAGCCTCCACCATCTGCTTGAATACTTTCTAAAATGTGAAAATGGCTTTGCGTGGACATAAAAGCCTACATGCCTAAATATTCCTGATTTTCCCTGAAAGTAGCACTCCCACAGTTTAAGATTCTGTAGCTGCTGTATTTATGGGCCCATTTCACATGCCAAAGTTGTTACTGAAAGTGTGTGAGGTACCAGCAGTGTTTCTGAACATCAGTGAAGGGTATAAAGTCTGGGGTCTAGATTTAAGTGTTATTTCGTTCTTGCTAAATGAATTAGGACAGCAGAAATTATTAACTTGAACACTTTTGATCTTATTGCACACCACTGTGTTTTGCCTGGATAAAATAATTGAGCAGAAACCCCAGGAGGGAAAGATTTCTCTTACAGAATGGAATAAATGTCAAAAAATTACTTTGTTTGTATTTATTATGAGGAATTCAGCACTCTGCTAAAAAAAATTCCTGCCTGTTTGTATTACAAAGGCTGTTTCTTATACTCTTAAGTTATTTTAGTGCAGTGCAAAGATACTTTTTTATTTCTCAGTTAACTAGAAAGCTGAGCAGTTGACTAATCCATTATCTTTACTCACCATGCTGGCTGCTCGAAGCATCTCCTGCTCTATATTGGGTGTAAGACCCAGATTCTGGCTCTGTCCCCCTTAGGGGATGGCAAATCAGCCAGTGCAAATCCAGAATTGCTAATGACAGAAACAGGAGATTTCAGTTCCCGGCTTCCAGATGCAACATATGTCAAAAAATAGCTTATACACTCAGAGCCAGGGAAAGAAAACAGTTTTGACATTTTTGTTTGTTTGTGCTGATGGGTTTTAAATCTTAATTAAGTCCAAATATAAGGAAAACATTCACCATGACATCCATTAGGTGCTCAGTATATTAAATTTACAGCTGGGTATCCAGCAGAAAACATACATTAAGCATCATATTGAGAGCTACCTCTCCAACAACTTAAATCTATTAGGTTGTGTCAGATTGGAGATGGAGCTGACAAATGGGAATTTTGAATTCATTTAGATGACTTCTTGTGTTTTCCAAGTCTTTTGAAATGCTGCACAAACTTAAAGCATTGACTTTCCTAATAAACAAAGAATCAAGTTTCACAGCTTCAAAGAAATATTTCACTGTAGGGTCTATTTAATCTGGTTCTGTACTTCAAATAATTATTGTAGAGTATTTACAATTCTGACATCAGCTATTATCCTTGACAAGGAAAAAAAGAACAACGTTGCTATAAAATGTAGAGAGAAACCTAATGCTGGGTGAGATTTTTTGAAAAGAGTTTTGGTGAGGTTTAAAGGTTCCTGGCTTCTTAAAAATACTGAAGCATCCAGCAGTTTCCAGGGACTTAAATACACCAGAAACCAATGATTAATTTAGGACCAAAAATCAGTGTTTAGAAGAATGATTTTTATGGTCCAAATTATTGAAGACAGAACTTGCTGTAATTCCTTGAATAGAGAAACTTTTCCTGAGCTGGAAACCACCAGCTGGGGCTTGGGGGGGCAGTGAAAAATCTGAACTCTTTAAAGGCTGAAAATTATACTATAAAAGTACCTTTGACAATCACAAAAACACCTCAGCATCTAAAAAAGGTGCTTTCTACCATTTTTGTTGTGTAACACTTCTATGGTTGCTGTAATTTTTGAGTTGGCAAATTAACTAGCTGGTTTTAGAATTTATATTTATGCATTTATACATTAATCATGCGAAACACATAAAGAAATTGGCTCTTCCATGCACCTTGTACACAGGATTTAACTGTTTTCCTCTGTTTCTTCCAAATAACTCAAAGCTGGTAGCAGAACTCGATGGGATTTGGTGGTTTTTGATGCCACTCTAGATTTCCAGACCATGACCATTCACAGCTAATCACCAAAAAAATGCAACAAAAAATAATCAGTTATAAACTGTAGAGTAACTATCTCTTACTGTTACCGTGGCACAATGTTACAAGTTCAGGTAAAGTTTTAAAGTCAGAGCATAAAACACTTTCATTGTACTTTTTACTCAAAAAAGACAACAAAACTCTCTATTTTGGCCAACAGCATTAAACAGAGGAAGGTCAATGGCTGATGATGATGAAGGGTAAAATTAAGGTTAAAAATTATGATTCAGGTGAAAGAAAATCTCAACCAAATCTGAATTCATTGTATGGAACCACCCACTGAAGCTTTGTTTGTTATATCCTTCATAGCCTTTGTGGTGGGCTGCCCAAGGCTGGCTGCCAGGTGCCCACCCAGCTGTGCTCTCATTCCCTCTTCTCAATAGCAGGGATGAAAATAAGATGGAAAGGCTGATGGCCAAGATAAAGACATGGAGAATGTTTACTGATTGCCACCATGGGCAAAACAGGCTCAGGGAAATAATTTATTACAAATTAAATTATGCTTGGACAGTCTTCCTGCCCAGCTCAGCCATTTCTTCCCAAGCTCAGCCTCATTCCTCCATCCCCTCCCCACAGAATGGTGCAGGAATGGGAGGTTGTGGCTGGGAAGATGACATTGCCTCTCTGGTGCTCCTGCACCAGCCACAGTGCCCATCAGGAGAACCTGCTCCTGCCTGGGCTTTCCCTGGGCTGCATTTCCCTCAGGACACCTCCCCCTGCTCTGGCCTGGGGGCTCCATGGTGTGAATCTGTTCTGCTCTGGTCCCTCCTCATGGGCAGCACACAAAAATCTGCTCCATTACGACTTCTTCCAAACCTTCCACAGGGCTGATCTGCTTTGACACTTGGTGAACTTCCTTCCCCTCACCTCAGTCTCCTCAGGGTTGTTTATTGCTCCTTTTTTCCCCCAAATCCTTCCTGCTGTGCAGTGGTAAAGCAAACCTGTCTTCCCAGAGGGATGAAGAGAAGACAACATATTCATTCCCTTAAAGGCAGTTTCTTCACAAGAGCCAAGCTATCTCTCTGCTTGAAATAATTACCTACATGTTTAAACTGAAGTCCTGTGAATAACCTCAACTTCCACAAAAAATGCATTTTAAAAAGATTTTTTAAAAAAAATTAAGTTTTTGCAATAAACAGGAATATCATGCTTTCTTAATGCAGAATGTAAATGATTGCACTGCTGAGAAAAGGGAAAATTAAGTCTTCTAAGTACCCAATGAACAGGAGTGGAACAAATTTTCTCTCTTCAAATATATCCTTATAGTAATCTGAAGAGAATACTCCCATGATTGTGTAGCGATTTCTTCAAGACCTATTCAATTCCTTATTGTTCAGCTTACAGTGCCAGAAAAAAGGGCCTGTTAAAGTTAACATCTGCTAACTAATCATGGAACAGACCATCCCAACATTCCACAGGGTTTGAACATTGCTATGAATTTTGATTACTATCAACTTTGGCTGGATTAAAGAAGCACTTTACTGTTAGACTTTTGAAACCTACAAAAACTTATTTCTTTAGAGGAAATGCTTCTAAAAAGAAATCTTTTCATTCAGTTCAGAACATATGACCTAGCATTGCAAGCATGTCTAGTATTAAAGGTAGAAATAAATCAATCTGGTGACCTACATTCCTCTGATTTTTTAATTAAATACTTCATTTTGAGAGTGTTAACATCCCACAGTAGATTTTGAAATGCAAATATTGTTTGGATGGGCTGATGTACAGATTGGTTCTTCTGAGTTCCACTCCATGTGTTTTGCTTGCCTGACACTGACAGTACATCCATATATGCTGGATTCCCAGCTTTTGGGATGATTTTCTTTGAGGTGATGCATTCATGTCTGAGTGAGGCAATCCAAGATGAACTTCTGAGCACTTCTCACCCAGCTGTGCTCTGGTTGGAGCTGTGTGTGCTGTGCAAACAGAACCCCCCCAGAAGTCAATTGTATAAACTTTCTATGAAGCCATGGATTCCATATCTCTGCATTAGGATGGGAATCATTTGTGCTCTGTGCTTGACAAATTATAACTGCTGAGTAATTATTTACTGTTTCCAGTGTATAATATGTAATTTACACTAACTGGGATTATTCTCTGACAAACACATAAACCATGCATGCATACTCAGAGCTTGTTTTTTTCCTATTTTTCCAACTTTTTATTCCAAAATACTTTCCTTTTAAAATTAAAAAAATCCACAGTATTAAACACAAACCCCACTCCCTCATTACAAGAATAAAAATTCATTAGAAGAACATTTGACACCTCACTGCATTTAACTGGAATGAAGTGCTTTCGCCTCGGGAAAGGTCTCTGTCCCTCTTGCTCCAGAGAACCTCGTGTTTTGGGAGAGCTGAGCACTCAGAGGATGCCAAACACTGCAGTCAGATCATATCCATCAGAAGAGAGACAGCCAAAGCATTATGTCAGAGGCCTGTCAGTAACTGGGGAGCACAATGAAGGGACGTCCCAGGCACTGAGCCCATCACAGGTGTCACCACCACTATTGTCCCGTCCATCCAACACGTCATTTCCCCCCTGCCCCTTTAACAGAAATACACATGGAACTCAAATTTCGACAACACCACAGCTAAATTATAAAGAAGGGATTATTTCAGCCAATTTTCAATAGCAAAGTGGGTGGTCCTCAAGACTTTTTATAAATACCCTTCCAACATTTGTGTGAAAAGTTGAATAGGAGACCACACAACAACCAAGGATTATGTGGCACTGCTCTAAAGGGGAAAGGGAGGAGAATCAAACATTTCTTGCCCAAGGTTTGTTACTGTGGGATACTATTATGTGAAGCCCTTCAGTTCATATAGAACATCGCATTAAATTACATGGCAAGAATGAATAACTGCTTTGTCACATACAGAATCACACATTATTTTGCTTTTTAAAGATTGTGAAAAGTGAAATAGTGTACCAAACTCCATTCCAAAAAGCTTTGGTTATTTAAATCCAGTCTGCATTTTACCCAAGGTATTCCCTTTGCATAAAAGTTTAAAAGTTCCTAAGGCTGCAAAGCCAAATACCACAGAAGTTTAGGTATGAGCCAATTAAGTTTCCAGTAATGTTAAAACTGGACACGTAACTGTGCAGCTCAGTCTGATGTCATAATGAACATGCAGTTTACAGCCACCATTTTAATGACATTAACTGACAGCAGAGCCAGCCAGGACAGGAAAGGTCATGGTCAGGAATACTGGTTTCAGTTCCTGCTGGGAGAAGAAAGTATAGGATTGTATATTGTGGGACAGTTCTGTTCCAAGATACATGTCAAAATCATCTTGAAGCTCAGAGCTGGCACTGAAATTTAGTGTGAATTGTTCCATATTGGAAGACTTTAGAGCCACAACTGAGATGGAAATCATTAGACAATGGTCAAAGTGCAGTCAAAAGCCCAGGTATGGGAAATACAGGTCAGTAACAAACAGGAAAAACAGCTCAGTAAAAAACCTCACCGGTTTTATGTGGAACTAAATCACAGGCACGCATCAGGCAACATCCTTCCAATCTCAGAGTGCATAAAGAGCTAGAGAATACAAATATTTAAAACCTAAAATGACCATCATTCTATTGAGTTGGATATTTGGCTTTTCATGTGATAACAGCAGAGGTACCAATAAAAGGATTCATACAATTCTCAAATCTGTGTGAACCCAGCTGAAGCTCCAGACAGATTTAATATCAAAGGTGTTGCTTGGTTTACATCTTTAGCAGTTACAGGTGTGCTGAGGATGACAACAAACACAAGGCACTTCTCTAGAAACACCCTCCTGACACCACGGGCTCTGCTCTGTCCCTGCCATCCCCACAAAGCACAGGATGTTCTCATCAGCAGTTATCCCAGGATAGCTGCACTGATGATAACCCACGCACAAAATTGTGTGCAATGCATGTGTCCAAAATATTTACAAGCAACAACTCAAGTTCCAGGCTCCACTGGCAGTTCACAGCATCCTCTGCTGTAGGGGAAGGACCCCTGAACAGCAGCCAGCCAGTCATCCTCCTGGATGGACAGAACAACTGGAAGATGTAGAAAAGGCTCATTGTCACTGCAACTGTGTCTAATTTATAAACTGAAATCCCAGGGGCCTTCATCTTGCATCATGCAATGGGATGCAGCCAAGCTCTGCTTTCTGCAGGGAGGGAAGAGGCCAGGGGGTATAAAATATGCCACCTTTTCCAGAGCTTTCTTATCACTACCTGTGAAGCATTGTGCCTGCTTTCAATCACTTCTGCTGATTGCCTACTATTAATGTCACTCATTCTCTTCAGCAATTAAGCCACCTCTTTCTTAGATGTGCCTTTGTCTCTCCCTGGCACATTTCCTTGTCTAATCCTCTTTTCCAGATGGCATAAGGACGCGAGATAAGTGTTGCTAAAAGTTGCTTAGCAATGCAACACATGCAAGGTTTGGAAATGCTGACGTCCACATAAGCACTATCTCTACATCACACATTTCTGCAGAGAAACAAAGGCGTGAACACCCGCAGTGACACGGGAGGCCCCCAGAAAAAGAGCCACCGGTGCCCAAAGGGAGCAGGGAGGGAAAAGGCAAAGCTCCAAGCTCTCAGCGATGGGATGAGTTATACTGCAGGGGGTTTGTTTGTGTTTGGCTTGGATTTTAAACCAGAATTGGAAATTCTGCTTTAAACACATAAAGCCCCTTGTGTTTTAGCAAGGCCTTGTCTTCTCTGTGATTCAGAGACACAGAATGCCACAGACACAAAGCCACTGCAAGCTGCTGATAGAGACCAAACCAGAAATGGATGCCCCATCCCTGGAAGTGTCCAAGGCCAGGTTGGTCAGGCCTTGGAGCAACCTGGGGCAGTGAAAAGTGTCCCTCCCCATGGCAGGAGTGGAACTGAATGGGCTTTAAGGTCTCTCCCAACCCAAACCAGATTCTATGAAGAGTTCATGACAAGCAGGAACTGATAAAGGCAAAGCTGTTTAACATCAGCTTAGTATCAACCCTACAAATCCTCCTCTCCTAAGAATCACTGATAGGGAATTTATTCCTGCAACTGCACCATGTAATTGTGGATTGTTTCTAAACTCTACAGCAAATGTGTTTATATGGAATTTATTTAAACTACAATTAAATGTTACGGGTAATAAATAAGAACACTTAGTACATGAACAGTAGTAATTTCACAGGGTCATATTATCATATTAATTCATTTCTGCAGCAGCCTACGAAAACAGGTTGGCATGACTCATTTTGTGTTTGAAAAACCTGAGATGTTACGAATTTATTCATCATGGGGAGCAAGTTCGAAACAGCCAGTTCTGAGAAAACAACTGAACAGTAGTAAATGAACTACAGAAATTCACACATAGCTTTACTCAGGGTAGTCTCTTACTAACCAGAATTTAGTGGTCCCCTCCAAAAGCCATTAAAATAGAGCTCAACATTTACTAGTGGGGACATTCAAGCATGGTCTTTAAATCAGAAATAGTTTTATTTATATTTTTACATCATATATCCTTATATGTTGTAATCATAATTATGTTGTAATCATAATTAAGATTTGGGAAGATTTATTGCATCTTCAAATGATCTACTGCCACCCATATACAGCCTAATACCAAATAACCGAAATTGCAGAAATTTAAATAATTTGCACTGAACTGGAGCCATGAGGGATGTTCTGAGCAGGCACCTGAGATTGATTCCTGCAGGTGAGGAAGCCCAGAAGGCTGGGCACCTGTTTGTGTGGTTAACAGGTGTGCCAGACAGCAGGGCTTCCTCAGGAACCAGGACAAACCACATGCAGCCAAAGCACACGAGGAAGCAGCCACGGGGACAGAATGCAACGAGGCAGCAGCCAGACAGGAGGGATCACAGGGAGGAAACAGTTTTATGGCAAAAAAAGAGAGTGTTTTCCTTCATTAACCTCTGCAAACTTCATTCATGTGTCATTGTTTCCTTTCGTGCTCAAACCTGTGCACATAAAAATGCATGAAAACCAGACAGGGCCCCACAGGTCACTGGCGGCTTTATTTAATTATTTTTAAAATCAGCTTTCAGACACTCTGCTCCGTGTTCTCTATTACTCACTTACAGTTTCTGTCTTTCACCCCTTTGCAACATTTTTTACCGTGTGCAAAACCAGTTTTACTGTTAAAAAGGAGATAAATCAGAGTCGTTTGCTATTTCTGGTCTCCTCTGTTGATAGTTGTAATTATTACTTGTTTACTGGACATTTAATCGACCCGAATCCCTGAAGATTCCCAGACTGCAATGTGCTGTTAACTGACAGCATCCACTCACTAAAAAAATTATCACTTGCCAAGGATTGATCTAAAAATCTGGCCCTCATGCTGCTGCAGCTGAAACTGAGGACAGATTAAACATTCAGGACAGGATTCAATCCATTCAATCCATTCTACACCCCACAGAAGTAATGCTGAGATACCCTAGGGCTTGAAATATTTGCCTATGGTTTTTTGCTCCCACAGATTCAGGATGTCTACGGTACTATTTCAGGAGAGGGGAAAAAACCCCAGATTTTTCACAAAATCCCTACAGTTTGATACAGTTTTCAGGCATAGAACTATCTGTGAGATGTCTGGGTGCACTGATGGATCAGCAATAACGTTTGGTGTTCACTGAAATAATCTGACCAAAGAAACAAACTTCAAAATCACGTGCAAAACCTTATGAGCACAAAGCAGACAGAATTCCCACGTCCTTAAGATTTGCCCTTTTTCGGGCACTGAACCAAGTTTTGTCATTTATTTTACAACCAGGTTTGTGTCCCCTGGGCTGCCCGGCCATAATTCCTCCACTGATGATCTTTAATATCCCTCCCAACCCGGATTGTTCCAGGATTCTGATTCTTTCCCATATTTCCTGTTTATTTTCCAGAAGGCTGGTTAGCTCTTCTATAAATCTAGGATAATCTATGCCAAGTAAATAAATATATCGTTCTAAACAGCTTTTAAAAACCCCTTTAACCTTTTATTTTGCTTGAAAAAAGGGTATTTATGTTCTTATTGTTTCATGTTAAGCTATATAATTTGAAAGCACTATATGCTGAGGGATTACTTGTATTAAGGGCGTGTCTTTAAAGTTATATATAATAATATACAGTTATATGTATATATTTATGTGTAAATATATAAAATAGTTCTATATTTTATATATTTACACATAAATATATCAATATATTGTATCATTTGTATATTAATAGATGTAATTTTAACCTATTTATTATATGTATGAAATAAATAAGTGTACTCGTATACTTGCATACTATGAATACTAAATTAATAGATTTTCAGAAGTGTCAGGGGGGTTTTTTTGGCATCTTGTCACTTTTAAGCACGTATTGAGTGTAAACTTTAGTACTAAATGCTGCAGCCACAGAGCCTGAAGAATTTACTGATTCAGCCCCAAAACAGATGCTGGAGAGACGCCCAGTGGTGCCCAAAGGCGGTACAAAACTCTTCGGAACAGCCTTGTGGCAGCGAATTCAGGGAAAATAAATTATGATCCTGGGGTTCGTTCATCAAGTTATTTCTGTTTCATGAGAACAAACGCACCTCAGCACGTGTAGGGATGTTTGTGTCACCTCTTTTTCCAAGTAACGAGTATGTCTTGTCTTCTCCTACTGATTTTGATGCCCAAACGTTCAAGTGCTCATGAAGTAAAATATACTGAACTCCTTAAAACTTTAAATCCTTCATCAGCTTTGGCCTCATTCTGTGAGGGGGCTGCGCTCGGCTCGGTTCGGTTCGACTCGGCCCGGTTCGGCCCATCTCGGTGGAGCTCGGTTCGGGCTCGGCTGACTTCGGCTGGGCTCGGTTCGGCCCCGCCCACGGCCGCTCCTCCCCCCCCGCCACCGCCCCGCCCGCCCCAGCAGCCGCTCCCATTGGCTGCGCGAGCGCGGGGGTGGAGCCTGGAGCCCCCCTCAGGGTAGCAGGGCGGGCCCGTTCAGCGGCACGCGGCCCGTCCTGTAGTGCGCTCGGTCCGCGCCGGTACCGCCCGAGCCCGCCCCGCCTCCCAGGCCACACACACCCCTCCCACCTCTCCGCCGGTACCGCCCCACCCGCTCCTCGTCCGCCCGTCACGGACCGCGCACACGTCCCACCGCCCCGCCCGGCGCCGCGGCCCCTCCCGCTCCCGGGGACCAATAGCGGGGCAGCACCGGGGCTGTGCCCCGCCCCTGAACCCCGGAAGCGGAAGGGGATCCCGGTACTGCCGCCATATTGGTCTGTGGAGGGGCGGGAGCGGAAGGCAGGACCGGCCCGGTGGCCTGTGAGTACCGGGACCGACCGCGGCTGGAGCGGGGTGGGAGCGGGAGCGGTCACTGCGCCTCCGGGCCGCCGGGCGCGGCGCTGACACCCGCGGGCAGGCGAGCGGGGGCCTGGAGCGAGCGGCCCCTCCGGGAGCGCGGGGGCTGCTGCGGGCTGGGCGCTCCGGCCGGGGCCTCCCGGGGCTCGTATCCCGCCTCTGCCGGCCCCGCCCCGCCCTGCTCCGCTCCGTGCTGAGGCAGCGCGGCTCCCCGCGTTCATTGTACCGCGTGTCCCGCCGCGCCGGGCTGAGCAGAGCCCGGGCAAGGGAAAGTCCCCGCTTGCGGGCACAAGCGAGAAGCGCAGGTGCTGCTCAGCTGCTGCTGCAATGGATAAAATTAAACAGTGCCTTTTTTTAGTGTGAAAAACCAATCTGAGCGACCAATGAGCTGTTTCCCCGTGGCTGTCCATTCACCCAGTTTTTAATAAATCACCTTAGCGTGTTGCTCTTCAAAGACATTTCCTCTATGAGATAAGATAACTTGAATGAGTAATGTGTTTTTGTTAGCTATCTGCTTCACTTATATTTTAAATTTAAGAAAAATCTGTATCACGGGTAGAGCTGTGCTCAAATTCTGTACCTCTGTGTGATGATGTGAGGCTTAAAGTAAATATTCTTCTCGCCGGAGGTTCTGCTGTTCAGAACTGAGAGATCAGTGGTGTTTGTAATGCAATTACACAACAATTTTGGGAAAAAGCATTGTGGGGTTCAGGCTGTACCTTCGCTTACGTGGTGTTTTCAGCAGAGAAAATTGCCGTAATACAGTTTTGTTTTAGTAGCAGTCTCAGTTCTGTTGGTAGCAAACTCTTCCTCCGTTGGTTGTGTTGATCTCTGTTTCTGCCTGAGTGTTGGCTGTGCTGGAGAGCGCTCACAGCTGGGCAGGGAAACTCATCTTACATCTACGAGACGGGAGAGAGGCTTTTCACAAGGGCCTGGAGTGACATGACAAGAGGGAGTGGCTTAAAACTGCCCGAGGGAAGGGTTAGATGGATATTGGGAAGAAATTCTTCCATATGAGGGTAGTGAGGCCCTGGCACAGGGTGCCCAGAGAAGCTGTGGCTGTCCCTGGATCCCTGGAAGTGTCCAAGGCCAGGCTGGATGGGGCTTGGAGCAAGCTGGGATAGTGGAAGGTGTCCCTGCCCATGGGAAGGGGTGGAATGGGATGATCTTTAAGGTCCCTCCCAACCCAAATCATTCTATGGTTCCATGATTATGAAAGAGAAATTGCAACTGTCTGGGTTTAATCATTCCCTTAAACCAACACAACGCAGTGTTCTTAATTGTAAGCTGTTCTCAGAGCGGTGCCAAGGGCTCCTGCTCTTGATAATTGTTCGTTATAGGTGTTTCCCCGGCAAAGTTTTCATGTGATAAGAAATATTACCTTCAATTCCAGTCTGTGTCCTGTGATTAAACTGAGCCCCAGAGAGGTTTCTCCTCAGTAGAACTGTTGTGTTTCTTGGTCTGCTCTGGAAGAACTGTGTGCATGGTAAAAAATAATACATAATCACATCTAATGTAATATTTTACACCAAGCAAATCCCTGCTCCAGCATAAAGTCTTCAGTAGCCTCACACATGATTTTCCACTTGCACTGCTCAGGGTAACATTTACAACATTGTCGTGTAAGGTCTGCTTGTAGCCCATATTTGTTGTGAATGTATCTGTAGAATTAATTTTGAGACTATAATAATTTTCATTGGTCTCTGATAAATTATTGTGTGATTCTAAGTAGTTGAATAACTTTTTGTTATAGCTTTATACTTCAGGACATTAAAAATTACCCCAAAATAAAGCACCAAATGATGCTCAGCTAAGAATGCTGAATAATTTCTGCCCTGCAGAGTGTGGGGAGAAGAATAATAACTTTGTTTTGCCTGTAATGGAAAAGTGTGTACATTGTGTGATCTTCTACTCAGTTCTTTTCTTTTAGCTATAGCTTGCATCAAAGTGGACTCAGCTCTTGAAGCCTGCTAATGAGTCCCCTTAGCTTTTGAAGTTAACAGGGCACCTTTTTTTCTACATTGTAATTATTCCATAGGATGTAGTTTTCAGATGTTTACAGAAAAAAATACAAAGCTTTAAGGTTTTGTGCCTCCTCAAATTGTCCTTGATCTTAAATTTTCTGCAACACTCACTGTATTGCAGCCTCTAAGACAAATAACTTTTTTTTTTTTTAATTTATGAATGTTTCATACAGATCTGTTATCCTCTGAGGCTCTTGAGTAGGGCTGAATGTACTCCCAGTATCCCAGGGTTACATAGTCCCACCCACAGATGAGGATTCCAGGAAGTAATGCCAGGGATTGCTCTTGGTGATGTGGCAAAATGTTTCTGCTTAGGATCCACTTTGTTTGGCTTCTATCTTGAAGTGAGCTGTAAAACTCACTGATAAGAAAAAATAAAGCTCTCCAACTGGTAGCAGAGGCATGGACTGAAAAATAATCCCCTTTGGTAATTTTTTAATTTGAATTCAGGCCCTTTGACTACAGTTTTGCTCTTGTATAAAACTTTTCTGTCACTGCTCAGCTCTTGGTGTTGAAGAGACAGAGGAACTCACTGAATGATTCCAGCGTGGGCAGCATTTTGGGTTTGGTGCTCTGACAGAGTCTGAAACCACTGCTGTGCAGAGTCCTGAATTTATTTCTTCACTGTGTAGTTACTCATTATTTAAAATCCTAAGCAGCTTTTTAAAAAACCTCTACTTGCACTGATTTTGTTCTTTTCCTTTGGAGACTGAGGTGGCAGGAGACAGGTGCTGCAGTTCCTGTCTCACAGCTTAGGGGTTGTGCCTTAGCAAGGTCACAGTGTCCAACTGGGCTCTTCCTGAATTTCCTTATACACTTCTTTATTTCCTTTCCCAAAATCCACTGGATCCTGTCTTGCCTTTGTAAAACACCCTGTTCTTTGCTTTCTTGGACAAGGAATTTTCATTCATTTTGGCATAAATGTCCTCTCTTTAAGAATACTTCATTCAGAATAATTTGTTTCAAACAGAACAAGCCAGAAGAATATTGTGTGTAAACACAAGTTCAGAGAATGTGCTGTAAACCTCCCTGAGCTTAGATTTTGCATTTCAATGTTCCCTTGTCCCATGTTTTGTTTCCACAGCCACCATGTCAGAAGGGGACAGCATTGGGGAGTCTGTGCATGGAAAACCTTCCGTGGTCTATAGATTTTTCTCAAGACTTGGACAGGTTGGTTTTGTGAAGGATTTTTCTCACTCCTTTAGAGGCAGATCTCACTGCAGCTTCTGGAACTCACTGCTTTGTTGGCTGGGTTGTTGAAATGCTACAATCTATACAAAAGATTTCTTTTGAAGCCTTTTAAAATAGATAAATACCTATAATAAATGGCTTACTGAAATATTTAATGGGTATGTGTGTGACACTGCGCAGTGAAAATATGTTGTTACTGTCAGAAATGAGAAGTGAGTTCAGATTTCATTTCAAATTCATCTTAAGGGAAGCAACTTGCATAAAATACAGAAAATTTAAAGTGCTTTACATTAGGGATTTTTTAAGCATTAGGGATTTTTTTTCCTGTGTAAAAATACAGAAGTTGTAAGGGTAGTTCTGTGTAATTTATTTGTAGTAAAGAATACAAGTGTTTCATGTTATTTTCTTTCCCAAAATATTCCTCCTAAGTGCTTCCTTTTGCCCATACTACCCTCAAATGAGCTTTATCCGTTGTGCATCAGGTATTTTACAGTATTTATTATTTACTGTGCACTTTGTGTTTCCTCCTAGATCTACCAGTCCTGGTTAGACAAATCCACCCCCTACACCGCAGTGCGATGGATTGTAACGTTGGGGCTGAGCTTTATCTACATGATTAGAGTTTATTTACTGCAGGTAAGACAACTGGATTTGATGCTGAAGTAGTTCCAGATGTTATTGCTGGTCTAATTTTGATTCTAAGAGGGGTTTTGAAGTGTGCTGTTACTTTAGAATCGTGTAGTGTATCACTGAGCACGTGGCAGAAGGTAAATTGTGAAGAGAGAACCCATCCTGTGGGTGTGGAAGTTGCTGCTGCAGAGAGAAAAATGTGTGGATAATTGAGGATATTCATCTGATGGCAATCTGAAATCACAAAATAAATCTCAGAAAACTGTTGTAATTAAGTTTTTGCTTTTATATTAATGCTGTGTAACAACATGCTCAGGGCCAGGGGTTTCTTTCTGTACTGAAAACAGTAAAGAATGGCTTTGTCAGCATTTCTGTCCCTGCAGGCCAGGGGCAGACTATTCCCCACTAATCAGATGTTTCTGTTTCCTGCCAGTCTGCACTTCAGAACTTGGGAACTGTTATTCCCAAAAGCTGAAGATTACAGAATGCAAAACCTTCACAGGTCATAGTAGTAGGAACATTTCAGGCACTGAAGGCTACAAAGATGATTAAAAAAGGGGTGGTTTTATGCTCTTTACTACTTTAGAAGTCCACACCTTGAACATAGAGAGCCTGGATGCCAGACCATGGTTTCATGTTCAGTCTGTCACTACATGAGAGATTTGTTCTCCTGTCATGTTCTAAGATTTTGAGAATTCCTGACATTTTTACAGAAAACTTCCAGTTAATACAAGGACGTAGAAAAGCTTCTCAAGGGAGCAAAAAACCCAGGTTGTTTAATCTTGTTAAAAAATCAGTATCAGGAAATGATTTTCAGGAGGATTTTCCCCCTTGTCTGTTTCTTCCCGTGCAGGGTTGGTACATTGTGACATATGCCTTGGGAATCTACCACCTCAACCTCTTCATAGCTTTCCTGTCGCCAAAGGTAGACCCCTCTCTAATGGAGGATTCAGGTATGAGGAAAAGTTCCTTTTTACCTTTTTATCATTTGAAACTCAGTTGAACTTCCAGCTCCTTTTGCCTGATACAGCAGTGTAAAGATAATGCAATTTTAGCACTGTATTGTATTTTTTTTTAGACCTGAAGAAAATCTATACAATTTAACATCAAGAGTTGCTATAAAGTTTGTCCTTTTTATGGGACTTGAATGTATTCCATGTTGTACTAGTTTTCTGTGTTTTGAAAGGAGCTTTATGTGATTTAAGCTCTCCCCATAGTAACTCAAGTAGCCTGGCATTCCTATTCCCTATTTTCTTTAAAGGAATCTATATTAAGTTTATTTTAAGGAGTCTATGTGAATTTGCATTAAACCAGCAACTCTTAACTGGAATCCACATGTGAGGATGGAAATTTGGTGTGGTTTTGTTTTGTGAGTTTTTTTCCGTCTTAAGATAGAAAGTAAAATAAAAACTGGACTCTGAATAGTGTAAAAAACTACTGTGAGGAGGTTTGTGGTTTGGTTTCTTTTCTGTTATTTTTAGATGATGGTCCTTCCTTACCTACAAGGCAAAATGAAGAATTTCGGCCTTTCATTAGAAGGCTCCCAGAATTCAAATTCTGGTGAGTGGATCCATCTGCCTGTGATCTGTTTTTGAAAAATACAAATATCTGCATGACATTAGTGGTAACTGGACTTGAAGCATTAATTGTTACTATTATTTTTCAGGCACTCTGCCACTAAAGGAATCCTGGTTGCTATGGCCTGTACATTCTTTGAGGCTTTCAACGTTCCTGTGTTTTGGCCAATCCTTGTGATGTACTTCATTATGCTATTTTGTATCACTATGAAGAGGCAAATCAAGGTAACTTGGCAAGAGCAGAGAATTTGTGATGTCAGGATTTACAGCATTGCTCTAAACTGGCTCCATTCAGTGGAGCCCCTTCAGGGGTTAAATGTGCTGCACACACTTATTTTACTGGAGGAACTTTGGTAACTAATATTTGAACATAAATTGTTCAGGTGGGGCAAGTTTACAGTGTTGAGCAGATTTTACAGAACTTTTTTCTTGTTTTCAAAAGGTTTTGGCTTCAGAGTGCAGTGTCAGGGTTTTATGCAGGTTCTCATCCACTTCCTGGGGCTATTTTGGATGCAGAGGTGTTGAAGCATCTCTGGTGGGTGAAAAGGGAAGTTCTCCCAAGGTGGTGTCAGAAAGCAGCTGGGGAAAAGGGAAGGAACATGGGCAAGTGATTCAGACCATTTTGACAAATTACTTACAGTATGTTAGATTTTAAAAAATAACTGATTTTTTTTTCCCAAGACATTCAGAATTTTGGATAGGTACTATGATTCAAAGTGGTAAATTAAAGATGAAAGGGTAGTAAAGAATTAGTACCTCTGTGCTCTCTCCAGTTTCCTGTGGTTCCCTGTTCACTAATCTTCACTGTAGTGTACAATCTGTGGGGTAACCCAAAATCTGACATGTATAAAACTGCTCTCATGCTCCTATTCAGATTTAAACTGCTGTAGGATTAGCTATTTCATTACCTTTACTTAGAACTCTCCATCTGGAGGGCTCAGTAATTTACAGTGTGTATTATAAACCATTTTTTCTAAATACTGTGTCACTTTCTTGCCTCAACAACTGCTGTTTTCTCTTTGCAGCACATGATAAAGTACAGATATATACCCTTCACACATGGCAAGAGGAAATACAAAGGGAAAGAGGATGTGGGGAAGACCTTTGCTAGCTAGGAAGAAGCAATCAACCTGTTGACCAATTCTACTGCTCACTAAAGGAACGATTTTGAGCCATTGTAACAATGCCTTTTTTCTTCATAAAAGTGATTAACAGAGTGGTGACAAAGCAGTTGAATTTTCATTTTACGAGGATCTTGCTGTTTTTATCTGAAATATCAGTTTCTCGAGGAAACTGGCATTCTAACCAAATTGCATTGAGTTTATTCTCTTTTGTAAGAAGTCGGAGAAACTTTGGATAATCCCATGGATTTGGGATAATGTATTTCTTTCAAGATCCGTTGCACTGGAGAGGTTAATGGCCTAGAGTTGGATATTTTTACATAGTTCTCCTGCTCAACATCACCCTGAAGTGCTGTGCACATCTGTGGAGGAAAGTGTAAGCTGGCACACGTGATGCTGTTTTCTGCTTCATGGCCGTGTGCTGTTCTCATAGAAAAATTCAGTAGACCTAAATTAGATGCAGAACTTAAGCCAGTTTCCTAAATGCATGGTATTACTGAGTTATAACCAAACAAATATAGATAGGAATAAGAAATTACTAAATTATGGGGTTTGCAGTAGGGCAAAAATACTCATTTAGCTTCTAAAGCAACTCGTTTGTGTTGGGTTTTAATGCCAGTTTCACTGTTCCATCTCCCAGCAGATGCTAAAATTGGGCTCTTTTGTGATGACTCAGAACTTTGTTCAAACTCTTATCACAATTTCCTTCAAGGACCTGGAATTATAAAAAAAAATATATATTTTAATTGTTATTAGTTGGAGTTTCTTTCATATTTAATGGTTTCTTGAATAATTGAAGTTGACTTCATGCAGCCCCACAGGACGTGCCCAAACTGGCCAGAACAGAAAGTGGTGGGGGTTTTAACACAGATTTTCTTTTTTTTTATGGGGGGAAAAAAATGAGAGATAAATGACCTGCATGTAAACTTTTTCATGTGATACAACTGCAGTTTTATTAAGTGACTTTTTAATTCCAAAATTTATTAAAAGACAGTGTTCCCCTTTACTTGTTCTCTATCTTTATATACATCTCTTGATCTAACAGTATTTATGACTCCTTTTCAATAATGGTTGCCCTCAGTTTACCTTTATGCAATGCCTTTTTCAACTCTTCAGGGAGCATTCACCTGCAGAAGGTAGGAAAATATTAGCTCTTGGAAGATTCTGAATGGAATTCAGCAGCTTCAGCAGACAACTAATTGGAAAATGTATGTAGGCACCTTTTCCTCTGACCTTGTGAAATGAAGGCTTTGTGGAGCTCTGGAATTCAGTAATCCTGGGAAAGTGACAGGGAGTTTTAGCTGACATTGACCTGTGGCTTTTTGTTGTTTTGCATGTGTTTGTTTTATTAGCAGTGTGGAAAACAGGAATGTAAGCACTTAAAAATGAGGGAGACAGCACCCAGAATAGGCATTTTAAAGGTACCAGTCAGGGAGGAAAAATGTGACATTAATACTAAAATTACCAACTGGGATGACTCCTACTAAAACAAGAGTGTTAATGACATCCATTGCAAATCTGACATTTTTACCTAAGCTTTGAGGTTTAGTTTAGGCAAGTTTAGGTTGATGCCTTCCTTTTGGGAAGGCAGGTGCCCTGCATCCAGTGGGATTAAGTTTTCAAACATGGATTGTAGGAGCTGATGGGCCAACAGTGCAGTTCCCCAGCTGCATCTCAGCCTGCCATGGCCAGGCAAGTCCAGTGACATTTTGTTAAACTTTGCTCTGCTGTGTCACTTAAAAGTGTTAAAAATTATTTCCCCTTAAAGAATACATGAAAAACTTGTCTGGACAGCTTCAAAGATACTCCCAGTCACCAGTTCCTTCCTGTTTTTGTGTGCAACAAAATGTTTTTCCTTACTGTTTTAGGAAGGAGCTGAGGCAGTGATTTCCTTAGTCTGTTCTCATTTGTGATATGGATTGTCTTTCTTCCACTGTTGCCTTGACAGTTAAATAGGTGAGGAATGCCTCAAAGTTTTCTGGTGTGAGAAGGGATGGTATCACTTTTGTAGTGATGATGAAGTGTTCACATAGTTATCAGCAACTATTTTTTATTCCATTTATAGATCCCATGAAAAGTTAAACTAAATTTACTGGGTTATATACTACTTGGAGATTTAATTATTAGCTGGATAACCAAGATCTCTGCAGCACAAATACCCATCTTAAAAGTGCTTTTAGTGAAGCACACCTGGCCCTGCCCCTGAGTCCACATTCAGTGGCATTTTTGAAAGATTTATTGAAATTGTAACTCATGATGCACAGGCTGGATCACCTGGGTTCTCTTTCTTACATGTACTTGAAAAATAAAAATAAATTGATCTTCTGCATCTTCTATCATGCAAGAATGACAGCATATGTTAACAACTAACAATCCTTTTCCCTGTGCTTCAGGGATATTGGTAACAGCCCTGGACTTTGGAAAGCACCCCTTGTTACATTGCTAGAGCCTCAGGGTCTGCAATACTTGCTGAAAAGTCTCCATTGCTAACAGTGATGGAAAAACCTGAGTTTGGAAGCTGAGTGTTAAAACATCAGTGTGCACAATCTGCATTACTGGGGCTTTGCAGTTGTTGTTTCTGTTGATCTAAGCAGATTTCACAGACTGTCAAATCACAGAACCCTGCTTTATTGCAAACACAAGGGCACATGGCATATAAATATAACCAGAACTTCCACTGCACTTCCAGCTTAGGCATTGGGTACAGCTTCTGTTCTTTACCCCTGAAGTCCACAGCATGGACATTATCATGTTACAGGAGAAAGGGAGTCTTAAGATTAAATCATGGAATTTTATTAATACCTTAAGGATGTTATGGAAGACTGGAGGACTCATCTACACTTGTATTTTTGAGAATGAGAATTTAAGTTTTCCATTGTCCAAAATGAAGAAAACAATTAAACTTGTGTTAAGCATGTTTTAGAAACCCATTTTTAATATGGTCAAGAGCTACATCAGAACAGCCAGAAGGGTAGAAGCAGAAATAGCTTTATTCTGTCACACAGGAATGTTGTGCCACCTTGCATAGGCAGTTTCCAGTTTAATAAAGTCTTTTCTTGAACCAACTCAAGCTGTAGGACAAGTATGAGAGGATGAGCTGGGGCCCTTGCCAGGAGACAGAAGAGGTTCCCTTTACATTTGGTAGTGCCGTAGGTAGATCAGTTTCTGAGCGTGAAACTTCTCTCTGCACAATGGACATTCTGCCTACAGAAAGAAAAGGGAGTAGATGGACATACTGAATAGTTCTATTTAAAAAAAAATCTGAAGAGAACTGCTTAGCTACTTTTAGAAAATAATTTTTCAGTCCCAACTGTGGTATAAGCTCCCCTGAGCCAGCCCAGTTTAACGTGCTCCCCTTACTGACCTCACCTATGTAAGTGTCAACTCCATATGTGCTGGTCAGCTCTGGGTGCCTTAGTGAGAGCCAGGGCATCAGCAGCCAGGCTGGGGGGCACTTTGCAGGGTGGGTGTGCTGTGTACTCACCCTGGTGTTGCACCAGGCAGTGATGCACTCCCAGCAGAAGAGGTGCCCACAGGGGGTGGCTGTGCTGTGCCTCCGCTCCTCCAAGCACAGTGTGCACCGGGACTGGCGCCCCACAGCTGCCTCCTTGCTCGTGCTTCTAATTAACACAGGCACAGGGGGGTTAATTGCACTTACCCTGCTTGTCAGAAATAACACCATTCTGAAGTAAACCCCGTGCTCAACTATCGACCCTTTTCATGAAGGTCTCAAAAACACCAAAGCATGAAGTTCAAGACATGCGCAAAACAGCAAGGGATTAGTTTTGCTAATTAATTAAATGTTACATTACATCAGATTGTAACCTAAATTGGTCGCTCCTGTGTTGTCCCTGTTCAGGACAGCTGTGACATTCCCACCTCTTTCCTAGGAAGTAAGAACCATCTCTTACTTCTGGTGAGCGAGGTTGCGGTGCAGCCTCCACTCCTGCCTTGCTCTCTGCCTCTGTTTGAAGCTGTACATCTGAACTCCAATGGTCAGCAGAAGGTGGAAGAGTGAAATTATTCCAAGGAACTTGTAACTTGATCGGATACTCTGATCTTCTCCTTGAAGTCCTCCAAAATGCAGCTACACAATTCACAGAAAGAGAGATGTTTTGTTACTGTGGTTTTAGGAAATGGTTCCCCCTCTCCCCATCTGCAATAAACTTGATTTGGGATTCTCATTATGCCTAAAAAAATTGACATTTTAGGAGTTCTCAACTAGCTGTCTCAGGAGGTGTAACCACCTTCAGTCAGGCTGGACTTAGCTGCTGTCTGCCCTTAAAAATTGCAGCTTTAATTGGTTTGGTTTTTTAATGTATCACAGAGCAAACAGACACCTTTTTCCCATAATGATGCTGGGAATTGTTGAGAACTTGCAGCTATACTCATTTCTGGGCTAGCATGGCTGATTTTTTTTGTAAAGATACAAAATTATACAGAAAAGTGCTACCTAAATGTTTACTGGATGTTGTTCAAAATGGTATTTCCCATGGATTTATCAAGTCTGCCTCTCACCTCCAGTGTATTTGTGGCAGACAGACTGAAGTTACACAGGTATTAATTTGTGCCACCACATTCATATTTATTACCTGTAACCTCTTGACTGCAAGAACACATCACCCCCCATATGAAGCAAAACCTTCCCTCTCACCCCTCTGCTCTGCCTGTATAATAAACCACAGCCAAATTCCTTAATCCATCTTACACATGACACCCCAAGAAGAGGCCAAAATTCTGCAGTGGACACACCTTAAAGCAAAACCACTTACATAGGAGATCCCTGTGATCCTTTTGGACAGGTGATAGAAGGTGCCCTGGATGTAGAACACTGCCAGGTGGAGCCGGTGCAGCAGAGGGATGGATTGTTTAAGCACATACACAACTTGGGAGGCCGTTTTCTTCTGCTGCTCCGTGAGCTCCCCAACCTGCCTCCGAATCCAGCTGCGAATTAAAGTCCTGCTGGGAAAGCCAAGTGCTGGGGGGTTCTCTGGGGTCCTGGATTCCTCAGCCTCCATCTGCAGCTCGTGTTCCAGGTGCATCAGAGCCTTTTCCAGGCAGTAGGGCACCACGGTGTGCAGGGAAATGAAGAGAGCCCGACGAAGGAAAGAAGGCACCTTCTTCTTGCTTGGGTCAACCTGAATGATGTTCACATACTCTTCTCCCAGAGTCTGATAACCTAAACAATGTGTGCAACAGAAAACAGCATCAGAGGGCAACTGCAGGATCATTCTGGATGTGGGGAACCATGGGGACAGGCCACAACTCAGGCTTTGGAATTAGTTGAATTTTTTTCTGTTGAAATAAGATAAGCGTCATGGTGACATCCAGTATCTGCAGTTTTAAGCTTAAAGACTTTTCATGGTGTCATCTATTCCTGCTTTTTTTTTTTTTTAATATTTAAAAAAAAATCCATCTGTGTTAATAAAGTGCGTTTGAACCCAATCCTGACAATTTTGTGGTTTCGTATTTACCAGAAGACCTTTATCCAAACGCAACCAACCCGCGCACTGTAAAGAACCGCTTGGGCAGTCTCAGGTGGTGATCACGCGGCACTGGCCCCTCAGCTTTCAGATGTTGGGAGAAACGATAAAAAAAAGACAAATGACAAGGAAGGTTACCTGACAGCGTGGTCAGCACGAAATAAGCCACATCGGAGAGCAGCTCCACCTCCCTCCTCCACTCCAGCCACGGCCGGGCACCTGCGGGACGGGGGCGCGGCTGTCACTTCGCCCCAAATCCCTGCTGATCCCAGCCCTTCCCGGGGAATTCCTCCCGGGCTCGCCATCAGCCCACTCACCCCCTCCGACCCCCACCCAAAGCTGCAGGGCGAGTGAGGAGGGGGTGGACCCGCTGTGCCGGCGGGTCCCGGAACACCGGGGAGAGCTCGGGGAGGATCCAACCCCCCGCAGGCATTACCCGCCAGCCCCCGCAGCGCCGTGCCGGCCCCGCTGCGCAGCCCGGCCCGGTACAGCTCGTCCTTCTGCCCGCACCGCACCAGGCGCGCCGGGCCCGCCGCCGCCGCCATGGCGGGCGGAGGGACACGGGGCCTGAGGCGGCACTTTGGTCCCGGCAGCGGCGGAGCACCCGCGGCCCGCGCAGGGATACCCCGTCATGGGGGGTGGGGAAAGGGGCGGGGCCGCGTGAGGGGGAGGGAAACTCCTCCCTTTCCCTGAGGGGGCAAAAAGGGCGGGAAAAGGGGCGGGAAGAGTGGGGAAAAGGGTTGGAAAAGGGGCAGATATAGTGAGAAAAGGGTGGAAAAAGGGGTCGTGAGGGGTGGGAATGGGAGGGAAGGGAGTGTAAGGGGAAGGGAAAAGGGGCTGTAAGGGGCAGGAAAAGGGGCGGGAAGAGCGGAAGCGGAGGGAAGGGGGTGTGAGGGGTGGGAAAAGAGGCGGGGACATGGACAGTGAGGGGCGGGAAAAGGGGCGGGAAGGGGCGTGGAAAGGGGAGGAAGCCGCTGTGGGGGAAAAGGCAGGGAAAAGGAGCGGGAAAAGGAGCGGGAAAAGGAACGGTGAGGATCTCCGCGATCACCGCTGAGGTGGTAAGAACAGTAAAAGTGAGGTCTTGGATGTTTCAGAACACTGTTCACAAGGAACCCACCAAATCACCGCTCCTCAGGCAGGTGCAGCACTCCACAATCTTGTACAAGATCTGTACAATCTTGTACAAATGCTCTAGCCCTTCCACAGTCCGAGGGTAATTCAGAGGGAAAGTGTATTCAGTGTCCCGCCATTGCTTTTTTAATAGCTAAGAGAGCCTTCTTTCATCCCTTCAAAGATGAGCTGTTTATATGGGCAAACTGAACAAGCTGCCCTTTGTTTTCTGGCGAACTCTACATGTGGCAAACAACAAACACCACCTCCACACACAAACACATCGACATGTCCAGTGCATCCATCTCCAAAATCCTGGTACCAGGGGGATAAAAAAATTCCAAATTTATTTAAGGAGTTTTCTGGAATCCTGCCTGGTGACTCTTCTCATAAAACTCACTGGCCTCTCGAACAGCCACAGTTCTGCTAGCTGCCATAAGGGTCTTGCAGCTGTACCTGATGTTTAAAAATAATGCTAAAATTTTCGTTAAAATAATAATAAAATATAAAAGAATGATAATATTTTAACGAAGCATTCTTTTAATGTTTGCAACCTCTACACGTGCATGTATATATATATATAGGTATTTACACTCTGAGGTCTGGTACATTCATTTTTGCCAGAACATGTTTCTTCTTCTAGCAGATTTCAATGTCCCATTTTTATAATTTGAGTTTAAGTGAAGGGGCAGTTAAACACTTCCACACTTAATTAATTTATTTGACAAAACTACTTTCACTGGAATTAAAGTAGGTGTTTTTCTGAAGAATTAACAGACTGATACGGCAGGAACTCACTAGAAAGTTCTGGGAGAGCAGGAGCTTGGTGGGTTTTTTCCTTTGTTTTTTTACTGAGAAGCAAAGAAACAAACATAACCCTGTGGCCAAACATAACCACAAATAAACTGGATATTTGTCATCCTTTCAAGTAGCCTATTAGTGCACAGATCGTGGCATCAAGGTTCTAATTAAACCACACCAGAAGCTGTAAATGACAAGTAAAGCTGTGATGAATCTTACAGATAAGCAAAACATTCTTAATCCCTCCCTCCCTGCTCCAGGCGCTTTCAGTTTTCATTTGTTAGGGTGTATCGCCACAATGGAATCGCGGATTGTTCCCTGCGTAGCTGTAAAATTAAAGGAATTAGGGAAAACCCCCCCACATTGGCCCATTTTCCGCCGTCCAACAGTAGGGGGCACACCTGCATAAGGAAATGTCCCACGGGAAATTTTCACACTTCACTCTTGGGGGCCTGCTATTAAATAAATAAAAAAACTCGAAGCTGCCACTTTAAATTATAGAATTTAAAGCATAAACAAAATTAAAATTAATTGACCAATCCCTGGATCATTTTTGTTCAGAATTCAGAAACTCTCATGTTTTGATTTTTGTTTAGAGGCAAAGCTGTGTGTGTCTCATGCATCCAACAGCTCAATTGTTAAGAAAAATGCCAAACGTATTTGTTGCCCTTTTACTGAAGTGGGTAAATATGATTTTCTTATTCTATGGGTCAAGAAACTAAAGAAGACCTCGAGAGTTTTTTGGTGGTTTTTTTTTTTGCAAAGCTGAAATCCTGACTAATGACCTCTTAATTATTAGATTGGAAACCATTTATAATGCTGAAGGCTGGACTCTGCCAACAAATGTTAGAACATTTGAAGTGTGTAAGATCTGTGTATATGCACATTTTGACTGATTATATTGATTTTATTATATTCTAAAAGTTGCTTTGTGATGTTTTGAAGGGTAGGGGTCCTGTCAGTGTGTTTTGAACTGAGGAGATGCAGCATGCTAAGGAGCCTTCCCATTTTGTGAAATGCTTTCATATATGTATTCATGCGTAGATATAAACACACACATGCATAAAATGTTAGTTTTTACACTATGATCTACCAGGAAAATCTGATTCTTCTCCTTCGTATTCTGGTTGATGCTGGTGACTTCAGAAAACCGCCATTATTTCTTAAAACGTAGTTGCTGTGTTTTTGATTAGGTTTTTGGGAGCCAAGTTTCTTTATTTCCATGCCATGCTTCTCTGCTTTTCCTTCTAACAGACCTGACAGGGGAACGAGCTGCTTCACTGCCATTACCACAAGGAAGTCCAAAATGTAAAAAAACCTCGGTGCTCAGCAATGATTAACTTTTCCTCCCACGGGCTACTTGTCTGTGCATCATAAAATCTGATTTTGCTTTTGCAGACCTGTTAGGAGACAAGAGGTTCGGAGCGCAGCTTTCAAACAGGGCACCGGGCAGATGTTTCAGTTTCCAACCTGCAGAACAGGTTCTGCGGATGCGAAAGGAGCGAAACGTCTGCTCGGCATTGTTACCATCCTCCGATCCCTTTATGCCTCCTCCCACTTTGAACTTGTTACCCTGGAGCTGAACTGTTTGAACAGGGGCTGTAAAGCTGCTTTGTGATCAGGGAGCTGAGAGCCCTCGACATGTAAAAGCGGGGCGGGATTTCCCTCCACTCTCCGCAGGTCCCTCCCTCGCTGCTCCCGGTTCCGTCCCGGGGATGAAGGTTGGACACTCCTCGCACAGAAGCCGGGACGGCCCGACTGCACTGCCCGGCCGGGACAGACAAAGGTGTGTGCGGCGTTTGCTCTCGGCTTGCTTTGCTCCTTTCTCTTGCAGCGATCGTTGTGGTGTGCTTTTAACGCTTTTGCTCACTCTTGCGTGTTACAACAAAGTTTGTAACACGCTATCCCAGGAGCATGCACAGCCTTATAGCTGTAATAGAATTTGCTACTGCTTTTTCTCTTTTCAAAGAAAGAGGGAAAACGGAAAGACCATCACGTCTAATGCTTGTTTTATTTTATCATGCTTTCTCTTGTTCATGGAAATGTTCAGGAACCTTGGAATTCTGTCAGTCCTAAATTTTTAGGTTCTCTGAGCTTGTAGGGATGAAGCAATCCGCATTTGTGATTCGAATTTAGGCTTTTCTAAGTGGACAACTGCTTTTTTTATGCAGGACTACTGCATTCATTCTGAACTGATAACTTGAGCCTTGAGCTTTCCCAGGTGTATGAAACCAAAATGAAAATCGACTTGAATAAGAGAGGTTGGATGTAAAATAAACTTCAGGTATTTAAATAAAATACCAGTTTAGCAACAGAACGTGGCTGATTCTGTGACTGAACAGCCTAGTCTTAACTTGTCAAGAAAGACATGCAGGACACTTTGAAAAGCTATGCATGTTTTTATTCTTGAAAATTTTTACTTTTATTTTTTAAATTTTTTTAAGTAACTCATTCTTTTGGGCTATGGAGAAATAATTTTCAGTTCTTTCTCAGCATAAAAATGTGGGGAATTATTGCAGAGATGTGGCAAATAATAAGGATGGACAGATTGCTGGGGCTGTGTATGCTCCAAATGCCTCAGGCTTCATAGTTCACATGTAGGTCTTAAATATACCCTGAATCCTCAGGGTGATAATTTCTAGAATTATGTTCTGTTTCATGGTAGAGGTAGGTTGCCTGTTATAAAATAAAACAGAAGTAGAATAAGAGTCACTGCTGACTGTGGTTGGTTTGAGGTAGGAAATTGATGCCATGTTCAGAATGGAGCTCAAAGTTAACACATTGTTCAAAAGAATGTGGTGAAAGTTTTGGGAGAGCTTTTTCTGTCCTTACTGAGGCTGCAGAAACCGTGCTGGGGAGACTTCCTTTTTGCCCAGTGAGATTATCTGTGAGAAACTGCTCAATGTGAGTGAGGGGAGGTCGGTGAGCGCCAAGGACACTGAGTTATCTAAATGTGGGCAAGGCTGAGTGGTGTCACAGTCACTGTGTCAGAGTCACCGTGTTCTGGTGGCCTCAGGACTGGCTGTGGGGACAGGGAGAAATGTTAACTTGGCTCTGAGCTCTTCAGCAGGAGCACTGCTTGTTAAAGGCTCTCTGCTTCAGGCACAGGGGGTTTATTACAGAGTAGAGGCCACGACCAGATACAGAAATATTTGTCATGGCAGAGCTGTTAACATGGGCTTTTTTATTCAATAAGCAATATTTTACCAGAACTGCTTCTGTGATACCCAGCTTTATAATATAAGCCTGTATAGCTGAACCTTGAAACACTCAGGGCTCACTGACTCTTATGTTTAATGACTCTGTTGGCAAGATGAGCTCCTATAATGCAGCACATTTTGATTATTCTCAGCCAAAGAACAAGTTTATTCTGGCTTTGCAAAAAAGGATGATAACATTCCAGTTTATAGCCAAGCTCCTTCTACATTGTCTGAAAAGGCTTTTGTTTTCATTCATAATTTCTGTAATTTTTCTGAATTAAAAGCTACTTCATACTTAACCCAAAGTGGCTGAGAGCATTTTAGTGAATGGTCCTGAGGAACAACAGAGCAATAAAATACATGGTGTGCAAGGCTCTTCTAAAGTCCTGTACTCACAATTTCAAAACAACACAATACCACTTTAGTTTTGAAATAAATCGTACAGAGCATCAGTTCCTAAATACAGCTCAAAGGGGTCAACATATTTCTGAATATCACTGGAATTTGTTCTTGTTAATTTGTCCAGAGCTAAGAAAATTATTGTATAAATGAATCTGAGTGGGTTAGAGGTTGAGGCTGAAGAGATTTTTCAGCAAAGATAGTCTTGCAGTTACTAATCTGAATTTACTGCAATACAATTTTCATGCACCCAGATATCTCAGGTCTGCATTAGTCATCTTTAAAATGACCCACTTCTTCCCATGATAAGCTTAAATTGATCTGATCTTAATATTGAAATAGATTCTCCAGTTATTCCTGAATCTTTTTGCACTTCCACTGCCTTGACCTCATTTGTGAGTTCACCTCTGCTTCCGTTGTTACCTCTGGCCTCAGTGGATGATGGCAAACCTTGTGTCCATCCCTTGTGACAGCTCCTGGTGGCAGCTGTGACACGAGCAGTAGGTACTGACCATGCAGAGAAGGAAAGCCCTGCATGACATGAGCCAAGCCCTGTTCTGAGGGGACAGATATCCATGGCCACTGTGTGCAACTTCTCAGCCCAGTCACTGAAATTCTGCTCTCCACATTACTGCTTAGGGCATAGACTCTCAATCTGTAGGAAATTTCCAAACTTCTTCTTCATTGTTTACTCTGCCTTCATTTTGTGGGGGTGGAGAGCTTCCCCTCAGCACACGTCGGTGCCCAGCAGAGTCATTGGATAGGAACCTGCACAGTGCAGGCTGTGACAAACCTTTGCACATGCTGAGACAAAGTCCTCAGCTTCCTCCCTGCTCTTTGCTGTCTGGCAGACTGCACAGGAGACTGTGCAGTCCTGAGAGAAATTTTGGGTGCAGACATCAAGATAAGCATGACTTGAGTGAGGATTTCAGATCTGTTTGCATCACAAATACAGCATGAAACTCGAGAGACTGATTTTGGTGTACCTGGTTCTGATCTTGGCCCACATTTTTCATTGTTCATCACAGCCTCACTTGTTTCCATTTAATTAGGGAACGGCTCCTGTAGAATCGTCTGACATCTTAATAGTTGTCAGGGAGCTCTGGATTGCCTCAGACACGACAAGGGAAGTCAGGTGGGAAGGTGAGGGATGGATCTTTCCACCTTAACATTCCTGGGAGAGACTGAAAGTGCTGCAGGAGCTCTGTAGTTCCCATTCCCTGAGGTGTTTGCCAAGGGCTGTTGTGTAGAAACTCGAAACAGCACTTTTTGTGTTCAGTCTGGTGTTCAGAGGATGTCTCCTCTCAGCTTTCCTTGCAGAATTAGTTACTGTAAGATAACTTTAAAAAAAGCTCCTCCCTGCCTCTTCTCCCCTTCAACATAAACCCCTCACCCCTTCAGCTTGTTATTCCAGATTTCCTACTGCCCTTAGATGCTGGAACGGATTCTCTGGAAGTTTTCTCTGCCCTTAACTGAAAACATGTAATTTGGATTTAATTTAATTTAATTTAAAAAAAAAAGTTAGGAATTAAGCCTGAGGAAACAATGGCAGCTGCAATTGAGGTGCCTGGAAGAAGTTCTATAGCCTGCAGAGGAGAACCTCAAAAACACAACTTTAGGATGAGTTATAATGGCATTATTTAGTGGGATTGCTGCAAGGACTACGTGAAATATTTTCTGTTTAAACAACTTAACAGCTTTTTGTCTCTTACAGTATAAAGTGACCTATCCCACTTCTTCCCTTCCTGTGGGTTTAGACTGAGTGAGATGAGGTTATTGAAGTAATGTTATTTATTGACTAACCAAGTACTAAAGTCCATGATAAGGTGGAGAGCTGTACTTTGATATTTATTGGATCAGGCCCTAAAGGCTTGCTGCCTTGTAATTCCCATGTGTGCACGTCACCCTTGTTTGACAAAATGAGGGTAGATTGGGTGTTCCCAGACCCATTCCTGCTAATAGAGGAGATTCATCATTTAAGAAATTGGGTTTGGGGAAAAAAAAAAATTAAAACTGCAGCGTCCTCTTGAAGTTGCCAAGCACAAGCGTGTTTTTCTTGTTTGCAATATTCTCTCTTAGTGTCTGTCTGCCTGCGCTTGGGCTCTTGTGTTTGGGCCTACCAGGCATCCTCAAGAGCAAGCTGATGTTTGCCACTGATTTGTGAAAGGGGAGCACAAGTTGCCACCTTTTCTGTAACTCCCCCAGCATAGATTATTCCTTAATATCCAAGAAATTCATCAGTGCAGCAATAAGCTGCTGTACAGAATTAAAACAGTTTGATTAAAGACATTATTCTTAAAAGAAAGTCCTGCTCATTTACATGAAAATGAAGAAAAAATTTTTAAAAAATCAGACTTTTGGAGAATGACCAGGACTGCCAGCACAACTGCCAGCATGAACATTATTAGAATGATGGATCTGATTATGAGTGGCATTGGAGCCCATGGTCTACCCCTCCTCAGTATGACTCACAAATTCCCAAGTGCAGCAGAACCTTTTCCAGCAGTCCTCACTTTCTGTCTGTCTCCTAACAAGGAGATCTTCCTCCCCTCGTTTCTTCTCTGAGGCTTTTTGTTTTTTGTGGTCTAGAGTACGAAATTTTGATTCTCAAAAGTTCTTTTGAGCCAAGCTATTGGATGAGATTTAGGGCTTTGCTTAATTAGTTCCTTTTGCCTCCTAATAGAAATTGCCAGTCCTCCCTTGCTAATGCAAAATGCAAATGTTCTTCAGAAGCAAGAGGCTGCTGTGTTTCCATTGTCACTTCAGACAGGTCTGGGAACTGCCTGGTGAGGAGGAATGATGGTGAAACTGAGAGAGGTCCTGGCAATTCAGGGTAAATAGAGCAGGGGATTACAAACAATCTATCCCTATAGATAGAAATTGTTACAAATTTCACATTTCGTTTCAAAAAGTGAATGCTAAAGTCTTATGGCATGGTCCATACAAACCTGAAAGAAGTAATTTGTATTTAATAATAAGTCTGCTTACTTGCATAAGGAATATTCAATTACATCACCCAACAAAAATGCAGGGCTCCTGCATGTGAGCTCAGGCTGTAAGGGGCGGTGAGGAAAAGCTGACAGATGTTAAGTGCTCCTTTTAAGTGGGATGACTTTGTTCTGGGTGAAGGTGAACACACCAGCCTGCCAGAAAGGTATTCTGACATCCTCTTCACTGCCTTTTCTTCCCTTTCTCCTTTTTCACCGAGTTGTTTGCCACCGGATTCTATCGCACGCCGGTGTTGTGAGTGCTCTGGGTCCCTTGGGAAGAAGAAGGCGGGCTCACACCCTGAGGTGCGGGCTCAGCCCTTGTTCCACGGGGCTGGAGCAGCCTCCTCTCCTCCGGAGCAGCCCTGGCTGTGCACCGGCGTGCCTGGGCGTGCAGGTTATCTCCGTGCCATTCCCCGCTGAATGGAGCTGCATTCCTTCAAATGAGCAGCGTGGCAGAGGCAACCACACTGCACCTTGAAAGCAAATCTCGGCTCTCACATTTAAATGCTTTAAAGTATTATTTTCTTCCCCCTTCCCGTTTGATGGCACTTTGATCTTTTATCCATTGATCTGCTTCTTGATCAAACTATTCAGGTTTAAGGGATGCCTTGGTTTTTGTGTGTTTCATCCATGGTATCAGTGTATCTGTCCCGGGAGGATATCAGAGCTTGTCTGAGTTCTGTGGATGCCACACAAAACCTCCCTGAACAAAAGCAGGTCTTGTGAGGTTAAGCTTTAAATACTACAGTGATATAAAAATGGCTAGAGAATTGTTAATGCTGTACACAGCTTTTATTGTCTGTAAGTGATACAGATCCTGCCTCTAGGGTTTTAAATCCTTTTTTTCCAAGGGAATACAGAGCCTCAGACAATGATTTTAGGTAGGGCTCTTAGCCTGAGCCGACAGTTTAAATCTTGTTCAGTGTGGTCTGAACAGATAGAGTTGCTCTCTTTTGGCTGTTTGATGTCTTCTGTCAATGAGCAGTGCTGTTCTCAGAGCCACCTTGGTTCCTGCTGTAACAGAGGTGAGGTATTTCCAGACAGTGCAACTGATATTCTCCATCATACAACCTTCACCACAAATTTTCCAGGAAAGCCAACTGAGCTTCTTTCATTTACTTTAATAGGAAATCTGGCCCCTGGATGTTGTTCTGAGATACCAATCTGTATTTTTTAGGGATTCAGTGTGTACTTTTCCATTGGCTGTGTAGGATTTATGGGGATTGGTTTGGGAAGAGGGGCTCAGCTTTTATTTTTTACCAACACAGGTATGCTGAAGTGAGGGAGGGGAGAAAGGGAACTCTGAGGATCTGTAGGGAGGTGTAAAATGTGGGACTGAGTGCAGGAAGAACATCTTTAGCATGGAAAGTGAAGACATTCAGAGATCAGCTGCCTCAAAGTGGCTTCACTTTCAGATCATAACAAAGCATAAAGAACATGAATTTGACATAACTCGAGACAATAAAATATTTAACGAGCCACATCAATGTGAAGCTCATCTGCTTTCCCTGGAATGATGCTGCTCTGGCACCAGCAGGAACACCCGTGCCCATTCAGTCTTCCTCACCCTCATGGATGTGTTCTTTGGTGTTTAATGAGTCACAGTGATTGAACTTCCTACAAAGGAAATGGCCTTGCAAAAAAGCCCTGAAGCAAAAAGGTGAAAGAATCTGCAAAGTAACTACCCACCAGTTCAGCTTTCTGCAGAGGAAATGGGCTGATGTTGTCTTGGTGTTAAAACAGTTTCTTCTGTCCTATGAGCTGTGGCTTCCTGGATTAATCCCAGGGTTAAACATTCAGTGCACAGGTACCAGAAATTGCACTTTGTGGCTAGTGGCTATAAAATTGTGGTCTGGAGCTGCCCAGATGACCAAAGCAGATGATAACTGAGGCAGTGCCTGTCATCTCCAGAAGTACCTGCCCAGAGCATGCAATTGAGCAGCTCCAGAAATGCTGTTGGGTGCAGTTTTGGCTTTTTCACAGGACAAGTTGATTTAAATCCTGACATGCCTTCTAACATCTACTTTGGGTTCCATTCTAAATAAAACAAGTCAGCTCTGTGGATGTAAGTGTATTTTTGGTATCAATTCAAGGATTAACCTAGAGGGAAAAGAAAAACCAAACCATTTATTTTGGGATGCACAAAATGAATACATGAAATGTATTAAATGAACACATGGAAATGTACGAATTGATTTTGCTCAGTCTAAAGCAGAGTGTTTGCTGTGTATTCTTTTACCTAATTATGTACATGTCAGGGAATAATGAAGGGATAGGACACAGGATGTGGCTTTGATAATCTATTACCTTCCTCCCCTCTCAATCCAGACAGCTTTTGAAACCTGCCCTAAAATTATAATTTGGGTTTTGATATAATAAAGATATTATTTGCCAAATGAATGTCACTCTTTGAGATGCCCATAATTATTGCAGAGCCACAGGATGCCCTGTGAGATATTTCCCTTTTAAAAGTGGAAACAAATGATTGTAATGATATTGTTTTTTTACAGGATAAATACTGCCAAGCACTGTTGTCCCTTAGATGAAGTTGCCATGCATTTGGCTCCACATAAGGGTGTTACTTCACTGGCTGATGCTCCCTCTGAACAAGAGTTTTTAACAGCACGAGAATGGAGAGGGTGGGGCTTGGTGAACAGATAATGGCAGGGAGGAAGTGACTTCCCAAAGAAGATGAATGAGGGACCAAAGACAAGGAGTGAGGTACAGCTTCAAACAGGCAGATGCTCTAGCAGGGCATTCTCTTACTCATTTTTTGCTACAAATGTCTCAGCCCCCCTCCTCTATTTCTAATCACTGCAATTAATAGTGAGCTTCATTGCCCTCTCTCTTTAAAATAATGTCAAGCTGGATCTGTGCTTTCACAACAAAACAAGTTAGGGCAATGTTTCAGAGCTCAGCTTGTAATTACAAACTGAAGGAGACTCCCAGAGATTCAAACAGTTACCAGCACTGAAATCCCAGGTTTCTGTCTGGTGTGATTGCTATTTTGGAGAGAGCTTCTTTGACCTTCTTTCTCTGAGGAAGGTTTGCACTGAACGTTTTGCAAAGGTGAGTCTTCTGTGTCCAGTGGGCAGAAGATGGGTAAGAAAAGGGAAAGGGAATGCCAGACAGTGACAGAGATACAGAATGGAGACAGCTGACAGCAGGTAAGAGGGGCAAAGAGCTTTAAGGGTAAGAGATGGAAGTGAATGAAGGAGCCATTATCAGGCAGAGTCCTTCGGGAACGTACCCAGTACATTCACTTGTTGTGCACAATGACTGAGTTAAGTGTTGTGTGTACATATTATATCTCTGTGTGTTTGTGTGCATAAAATAATTAACCCCAGCATGAGTACTTTGGCTTCTGGAGAAGTTGCTGCTGGCAAAAATGGAGCTTTGTCTGTCTGTGGAGAATCCTGGGGTGAGGGAAGGAAGAGTTGGTGCCTTCTGTCTGACAATGGAGGTCAGTCCATTGTATGTCACCTAAGTATGTTCCTGTGGTAAATATCTCACAGTTAAAGTAACTTCCATTATTTAAAAAATGTCTTTTCCAGGGTAGCCACACGCAAGCAACACTGGGAATATATACACGGAATGTTTGTAACTCCTGTGCTCCTGGGAAGGGCCTTCACATCCATCCTGTCAAGACTGAGCTCCGTGGTTCTTTCTCCACACTGATACTGCGAGTTCTGCTGTTCAATGAGTGGAATATGTGTCAAAATAATTAAACCAGGACAGTCTCCTGAATGTGGAATTCCAGGGAAGGAACTCACTGGCCCTTCCAGAGCAAGAAAAGCAACATCTTGAAATTGTTGCTTTTTCTCAGATATTTTCATTGCTTGACTGAAGCTTTCTGCAGATATCTGCGCTGAAGTGCTTTGTTTGACTTGGAGCAAGCACTGCTGCTGGGCTGCTCTGAAAGCTTGAAATGGCTCTGACTTCTCCAAAACCTGTGGCAGGGGATTTAATACAAAGAGAAGAATCCATTCTCCATGAGGGAAACTGCTGCCATTTCCTCTCTGCAAACATCCTCACAGTGGGTGAGTGAAAGTTGTCATCCTTTCATCTCATAGTTTGATATTGACAATGCACTCTTTTCTTCTCCAAATTTACTTTTATTGTATTGATATTTCATATGGGACTGCTGATTTTCCTTAAATTTGAGGGAACTATGCATGTATATTCCTCAGTCCCTTTTTCCTGTGTAGTTGGTGTTTTGTCTAGAGTTTGGGTAAAGTGTATTAAAAAAAACCCCAAAACAACCATTTCCCTGTACACTGAGGATAACCTTGAATCAATCTTTCTTCTGTCCTTGCTTGTACAGTCTGTGAGGTTTCAGTCTTATGAAGGGACCTTCATGTGTAGAATTTGTAAAACTTGTAAAAAATTTACATTAGCATCCTGGGATGAGACTGTCAAGAGATTGCAACTTTTTTCCTTGATTCTTTCCAGTGCTTCTGGAAAATCTTTCTTGAAGTTGATGAGGCTGGGATTTATAGTGCCTCAGGTTGTGGCTCTGTGCCACAGAGTTGTCTGAACTGAGCTGGGAGATGCAGAGCTCAAAGAATAACTATTGTTGGCTGTTGTTCTTTTTTCAGTGTTGACAGCTCGCACAGGGGAGAATGAGCTCTTCTCTTAGGAAGCTCTGGAGATTACAGATTGTGATTGTGCACATCAAGTGTAGACTGGAGATTGGGTAGGAGGGAGGGAATTGTGTAACTGATGTCTGTGGCAGATGAATTTGTGCTATGGAAGACATCTGAGGGAGGAGGGGCTGGGATTTTTTGCATTTAAAATAAATTTTTAAAATATTATTTAGCTTAATATTTAAATCAAAACTTCATTTATTCAACACAGGACTCATTTGCTTGAAATGCATTTAATTTACTGCATACAATCATGAAGTAGACAGCACTAAAAGTTTTGGCTGGGTTTTCACAGGACCTAATTTTGTAATTTTAGTTAAATATCCAGCAATTGTGAGATCAATTTTGCTTTCTGTTGGCTTACAATTTGTGCTGATAAGTATATTTTTTACTAGCTGAATATATTTATCTTGTAGGTGTATTAAAAATAGCCTGCCAATGAAATAATTAATCCATGGTTGTTGTTATCCTAGTTCTTATCTTTCTTACACATTTATTGGTGTTACTTTCCTAGTAGAGCCATCAAGCCATTATCATTGTTTAAATGTGCTTCTTTCCTTGTATTGATTTGCAAGGAGTTTGAAAAAGGAAAATGCAGGAATTTAGAAGTGAAAATGGGTATATTGCATAATTTGTGTGTTCTGGCACTACAGAAGTGAGGTGATCTATTCCAGTTATTGCTGTATCACACAAATTGACTGTTGGGGAACTAATTTTTTATTTTTTATGACTCCTGGATGTGCATTACACATTCCTGTACGTGAAGCTCTGTCAGTGTGCAAACACAGGACAAAGTGCAAGGAAGAGGCAGAAATAGCTGGAGGGAGAGAAAGTCTGCATTGTGCCTGGGCAGCACTTCCAGCATTCCAATGCAAGTGGGTCTGGACCTAAACAAAAGATGGTCTGGGCTGAGGAATCCCTTCGCAGGCTGGTTCAGAACACCCACTTGAGCCTGGCCTTGACTCCCTCATTAACTCTTTCCGTGGCTCTGTTGAAATGCAGCTCTGATCTGGTTTTGCCTCTGCACTGTGACAGACACTGAGCCACGGGCACAGCCGTGATAGTGACACTGCTGAGCTGCTGCCTGGAGCAGCCTGTGCCTTCAGAAAGAACATTTCAGCTCTGTCAGGCCCAGGCTGCCAAACGATTCTCTTTTCATTTTTGGGTGAGTTTATCTACCAGAAAACTTAGGAAAGGACGGAGCTGGAGTTAAACCACTGGTTACAATAACTCCATGAAGTTAATTAAGTCCCCCTCAACTGATCATTTGGCCCCACTGTATCATAGTTACCTGCAATCTCCTTTTGTGCTTACTCATTTTCAATGGCTTGGAACTCTTGGCACTCCTGTGCAGCTTTCTGATGTTTCATCAGCTGAGACACTTTTCAAAACCTGTTGCTTTTTTACAGTAAAATCTCCACTTTTCTGTGTAGGCTGTGCATGGATCAGGAAGCAGATTGCTATGTGAAAAGGAAATCTGAGTGGAATGCAATTAACTTTTACGTAATTTGGTTATATACAATGTCATTAGTCCTTATTACAGCAGCATTGGGAGAGTCCAAAATCAAGGCGGGATATGGCAAATTCAGTAATCCTCTATTTTTCAAATATGCTCTGGCATGTCTAGGCTCACTTTTCCCTTGTAATCTGATGAAAGAGTGCTGTGCACAGACATGCAAAATCCTGTTTGCTGAGATATGTGGTACATCAGATTAGCCTGGAGAAGCACTTGAGCTGGCCTTCAGCTGGGGCTCAACCATCTGCCTGGCTGTGAGCAGCTGCTGTCATGGCAGGGCTTGGGCTGGGGCATCCACAGAAGTCCCTTCCAGCCCAAACCACTCCGTGGCACAAGATGAGCTGAAGAACAGACAGGCAGGTGATATTTTGTGAATTGGCACCAGTTGTCTGCCAGGAGCTTCAATTGAAGCTAGATTTCTGTGAAGCTGCCCATCAGCTAAAAATAAAACGTGATCTGATGCTGCAGTTCTGCTTGTGCTGCATGTACAAGGGAGTGAGGTCTGGGTTTTGTTGGTGCAGTTTGAATCCAATCTGAACAGACACGCTGTTATCCCTGTAATGACTGAACTCAAACATGTCACTCTCCTCAATTTGGTGTGACACAGTGGTGCTACAAAACTGTGACACCAAATCCTGAAGATTTTGCACAGTCTCAGCTGAGAGTTATGTTTTCAAGACCTTTTTTCCTTCCTGAATGGAGGACAAGGCTGTAGTGTAACGAACACTGAGAGCTGCTGTTTGTCCTCCCTTTTGCTGCAGAGGCAGAAATGCACAAGTGAGATTTGCAGAATGCACAATTGTTTCCTTTGTTGGCAATGTCAGCTTATACTAATTTATGTTAATGAGTCCACAGACTGTTGTAATGAAGATATGAATCTAAGGACACAATACTGCAGTGCTTGGCAGCTCCAGATTCTAGTCCTGATTCTGTTACTGCCTTCTTGTTTGGCTCATTTTGTAACTTCATTTCATCCTTATGTTGTCTCTTATTCTGATTATAAATGGGAAATGGTATTCCTGCACAACAGACACTTCTCAGTCATGTTTAGGTCTTTTTTCACGTGTTCTGAAATAGAAATATTAATAATGTCCAACCTCAGCAATTCAGAACTTAAATAACTCTGCTAAGATCTAGAGAGTGACGAGAGTGGGTGCTGATATCAGCTGCTTGGGAACTGTTCTGCAACGTGCAGTCTGTAGACCACAAAGGAGTCTGAGCCCTGGGGGTTTTTAATCTTGGCTGGTGCTGGCCTGGAGTAGATCTGAGGACTGATGGAACAGTGAAACAGAGTCAATTTTCGGTTTGTGAAAGAGGCTTGTTCTGGATGTCCAGGCTCATGTAGAATTCTTTAATACCGTTCAAGTCGTAGAAGGAAAATTGTTTGAAAATGTTTAGTCTTTGAGCATTTTTATATCACGTTAAGAGATGACAAAATTATAAGAAATTGTCCCTTTCTGTGAAGCAGAGTGCATTGTAAAGGACGAGGAAGTGTCTTGAGGTCACTGCAGGCAGAAGTAACCTTGGCTGGGGCTCACCACCCAAGGGCAGCTCTCAGCTCTGTCCATTCATTCTCACTCCACAAATCCATCTCCTGGACCTGATGGAGGGCAGGGATTTGGGAATCATGCATGGCACAAGGTACCTGGAGGATGTGTGGCTCCTTGCTGCCAGCAAAGGGCAGGAGGCTCAGGCTTAGGGGTCCAGAATGAACTACTGGAGCCTAGGACCTTGAACTCCATTAGGACTGTGGTTAAGTATCTTGTCTTTTAGCTGATGTGACTCAGATTCATTTTTCCTGGCTTTGAGGAATGTGTATTTGTTCCCTCAATGATTTTAGTTTGAATCAAGTGAACTTTTCAAGCCTTGCCATTTAGCCCAAATAGATTCAACAGGTAATGAAAATCTCTAAGACTTTCTAGATGAACTTCTTTCTTAGGTTTTTTTGGTTGGGACTTTTGTTTGCCTGTTGTTTTGGTAAAGTGCACTGTAATGTAATTTTTGGAGGCTCTGTGCCAAGATGCCTAAAGGTGTTTAGTCTCCTAACTCCTATCCAGGCTCAGACATTCCTGCTGCAATCTCTTGGAAGGCAGAAGCCTAAATACCAATGAATTGACACCTGCTCTGGAGCAGGGAGATACCTGCTTTGTCTCCAGCTCACACAGCCTCTGCCCTTGGTAGTGATTTGGCTTTAGAATATTAATAACCACCTGTCTTTGTCTCTTTGGAGGTTTGTTAGGATAAATGTTTAGAGGGTTGTAAATCTGACACGAAAAGTAATGGGCACCACAAAGGTGCTTCCGACAGAGCTCTGCTTTGTTGGTCCTTCTCTGTGGTCTGTAGAAATATTTCAGTTTGGCCTCACCTTTCTTTGCTCTGTGCTAGTGAATCATGAGGTTGTAATAAAAATGGGAGTGTTACCTGGAGACTCAATTTATGTGGCAGCTCTGCTTTTCCTGTAAAAGTTAACTGGGGAAAGCGAGATAAAAGGCACTGACTGAACTCTATTGCAGAATCAGGTTTTTTTCTGGATTAGAAACTGAATCACCTGAATGTTACAATCTGTCTCTTGTTCTTTCTTCTCCTCTGCCCCATCAAGTACTCCTGCCCTATCTCATGTATCTGCTGCTGCCTGTAAAGATTTTGGGCGCGTGGAGTGGGAAATGGGACAAATGCAGCAGAATAAACAGCACCGCGCGCTCTGCGCTCCGGATTCAGGACACGGCTCATTCAATGGGCTGTATCGCGGTTGCCATCTACCGGGTGAACGTGTGTTCCTGGTCACACAGCCTCCATCCTGCCGGAACCCAGGGCTGGGCAGCTTCAGCTGCCCCAGATCCAGCTGGGTGCCGCTGTTCCTGCAGCTTTTGCACCTGGCATCTCTTGGGGGTTATTAACCAGAGTAACTACTGCTTGAAACCATTGCTCCTTGCAAGGCAGAATAAAAGTTCCTGATAGATGTATCTAATAGCAATCAAGGTACCCTGGTTTGATACTAATAACAGTGAAATAGGTAAAAATCATGCTCAGTCAGATGGTTAGAATAAATACAGTATATTTAGAGGTAGTAAACCAACTTCTGGATTGACTGAACCAGTGCTGGAGCAATTAAAAATAAGATCTTTATAATGCTGCGAGAGGAAAAATATGTTCCTTTCATTCATTCATATGAGTGCTCAGCCTGTGTATTGTCAGGGATGGGAGGGGAGGAAATCCAATATTCTTTAACGAAGTGCAACGATATTGGCATTATCTGTGGGAAGTTCTGGAGATGCTGCCATTAGCTGTGAATAAGCCTGTCAATCAAAGCCACTCGGGGAGGCTCTGTAAACAAGAGCTGAGTCTCTCCTTCTTGCACTTCTCCCAAGCAAATTATTTGTGTCTGCTGATAGTTCTGGTAAACTTAATCCCCCTGAAAGCCACCGAATGCAGGTACAGCCAAGTGAGTACTAGCCTGTGTGTCTTACAGCACGACTGGCTTTGGTTTGCATTTGGAGTTTGGCAAATGGTTTTTTTAAAATCCAAGCACAGTCCCTGACTGTGGTACTGTGAACCTCCCCGGCTGTTGATGTTACTCACGTCCCTAAACATTTCAATGCCCTTCATCTCCGAGCAGTTTTCTATTTATCTTCACATCAGAATCTTATCTGTCAGTTTGATCTGAGGTTAAATGCTTCATCAGAGAGAGGAATGCTTTGTTTCTTGAGAGAACAAATAACTCCAGTTGTCTTCTGAAGCAAACCGTTGTGGTTTTCTACAGTTATCAAACTATGAGGAACCACTTGGTGCGTGGCTGCTGCCATCTTCCAGGTAAATCCAGTATCCTTCAGCTGCATTGCTGGCTCTGTAGAGAAGAAATGAGAATATTCCTGATTCCTCATGATCTCAGAAGTACAAACCATGAGTTAAACCTGTGTAGCCACTGTGAAAAAAGGCTGTTCTATTATGGCCCTTTTATGCTGAAAATGCTCAGCATGAAATAGAGAAGCTGTGAATAGTTTAGAGAAGAGTGAGTGAGATTATTTTTGACAATATCAGAACCACTGATATTTCCCTGGAGTAACAATCTTTTTCCCTGCTGAAATGCTGAAGTTCCAGGCAATTGGCTCAGTGAAGAAGACAAAAGATCTTAAACCTGCTTAGAGACTATTCTAATCCCCTTAACTGGTGTCTCTCTTACTGAACAGAAAGGAGGGGTATTGATTCCCAGTAGTCCAGCAGGATTTGTGATTGGATCTAGAGAAGAAAAAGCTTGAGGTTTGTGTCACAGTGAATGAACTGTGTGTTGACATGTGCAGGTACTTAGAATGTGTGGGACCATCAGAGAAACTCAGAGGAAAGTCATTCTAAGGAAGTGTGCTCCAGCACCAGGCAAGTCTTTGCAATAGTGGCAGATGCAGGAGCTGTGTTGCTGTCAAGATAATGCTCAAACATCAAGAAATAAAGCTTAATGAAAGTTCAAAATGCTAATTTGCTAGAATTAAATATGAAAATAGAAATATGTCAGAAACACTAACATTCAGATCCATGATTGCAGAACAGGTTTTGTCCTCATTTACCAGCAGAAAAAAAAGGAATAGATGGACTACAAAGTGCTGTTTGAAGTAGGGGGAAAAAAGGGTTTGTGCTTAATCCTGCATGCTGTTCTCTGGAGGAAAATGGTTAGAGAGGAATATCTAGTTAATTTGACTCGTTTTTCTCATAGAGCTCTAAGTAAAAATTTGCATGAGAGATTCTACTGTAGGCAGGGATTAAAAAGTTAAAACTCTCTCAAGAGATGCAAATATCTAGAGTTTTATATGTACATACATACATATATACATATATTCATATGTTTATATATATAAAATAGTTCTCCCAGAAAAACATGAAACTTGGGAAGACCTTTGCGGACCTGGTTGAGTGTGGAACTGACTGTGGGGTAGTGTCACTAAACTGTGTTTCTTTTTTAGAACAGGTGGTTGAGAAGGTGAAGCAAGATCATTTGTTCTTACCTGACTGAAAATTCACTGCAGCGGAATGAACAGGGAGGGTTCTGTTCTGTTACCTTGAAAATTGAAGTGTTTGGGGGTGAAGGCAGTACACACAGGTGCATCCACATTTCATCCTTCTAGCAGCAGTGAATTTGGTTTTGTTGCAAATAATTCTGTTCAATTTTGGATATTCAGGATTAGAGGTGTTAAATGCTCTACCTAAAGAAGTTAGAGGAGAATAAATCCCTATTAGAGACCTCTGTAAGTTTTAGAAGCTGTGGGGTCTAGGGAACAAAGTAAACTTAAGTTCATAGGATTTTTTGCCCTTAGTCTCTCTGGCATAATTGAACAGGGACACCTTGTGCAGGAAATCATGGCTGTGGTGGTGTCTGACTGTAGCTCCCAGTTAAGCAGTGGAAGAGAAAAGCAGAGGAAACCTTAAAAGAAGGAACATGAGCATTAAACAGCTGTCAGAGAGAATCCCGTGTTGCCTTGGAGGAGCAAACATTTCAGTGTCAACTGACATGAGACACACTAGGAAGGAGCTGTCAGTCAGCGAAGAGTTAATTGCTCCAGCAAAAAGTAGTTTAGATAAAATCCTACCTCTCCTCTCTCCCCCTCTTCCTCGGTGTTGTGTAGAGGAGAGGAGCTCGTACATCGAAAAACTGACAGTGATTGCTCAGTGCCTGAGCTAATAAACGGGATGAAATTCAAACTGCCTTCTCACACGGACACAGAGGGAGACTTGCAGAAGAGGGAGCAAGACGGAGGGAAAATGCAGAGAATTTTTACTTCCTAACATAGGCAATTGAAAGAAACACTCTTATCTCTACAAGACGATGGATTTAGGAAGCCCATCGCAGAAACACAGTAGGTGGATTTATTCTTTTTACTGCGTCCACTAGAATTTTTGCTAGGAAGATAAATTGTACTTGTGCTTATGGGCTCAGTTGTTGTTCAGTAGTACTTTCATAACATCACATTACTCTTCCTTTTCCTCACTTGCTCAGAGATATTCAGCCATTTGACCCTGTTTGTTAGAGGACAATATTTTTTAGATCTTATCAGCTGACTGTCATTTCAAAAGACCTTTTATCTTTAAGAAGGCATGTTTTATTAATTACGGCCATAGTATCTAGATAAATACAAAGACTGCTAAGTAAATGAAAATCCATTCCACTTACAGCAAATGAAACATGTATTGCTTTGGAGAAACCATAATGCTAAGGACAGAGCAATTCCCAATTCTCTGAACGAATTGTTTACTCCAGAGCAGTTTCAGTAGCTGTAGACATTGCATTTGAGTGTGCCTTGCAAAGTTTGCTGATGGAAGAAGGGAAGGTTGGCTTTTAAACAACAGAAACTCCACCACAATGCACTGTGCTAAACCCTGCCCATCATTTCTTCATGTCATTACTCACCACTGTGTGTATAGAATGATTTCTGCTGCCACACAATGCTGATGTTCCTGCCTTCTCTCAGTGATTGTACAGGAGTTCTGCTGGTGAGGATTATGCTGATCAGGTTTGATTATCTTTACGTGTGGTACATAGTTCATTAAAGCCATTCCTGTGTGCAGTTCTCAGATGGTTCTGCAGTGTTGTGTGTTCCTGGGGCTCTGTACACTCATTTGTCAGGTGCATGTCTCATGGCAAAGTGTGTTTGTGCAGAGGGGGCTGTGTCTGCTTGAGGATCACGCTACTGCATCTCTAATGATGGTTGTAACACTTCAGGTACCCTGGGTGATGAGGCATTTGGAGGAGATAATTAATCAAGTAAATGACTGACAAGTAAATTACAGCCAGCACTCGGAATGCATCTCACTGTTAGAAGCACCTGCAGGCATTCAGGTGCCGTGCAAACCAGGTCCTCAGTTCTATTCTGCATTTTCCTTCTCTCTGTGGGCTTTATATAACCTTCCCCACTCATCTCACATGCATTTGCACAGTCCTACTGAGATGATTAATCCTCAGCTGGAAGAGCTTTTTTAATAGCACAAGTACCAGATATTAGATTCAAGCTTCTTACAGACCGTGGTGGGATAAAAGTCTGGATTCTCTGCACAGCAAATCGTGGTTGTGACGTCCTGTAAATGTGGCTGTGATATCAGAAAGACTTTGCCAATAACTATCACCAGAGAGTCTCTGAGTTCTTCACTGTCTGGTTCAGAGCCTGATTTGCTTTCTTGCCCTGAGTTCAGGTGACTGGACAGCCTGTGGTTTGAGCCGTTTGCTGTTTGCTTCTCTGCAAAGTTGTGAACTGGCTGCAAGCACCATGCAAGATGTGCAGATTTCCTGCCTTGGTCAGAATAAAGCTTAAAGCAATAATAAAAGTTAGAATTGTGAGGCAGTTGTGAAGATTCCGTGCTTCCTTTTTGTTGTGAAAGGTGCAGCATACGTAGGTAATTTAGGGACAAGAGACAGACTGTGCCATTCATTTTTATTGTGGAGGAATAGCTTTTCTATCAATCTCCAGCACCTGAAGAGGTGATGCTTATCTCGATGGATGAGATGCACTTGTGAGAAGTGAGGAGGCTCGGTCATATCCCTGGAAGACACTGCCTGGCTTGGCACAGCTTTTTGTGTCTAACACTTATAGTTCATGCCATGCACTGAATTCTTGTGCCCTTCTACCCGGTGGGGTATTTGCAGGTGTGTTTGCTGTTTCTGTGAGGATCGGACAGCCGGTGCTTGTGCTGCTCTGGGTTTCCCCTCCTGCCCCGGGCAGTGGCTGTGCTGCTCGGGGCTGATCCCAGCGCTCATCGGACCGGAGAGCTTTCGGTGCCGCGGAGCGCGCTCCGTGCCCGCAGCGCATCCCGGTGGCAGCGAGGGACAACCGCGGCCGAGGGGGAGGCGACTGTCCCCCCCTGAGCGCCACTGCTGAGGCCACACCGAGCGCTGTTTCCAGCTGGGGCTCCTCAGCACACGGTGATGTTTCCAGCTTGAGATCCAGCAGTGCTTGGTCCCAAGTTGCAATTCTGGAGCATATGATGCACAAGCTTATTATAAACTTAGAAACGTCTGCAGCAGCCCTTCTTCGCCCTTTTTCTTATTTTCAAGATTTGTATTTTCAAATGGCATCAGTTCCCCTGACTGGGAACTCTTTTAATGAGAATTAACAACATATTTCTGGTGAGAATTATCATTTTACTTGTGACCTTCACTCCCAGTTCAGACTGACACAAGATAGCGAAGACCTTTGATAGCCATGTGCTTCTGGCGAGCTTTTCATTTGGTCTTTCGTTCTTTCCCCGTGTTTCTGGGCCAGCTTTCATGCCATGCCCCTGCTGTTCAGCCATTCATGTTCATAAGAGGCCAGTTCTAACCCTCTTAAAAAATAAAACCCAGCTGAGGTCAAGCCTGGCAGTACAGCTTTGATGCTTGCTGCTGTAGCAGAGAATTCAAAGTTGAGTCCCCCACAGTTCTCTCCCCTCAGAGCAGTCTCTTCATTTTTTCATACATTATTAACTGGTGATTTGAGTAACAGATGCGAATGGGGGGGCATCCATAATTTATTACAAGGATGAACAACCCGTGGCCTGTGGACAGTGAGGAGAGGCCGAATTCCCTGTGCTGGTGGGGGCAGGGATTTCCCTTAAAGAGAGACAGGAGTGTTTCATGCACTGGGGCCTTTGGGCACCTGGGACTAAAATCAGCCTTGAGTGAAAATTCTGATCCTGAGAATTTCCAAAGGCTGTGCCTGAGAGGGCAGAGCAAACATAAATTTGGTGCAGGGTATCTATGCTAAGATATCTTCACTAAGAATAGAGATTCTGCTGCTTGCAGGTTAATTTTTTTTGCTGCTCAGATTGGCTAATCAGGTAAACTGAGTTCTGTGCTTTCATTTAATCAGTGGCAAATAGCTAAAAGGGGTGTCTGTAATTGTAATTTAGCAGTGACAGGCAGAGATATGTGCAGAGAATTGACTTGCAGCAAGCTCCTGTGCTAAGGCAGGAGCTGCAACACCTCTGTGCTGTTTGTAGGACAGCCCTGGGATGTGACAAGGCCTGGACTTGTGTCTCTTGAATATTCTTATTTGGTCTGCTGGATTATGGGTCAGGTTTACGGGATTTTTCTGTCTCCAATCAGGAAGTACTTGAAAAGCCCAGCTTTTAACTGCAAGACTCAGGTCCAGAAAAATTTTATACTAAACGTCTTAACTAGGGGTGGCTTGAGCAACTTGACTGAAATCACTTATTTTGCCTCTGTGGAGTTTCACCAAATGGGAAATGCTCTGTAGAATAGAACTTTTTTAGATTTGTTTCTCATGTCAGATTAAAAAGAAAAAAATATTTCACTGAAGGTTCATAAATAAATCTGTTTTTTTCAGTTTTAGAACAAAATGTGCAGATTTTTTCATTGTTTTAAACCATTTCATCTCAATTTATATATATCTGATCTATACTAGATACTACCAGGTACATCTAATCTATAATAAATATATATAGAGGTAACATATACTATATACTGTCTCATGTGCTTTTCAAGCCAGTAACTATTTTGATGAACCAAAACATGTTGATTCAAAATACAGGAATTATTTTGGGAACTTTCCTTTGCAGAAATCCTGAAAGAAAACATTCCCATTTCTTTCCACAATTGTCTGCTGGAGCACTGCCCACTGACGCTTCCAACACCTGAAAGAAATCTGAGCAAATAAAGTTGTCATAAGATATGAACTGTGGCTTGTAATAGGAGCAGAATAAATATAATTGCTAAAAGAAGAAAAGGGACTTTTGGAACAAACCCTTCCAGTCCCATATGTTTTAATTCTGCCTGTGCCAGTCTGCATTTGTGTCACGGCTGAGTCTTTGGTTCCTTCACAAGGTGATCCAAAGGAAGACTTTGGCACCCTTAGTGGTTCTTGGAAAGAAACTTGAGTTTTATTCATGAGTCTCTTCCATTCCTAACTTAAAGCCCATCTGTGAGAGCCCAATATTCTGGGTTAGGTTTTTTCAGCACAGGTCTGTTACAATATTCTGATATTTTTGTGCAGAACAAATGGCAGCAGTGGCATTGAAGGAACTGAGGCAGAGTCAGTTCTTTCACTGTTGGGTTTTATTAATAAACAGCAAAGATCAAAATGTCACTTTTCATGGTGTTCTCATGGCAGTGTGTGTGTGTTAAAACCAACATTTCTGTACAATTCAGCTCTGGAATTGGAGCAATCCTGGCTCTATCCACACTCAATACATGGCACAGCAGCTCCCTGCAGCAGCTCTGTGAGAAATGTTTACATCCCAGAGAAGGACACAACACATTCCCTGAGCAGGGCATTACCTGGTACCTGAGCACCAAAAAAACCACAGCTGAGGAGAGAAAATCAGTGAGCAGGGAACTGCAGCCCCCCCAGAGGCTGTGAGAGAGCCCAGCAGGATCAGGAACAGGGAACGAGTCTGGGACTCCAGGGAGCAGCTCGGTGGAAGATGTTGTGGAGCTGCCTGGGGATGACAGGGCACATGAATGCAATTACTTTTTACCATAAAATGGACCAGGTATTTTGTAACAGTCTCTGACTGACAGCTGGGAGAAAGGGGATGAAAGGGAAGGTAGGTGAACTAGCTTGCAGGTATGAAACAGAGCTCAGGATTTTAGCTGTGTAACGCGGTTTAAATTCCACATCTCACTGCATCTTGCAGAGAAACCTAATTTTTTTAAATCTCCACAGGCTTCTCGGAGACAGAAGATGCTAATTTTAGAAATGTGGCAGCTCGTCTTCTTCCCCACCCCCTTCCATTTGCTGCCAGAATGCTTAACAATCCAGTAAACAAGCTGTAGGAAAAAGGGGAATAACCTCAAGACCTGAGGTTGGTGTTGGCCTCTTGGTCCGTGGCATTTTTGGGGAAGGATTTGCCCCCTGCCCGTGGGTCTTGAGTTTGAAAGCGATTTAAAAATAGAAGAGTAACAGTGGAAGTGACGGTGAAAAGAAGTATTTAAAGGTGCAGTAATCGTGGCTGGCAGCCCCTTTGCTGACCTGATTAATTCTGCACCAGTACTCAGGATGGTCTAAATGAAAGCATTGCATAAGGACAGTGCTGGGAAGTGAAGGATCAAGCCTGAAAATTTCACGTAGAACTCGGATATCTCAGTTTTTGTTTCTCTACACACCGAAAACCCGACACAGGAATCTCATGTATCTGCTATGGGAGTTTGTTCTAATTAGAAAATACAAAGTCCACTACAAAAAGGTCTGATTTGAGATACCTTTTTACTGTGCAAAAAGGTGAGTTAGTTCCTCTTAATGAGTACCCAGAGCCCTAATTAGTGCAGATAGTGAATGATAAATTCCACACTCTATACTGATCTTCTTGCATTGCTGCATCTTCATCCTCTGCTTCAATCTTGTGTGGGCAAACAAGGTTTGGACAATGTTTATCCAAACCCAGATGTATTAGGGTTGCAACCATCTAATTATCAGGCCTTAGAGTGCAAATTGTTTTGTCCTCATTTTGGCAACAGGTGGAGTGATCTGAGTGTGTTAGGTAGAATTTTCGTGATGAAACTTTTTTTATTTAAGAACTTCTGATGCAAAGTACCCCAAATTCTTTTGGCTTAAAAAGACCCAGCACTTCTCCACTATTATTATGGAAGTCTTTTATTGTACCTGCTCTTGAAGCTGGGCTCTTGAAGCTGTGTGTGCATAAATATATAGAAAAATGTTTAAAATTAGATGTTAATTGCTGTTTCAGAGCATCTGTATGACTAAAAGTTTTGTGTTAGACCTACACAAGACACACGTGTGTGTTCAGTCTAGAAAATCTGCTATTTTTAAAATAGGAAATGTGAGGCAGTGAAGTGTTCATTACATTCGGAACACGTGGATAATAAATCTGTTTAAATTTAACATGCATCATAATTTCAAACACCCTCGAGTGTCTGGAAAGTTTAACAAAGCATGAATGCCTCATCTACTTTGTGCCTGCACAGAGCAATGCATTTATCTTTTCCAATTTATGTGGGACAATGGAGCAGAGTGCAGCCCAGCTGTTTTCTATGGATGCAAGCATATGTGTCTTCTATTACTAATTAGTAATCGATTCCACCCCACTGTGCGTTTTTCATGGCTCAACTGTCTGAGAACTGTGTCTGTGCTCAGAAATCCATGTCACAGTTGTGACTGAATGAATTGCAAGTTTTGATTTGGGGAGAGAATTAGCTCAGGAGATTTTGTCATATGTGTCAGAGCGCTGTCTGCTGAAAAATGAAATGATTAATTTGTTTCTTGGCTCCATTCCTGCCTTGGGTGTCTCATATCTTGTCCCCAGCACACACCAAAGATGTGAATTACCCTGAAGCAGGTTATTATCTGTTCGTAGGGACAATCCATAGAGTTCAGGCAGCCATGATTCTCTTCTGGTTGTGGTTGTTTTGTGCCTCTCCCACGGTGCTGACACCGGATTCTCAGAGGCAGCAGAGCTTTGCAGACAATGGGCTGCAGGGTGGAAATATGTCAAAAGCAGTAACAGGACCAGGAGCAGGGAGCTGTGAGCAGCTCCCTCCACTACTAACAGCAGAAACATGGAATAAAGCAACTGTGCTGGGCTGCACTCAAGCAAGAATATTAATGCATTTCTATTTTTAAGAGGAGAAAAAAGATTGCGTGGAGAAACAGAAAGGGATCTGAGGTAATTTCACATTAATCTTTGTGAGCTGTGTCTCTGTTGCTTGGATGCATCTGAGATAACCAGACCCACTGGAGTAACTGAGGTTTAGCACCTCACTGGAGGAGTTGCCAAAACTGACTAGAAAAGACAGGGAAAGTATTGTGAGTGAGGAACTACAGTCACAGGGAAGGGAAATGATCTCCAGGATCGTCCTTCAAACACAACTCCTTGCTAGGACACCTGGAAGATCTGCCTGCCCTAAGGTGCCCAGTTCCCAAGGGCAGGTGGGTGTTTGCCTGACAGCTCTGGCAGTGCAGAATTCCTAAATGTGGGAAACAGCTCTGGCTGCAGGCGAGGCACTGCCAGAGCCACACACTCTGCAAGGCAGCGTTCACTGGTGCCTGTGGGCTGTTGTAGTTTGTCAGGTATTTAATGATACCACAATGACAGAAATTATGCAGCAAGATGTAACCAGAGTTTGACTTTTCAGTCATAAAACTTGGAGGGACGAAGAGGAGCAGCAAGCCAAGGGTTTTTTACGTTTTTCTTTTAGTGATCTGAAAAGAAGTAGCAGGAATTCCAGCAGCAAACACATGTGTGTGTCTGCAGCTGTCACTGCAGCACCTCCAGATTTTATCACCTCCACACGGTATAAACTACTTACTGAAGTGTTTTTGTCTAAACAAAGTGGTCCAGCCAATGATCTTTCCCTCATTTTCAGGTTGTTATAAACAAGTTTGAAAACTTGTTTATAAAACACCGCGGGAAATAGAAGTGCTGCAGAGAGGCTCCTGGTGTCTGTGGGGCTGGGGTTGTGGTGCTGTGGACTGTCCTTGTCACTGAAGTGGTTGAGAACTCAGGACTGAGTTCAGTCTGGTTGGAAGCTGAGCTTTGCTTCTAAAGGCTTTCTATGACCCCAAGATCTATTTGAAATTGTTTTTGCCTTCTTTCATTACTGCCTTACCCCCTTCTCTGCTAGACATGAGCATCTTCCCATCTTATGTAACACAGATTTTCTTGGAAGAATGTGTGTTCCCTGAAAACCTCAAACAGCCAGGATGATTTATGGGTCTATAAGAAAATAGGCCACCAAAACACTTCAGTTCTTCCAATCTCCAAATCAGAAAAAGATCTAAGACTGAAATAATAAAGATTGTAATTGTTGTTTATTCTGAAACTGTGTGGTAAAAAATCAGGTTAAACCAGCTGAGTTCAAACAACTTTCTCAGTGCTCTCTTTCCTTCTGGTGTTCAACAGAAGTTTGGGAGAGGGGGGATGAAAGGGAGAACCAAAGGAATGGTTGATATCTCTGAGAGCCAAAGGACTGGTTGTTATCTCTGTGTTACAAGGAGGCTGGTGAGCCCCCGGGAGGTGAGCTAGTCAATGGCAGAGGGTTTCAGGTGCAGGTACAATTTAGCTGGTAAGTTTTGATTCCTGTCCTGCTGTCAGACACGTGACAGGATGTGAGCCTGGACACGTGAAAGACATTACCTTTGTTCCTCTGCCTGAAGAGAAGCAGAAGGCACTGGACAGCACAGAGCACTGGAGTGTCTGATTTTATTATAGAAAGAGTCACAAAACTTCTTTATGCAAAGCAGCTCCTTGGTATTTACAGCACATTCAATGCCAGTCACTTTGCCCTCTATTTGAGTTGACAATGGAGAAGTTATTACTTGCAAGCTGTGAGAGTTTTGATAGCAGCCTTCAAGTCAATTTTTGTTTTAGTTGAACAGACTGTTGGTGGTTGTTTTTACTGTTTCTATCCTACAAAGATAATTTTATTTAGAGAAATCTATCTTGTATACAGTGTGCTGGCCCTCTTCACCTTTTCTCTGTAGAAAATACAGGGGAAGGTATCGAGGGGAGAATTTCAAATTACAAAGACATAACTATTGCTGCACTAGATTGTGCAATCCCATGGCATCATCTGATGCAGGGCTGGAAATTGATCATCCTACTGGATGTTGAATTTATTGTTGACTCAGGATTAAAGGTATGGAAGGATCTTATAGCTTTCTAATCTGATAGTGTTCGTCTTGGTTACTGTCTGTAAACATTTCCCAATAAAACCTTAATTTGAAACTTCCCAACCCTTCATATGTTGAAAGAATGGTGATTTTGTTCTGTGTCTTGCCACCTGCTGTTCTCTTCTGTGGTAAAGTACATTGGTAACTATGGGAACAAAAACTTAAGAACAGACACCCACATGTGTTGAAGTTGATTTATAGAAGGTCTTGAAGTGATGCCACGGATTGCGAGAGATGGAACTCTCTGGATGGAGTTTGATGGCTTTCAACGAGGGCTCAGTGTTTGACTTTCAGAAGTTATTTAGAACGTCCCTGGCGTTGTGGATGTTCCATTCTCCACTTAACCATGGTGTAAAATGGTGCTGCTGCATTTCCCAGCTGGCTCATTCTGTCCTCAGCAGTGCTAACACTCCTCTGCTGTGCTGGGCAACAAGATCTCTGTTATTTCTGTCAGGAAATAGGTCCTAGAATGTGATAAAATGTGGCAGCTGGAGCTTTGGGATGAAGGATGTATGTGTAGGTGCATGTGTATGCACAAATTATAATGTAGCCTTATAGTGCATGCCTGTGACCTGACAAAGCTGTGCCATCAGTTGAAGCTTGGGTGCTTTGTGTTGTTTTTCTGGAAGTTCCTTTCCCAGACAGCCAGGATGGTGCTGTGGCTGTGCCAGAGGTGTGGGATAGCTCAGGATCCTGGATGGACAGTGCAGCCTCACAGCAAGGGCAGATCTTTGTCAGCTCATGGCTCAGCTCTTCTAACCATCGGTAGCATCACTTTGGCCTTCTTCTTCTTATCTCAGAAAGTAAGAATTGAGAGGATTCCTGGCCCCTTTTAGTCTCTTCTTAGGACTTAAATCTTTGTGATGTGACAGCACCACACCACAAGGCACTCTTCTGCTCTGGTTGGTAGATCTGGGGAGCTGGGAATGGAGGATGAAGGAATTAGGGCATGCTATGCTTTGTGTAATATGGAACTGACAACAGTGTAGCTTTGCTCCATGCCAGCCCTGTGCTCTCTGAACTGGAGTGCTGGTGACCTTTCCCAGTCACACATGAACTTCTGGTGTGAATCAGAGTCCACAAAAGCCAGATAAAAGTTCACCATTGATTTCAAGAGTCAGCAGATTGTCTTTGCACAGAGAAGATTCCTGGTTTAGACTAGACATTACTTGGTATGAGAGAATCTTTTAATGTAAAATGCTTTGGTCTCGATGATAGCACAGTCTGTGTTCTCTTTATTTCAAAAAATTTGCATGTGTTGTGAAGGCATTCAAATGTTTCTCTGACGTTTGTTCTGTGACCCTGTTCTAACTGCACAGCAAAAAACTCCCAGAGAAAGAAAACATTTCATTTTATGGATTTGATATCTTACATTAATTGGTACTGATTCTGAATCTCTAATGGTCTCAGATGGGAGTATATTTTTCTTTTTAAAGAAAGCATAACCTGGTGAAGCAACAAGCTTTGCTCAGTTTGAGGGGGTAATTAATGAATTAGATGATCATCTTTAGCTGTTATCTTTAAATTTGCTCTGTCTCTTGATCAGATTGTGAGGAATAGGTGGTGTTGAATTGGAGGTTTGTCCCTAGCAGTGAATTGAGCCTACCCTGCAGTGTGAAGATTTCCTGCCCTGGGATTCCCCAGAGAAGTTGTCTGACAGGCATTTTCTGGGCCTCAGCACTTGCCCATCTTCTCCCCTGTGATATGAGACAGAGATTTGTTGATAACCTGCTCTTGCCAACAGGAAATAAGAACAGAAATGAGAGTTACTTTTAGGATAAACCTGGCACATTCTCGGCAGTGTTCGCTCTGATAAGCCTGTGTTAAAGCACAGTGGCTGCAAGAGAAGTTACCCAAATGTAAAGTGGTGTAAATACATGAGTCCCCAGAGGCTCCTGCAGTGAGTGCTCCTGCATGGGTTGCTCAGGAGATGAGAGCTCAGGGGACACAGCTAGTGCTGAAAGCCACTAAGCAAATAGGATAATGTTTTATTGAAAGTAAACTTGAGCCAAATCTTGGAGTCATTCCTTAGATGGCAAGGACCATGGAATTCATGCCTAAGTGAAAACTGTAGAGGGTTGTGTCAGATCTTGCAAAGACCTTGATCTTTCTGCAATAGTGACTGATACCTAAATGCCAAGATGATGTAGGATGGAAACAGCAGGACAATCCAGCTGCAGCAGCTGGCAGCTATGAACAAGAGTCAACATTCCCAGTGTGGGGAGCCTGGGTGGGGTGGGAGAAGGGTGACTCTGGGAGCATTACACAGCACCTCGTGTGCTGAAGTAGGTCAGGATGAGGAGGTACAAGGCAAGAGGGCAACATCAAACAGCACAAAGAGGTTGGCTTCAGCTCCTGCAGTCAGGTGGGGAGAGGATCCAGAGCAGCAGTGCCTGATGGAGCCTGAGGGCTCTGTGGCAGATCTGCCCTGGGTGTTTGGCAGGATCCAGTGACCCTGCTTACCCTGGCCCCCAGCATCAGTTTCCTTTCCTAGAGGGGAGACTTTTTTCCAATCTTTTATCATTCCTGTTTAATTAGATTTCAAGTCCTCAAAGGAACAAATTGTTTTATTCTGTGTATTTCAGTAGCATGTGGGAGGGGCAGGAACTATTCCTGGTTGGAATTTTTAGGCAGCACCCTCATACAAAGATGCTGAAATTCTTCCCCAGGATTTAGACAGAACTCAAAGGTCTGTGTCTGTCTTCTTCTGCATTGTGCTTTGGGACACAGACTACAATAATGTGCATTGTTTCCTAGCCATATCCCATTAATTCTGCATTAATATTTCCTTGCAAGTTAAAAAGGTGGGAAATATATCATCTTTGCCAAGAAAAGGAATGAGAAAGAAATCCAAAGAGAACAGCTTGCCTATTTTTATCAGTAGCTGTAGACTTGCTTTCTAAACTTAAGCAAGTCTGGGAGGATCCCATAACAATGTGTAGGATGCTGAATGGACACAGGGGAGGCATTAACATAAAAAAGAGGCTGGTTTTTTCCCCCTTCGTAAATGAAGCAGCGCCTCACTAATATTTGCTGCCTACTGTAATACATCGCAGAGGAATTAAAAGTTAATTATCCTCTGTGCTTCTTTGCTGACATCCACAAGTTTTCCCTTCAGTTCTTTTCCGCAGGAGTAAAGCAAAAGACACCCCCACGTCCTGCCCGAGAGCTGGGAGGCGAAGAGTTAACAAACAGTTATCCCAGGTGGCTGAACACTTGAGTTGCAGGGAAAGGCTGGGAACATTCATTGAGCTCCTGCGCTGGTTTCTACCTGCCAGCAGCTCCCGATGCACTCCTGCACAGGGAATAAAGGATGAGCACAGGCAGCAGGCATCCCTGGGAGCCCTCGGATGCTGCAGTGAAACCAACGGGCAATGTTCTTTTCCTCGTGCTTTAAAAGAGTCTTTTGAAAGATCAGGGATGTGCATATGGTCTTTGCTGCTTCCCCTGGTGTTTTCACTTGAATCTCTCACTGGAATATGGATGATGCAAGCACAATTAAATGCCTCAGCCCAGAAAAAGGTAAGGGGAAAACGTTTATTTTAACCACCTTTCTGAGGGAAATTAGTTTTGCTGTACAGCAAAGTGTAGTTTACAAAGCTTCCTTGGACACTTCTTTTCTGTCATTCAAACTTAAATGCTTTACACAAATACAGCAGGTTCTTAAGGAAGCTTTTGCTGTACCTTTGCCTCCTACTATCACTAAAGCTTAAATAATAAATGTATCTCTAATGGCCGCTTCTTCCTGCATAAAGTGTGCAAGGAAGGAGTGCACCAGGTATGTTCATGTTCCTTTTCTGCTTGCTTAACTAGCTGCTGTCACCATAAGAAAGGCTTTCTATTTTTAACCAGAGACCTTCTGCTACCCACATTAGAAGAGAGAAAAGAGACTACAGTTCTGTTGTGAGTCAGCTGTATTGTTTTAATTTTTTAAAACAGGTGATTTGCTACTCATTAGATGTAGCTGCTTTACACCCATCCAGCAGGAAGAGTGCACAGAATCAGTTGGGGCTGAAGTTGTCCCTGGTGAGATTAAAGCAGGGGTGAAGTCAGGGAAGTGCCTCGAGCTGGAAGAACGGTGCTGCAGTGTCCTGCATGCTGAACTTGGAGCTCATCCCTCCTGTACTGATGGCTGCTGAAGGAATCTATGGACTCAAGACCAATTCTCAAAAACCCAGTTTTTATTTTTAAAAGCTTTAGTTCCTTGTTGATATACTCAGGAAAAGCCCAGAGAGAGAAACTCTTCCCTGTGATGTATTTTAGTTGACTCCAGTGCCTGGTTGCTTGTCTGTATGCATTCTGTATTTTATGCCTGTTAGGCTTGTGGTTTTACGGGAGTTATGCAACAAGTAAAGAAGGATGTCTTGGGTTCTGTGTCCTCAGAAAAGCTGCTCTGAGCACTGGTCTCCCACCTTGGTGTCTTTGGGACGGCAGAGCAGCATCTCTCATTCCTTGTGTTTTCAGCTAATCAATGCTCAATGCCACATTCCTCAATTGCTTTTGAAGGAAGCACTCCTTAAAGTTCTCTCTTCTTTTCTAAAAATCGTTTCTGGATGAAAACTTTACCAAAGTGGGAAAATGCTTGGCTCTAACTTGGCGTTTGGGTGTCAGAACAAACCTCGCACCTGTGAGCTCTGGTTTGCCTTTGCCATGTCTTTGTTATTAAAATGCCAAAAATAAGCTCCAGCAATGCCATTCACTGAGAAAAGGACAACAGGTAACTCAGAGAGGTGTGGCTGAACCTGTGCAGTCATTGATCACTGCAGCAAAAACTGCTCCAGTAACTGGAGAAGGATGTGGATGTGAAAATTACTGCAAATTGACTTTAAAAGGTCCCATTCTAGAGCAGAACTGTAATTAAAAAGAGGATGACCATAGAACACCACATAGGAAAAGCTTTTACTGTACATAGAAATGGCCATATGGTTTTTTTTCATTTTTTTAAATGACCATTTTGGAAATTATTTTATTTATTGGTGAAATTAATATCAAATCTAAGAATACTTCTAGGCTGCGATAGATTTAAGGAATCTTAGAAGTATGCAAACAATTCAGGTAAATAATGAGAGCATCTCCATGTGCATCACAACAACAGAAAAATGTTAACCAGTATTTCCTTGGAGATTTGTTAAGAATGAAGCAGAGATGATGAGATGCATTTGGGCATTGTCAATATTTATTTTAAAAGCAAAAAAGCAGATTTTAAAACTTGGCATAAGGATTTATTTACCTGTACCATGTTGCTGGCATAGAGGCTGGAGATTTGGGAGCACGGAAGCTTTAATTGAATAATGTGCTAAGTAGGGAGAAATAATTTCCTATATGCAAGAACTTTTTTCATTCCAAGGAAAGAAGGTGATTTTCTTAAATCTTAAAAACCTGTAAACCCTCAAGTTTTGGGTTGAGTTGGCTGAAGTGGTACATTTATCATAGAATTGTGGAATGGTTTGGGTTGGAGAGGACCTAAAATACTGTCTTGTTTCATCCCCTTGCCATGGCAGGGACATCTTCCATTATCCCAGGATGCTCCAAGCCCCGTCCAACCTGGCCTTGGACACTTCCAGAGATCACCACAGCTTCTCTGGGCACCCTGTGCCAGGGCCTCCCCACCCTCACAGGGAACAATTCTTTCCCAATATCCAATCTCACCGTGTCCTCTGGCAGTGGAGAGCCTTAACATACTTTTAATGATTGCATTTTCTAACAGAAGTGTTTCAGGACCAAAAACCAAAATAGTTTGGTTTTGAAAATGTCATGATGGGACAGTCTGAGTGTTCCTGATCCAGTTATTGTTCTCTGAGACCTGATGCACCAGTGTGCACTTGTACTTTACACAGACAAGGTCCTCAGTGAAGGTGTGATGGAGCAGGAATTGTGTCACCCAAAGTCCTTTTGGCTTCTTCCTACTGGGTTTAGCTTCCGACTTCTGAAAACAGGCATGAAAGAGAGGGGCTCTCACCTGAGCATCTCCCTGGAGATGATGCAGGTAGCAGCTACCAGGCAGGAAACTGCTGGGGCTGAGATTGAATCAGTGTTTGTGATTAAACCAGCTTGGTGTTCCTGCCAGATGGTGTCATTCTAAGCCAGGGAGTGGAAACACCTGGAAAACAAATGGGGTAACTGCAAAGAGCAGAGGTTCCATGGGCTGAAGCCATGGGGCATGAAGGCTCTTTTTAAAGGGTTCCACCTTCTTGCTGTCATCTGTAGCATTAACAGGAAATGGGATTCTCCTCCCACTCAGGTATAAAACCAGTCATGATGCAACTGGTGCCAGTAGTTCCCCAGTGTATGGAAGCCTCCAGAAGCCTTCATATTCAAATTTTCATGGTGAGAGGCACCAACATCCAGGCTCTCAAGGCTTTGGTGTTCCAGTGACTTGCCATTTTCCTTTTTTTTAAGGGGTTCTGGCTGATTAGAGGCTGAGAAGTCATTGATGATGATCCAAAATATTCCTTGCTCCCAGTAATTCTGAAATGTTAGCTACGACTACAGAAACAACTGATACTATCAGTGCTATTGGGAGAAGAATGGGCCATGTCCTGAGAGAAGCATCTTGTCTGGGAAAATCCTCCCAAAATGTGACACTTGGCAAATATCTTCCAGTGGAACAGCTCATGAGATGTGGTTACAGAATTTCAGCCTCCAAACTGCTACAGACTCCCAGGAACAGCATGTGCACCGTGTCTCTCACTGAGGAAGATCAATACTCAAGGTGTTCTCTGGTTCTCCAGCATCATCGCTCCTGAATTTGCCTTTTACTGAAGATGTTGTTTCTCCTGGTCTAACCCTCAATTAGAGATGGTTTCCAGATGCCTGATTTTCAACTTGATTTTTTAAAAAAAGAAATAGGGAAACATTGCAAAGAAAATGTCATGTTAATGCTAAGTGGACAACTTCAAATTAACTGGTACCGTACGTGCAGATTGCTGTGATTCATATCCCTTCTGTCCCTGACAATCATTTGTGTGGGGAATGGGAATTGAGTCCAGCTAAATGGGAAAGCTTTCCCACTTCAGGGAATTACAGAGGGGTAATCAATATTGGCCTCTGCAGGTCTAAAGACATTATGTGGCAGAGAGCAACTAAATTTTCTGGCATGATGAGATCTGACATGGAGTGACTGTGGACCTGCCAGTACTGAACAAAGTCCAGAACCGCTGTTCAATGTGCATCGCTGTAAAATACTTTCCTGAAAGCCCATTTTTCCAGTTCAGCCAGCGAGCTGACACTTTCATCAGCCTTCAAATGCCTGCTTATCTTCTGGCTCTAAGCCCTGGGGAGAAATGAATCTGTCAGGATGCTTTGTTTCAAGCTGAGTTGGATATTGGAGGCCATAGCAAAAGATAGAAACACATTTCCTGTAAGAGCCCAGGAGCAATTACTTTACTTCCTGTACATTTACCTGAGCCCTACAGAATCCAGGACCAAATGAAATTGGCAGTCAGCTGTGAGATTGCAGCCCCTGACCCTGCTGTGGGCTCCAGCTCAGCACCCTGCACTCTCTGTGCTGCTTTCTGCTGGTAATCTTTTCCTCAGGAGGTGCAGCAGGTGGTTCCTGCTCAAAGGAAACCACAATTATGGTCATCTTTCAAATTTCCAGAAAGACCTGCCATTGGTTTCTGAGATTTACAGATGCTGGGTTCTGTTGAGGGATAAGTTTTTGAAAGGAAATTTTAAAGAACAGCCTCATAAGGCTGTCTCTTGGATGTCACAGAAACTGAGAAAAGCACTGAATGAAACAGAGACTGAGTTATTCCTAGAGCCACTGCAGCTCCTTTTTTTCCCCCTCATCCTTCATGAAACTGGTCTATATTTGAAGAAATAGGGAGTCTGTCACATATTTCAAAATGTACATGGCATAAAAGCAAGGTCTAGAAGAGTTCTGAATTTATACAGATAGAATACATTAAAACTCATCCCAAGTACAGAAGTAAAATCTGTGAGTTAAAATCACTTTGTGGTGATGCATTTCAGTATCAGGTGTCTTTTCTGAATGTCTCTCAACCTGTCTTGCATTTCTGTGCCCATTTTGCCTTGGATTCTTGAATTCTTGGAGGGGCTTTCCTAGAAGGAGTAATCATATTGATGGATTGCTTTCCTCCCAACCTGCCTTAATCTCCCTCTCTGTGTTTATGGCCCATGGCCCTGAACAGATGGTCAAGCACTGAAAGACCTTTAAATGTAAAGGGTTTATGATCTTACTTCAATTAAGTGTGTAGGGACATTTTCTTACAAGAGTTGGTGGCTGGAGACAAGGTGACCTTAGAGCACCATTTATAGTCTTAAAATCTTCACTTTACGCTGACATTTTTCTACAACTGACAAAATTTGTTTATAACAGCTTTGTAAGGAAAGGACTTCAAGAGCTCAAATCACAAAGCCTGTTCTCACTCAATTAAAATAATTGCACCATTTTTTTCCAGATGAGCCCAAGAGAACTAAACATCATGGCAGGAGGCAGAGTAATTGTCATTAAATTAGTGCTGTTGTTGCTAATGGGTCCATGTTCCACAAACACTCCTTCAAGTGAATGAAGTAATTTAAGGCATTTCACAACTGCTTCATTTTAATAATGGGATTTTCTGAACGCTTTTGGGGGGCCCTGGGAACGTTCATGGTTGTGGTTGCCTAAAGCAGCTGTCCCAGGGCAAGGAGCACCAGGAAAATGTGATGTTCCAGCCTCTCCAGGTGGAATCAGTGCCTTGTCAATGGATGGATATTGAGGACAGGTGTATTGCAGACAAGCTAAATAACTTCTTGAATATGCTCTGAGCCAGTGCACAAATGTCACACTTGGAGGCCTGGTGGGTGAGGCACAGAGGCCATGGAATAACCTGAATTCCACTCGATCTGGGCAAGATGTGCAGTGTTAATCTCGAGGGGGGATTACTGTGCTTAGAGGTGCTGGCCAGATGGTCAGGCAGGCTCTGCCTGTGCCCATGGCAGAGGTCGGCAGGGTGGAGCTGGGCTAGAACTGGGGGAAAGGCAGCTTAGGCACAGTTGGGGTAAGGTTGTGGTTCAGCAGGTGCTCTGGCCTTTCTGAGCCAAAACCATCTGAAAGTGATTGATTTGGTCAATTCTTACTACAACTAAGGCAGAAGTTTTTAGTTGAAAGACAAAAATAGGAAATGTAAAAGTGAAAGTCTTTTCTCCATCAGCATCTGCTCCCCAAATCTCTCTTCTTGGGAGGAGCCCACACTAAAAATGTGAGCAGCTGTTGCATACAGACACAGCTGTGAAAAAGCAGAGAGTGCATTGGAAACACAAAGGCAAATGACTCCTTTGAGGAGAGAGAAGAGAAGAGAAGAGAA
>VZSR01003801.1:3659347-3729935 GCA_013398615.1 Brachypodius melanocephalos | reverse complement strand
GAAGAGAAGAGAAGAGAAGAGAAGAGAAGAGAAGAGAAACTGCAGCTGAGCTGGCTGGTCTGGCTGCCCAGTTCCTGCTGCTTTAGACCTCTTGGAAGCAGTATTTCTGGGGGAAAGGGAAGAAACATAAATCACACGTTTAGAAGTAGTGAATGAGCATCATTCACCTTTGGTTCATCAAGTCCAGTCACCTCCTGCTTGTGCTTGTGCCCATGTATGTGGGGTTTGAACCTTTACTGTAACTGAGAGTATTCCTGACCTGTATTTAGTGATGTGCACTTCAGTGAGATGTATTTGCTTTTCATATTTCAGAAACATCTTTGCATTTAGTGCTTCAGAAGGCAGTGACAGGCTGACTAACTCCTGTGCAGGTCTTGGGCTGGGATAGCTAAGACGTAGCTGTAAATGGAGCTTCTGCAGCTTTTACAGGGTTTTTTGACTGGGATTTGGAGCTGAAAATGCAAGGGGGAGAGTAAAAGTGAGAGAGAGGTGTGCCGGGAGGCACTGATATCTTCTGCTTCCTCCTTGTATTTTATGACTGTTGGTGGTTGGCAATAATTTTCTTTTGATTCTACAGCCATTAGGAGTAAGATTTCCCTGGAAAATGGGAATACCTGTATCAAAGTTCTGTGTATCACCAATAGCTGCCCGTGAGTGGCTCAGTGTTTTACAATCAGCCTCTTGTGACGAGGTCAGTTTGCTAATCTGGCAAACTGGGTCTGTAGAGTGGCCATGCAGAGGTAAAGGGAGTGCATGGCTGGGAAGTCACAGGTCTAATCCTGGTGGATTTGCAGGTCAAATACACTGCCAGCTCTGTAACATTTAATGTCTTTGGCAGTCAGGATATTGAAATTTCTGCTTCTGGTTTTTCTACTTTGAGGGCTGCAGCTGTTTCCCTATGTGTTACATAACTGTTCACACTTTTTCCATCCCTCAGCAGTCAAGTGAATCCCTCCGTCCTGAAGGATTGCATTAATGATAAACCCATTTGTCTCAGGAGGATCTCCAGCCTGTTCCCTTTTCTCCAGCTTCCAAACCATATGTGTGTTGTGCTCCTGTGTCTTCTTCAAGATGTTCTTTCTGTGGGATGGAGTCTGGCTCCTCTAGAACTCCCAAAGTGAATTTCTTCCTCTGCAAGACTTTGACATTCCAGCATTGTTCAAGTGTTCCAAGTTCCATTTTTAGCTAAGCCACAAGCCAGCCTTGAGACTCAGACAGTGTTGGTTTAAAAACCCTTTCGTGGCATGAAAAGCCTTTGTTACACTCAGACAATAATAAGTTCCTGAAGTGCTGTGGAAAGAAGTCTTTAATCTCCATGTTATGTCAGGTGAGCAAGATTTCTCTGAGGATGTCAAGTGAGGCAAGAATAGAAACCCATTTCAGTAGGCTTAGATCCTAAGTCCTCAGCTCAGTGTGCTTAAGGGTTGGGAGAGGGATTGTGGCCAGTTTAACCCTTCCTTATTCCCTATTGCTTTCCCCTGCTGTTATCCAGTACCCAGCATAATAAATAGAGGAGCCTTCTGAAAGATTTTATTTTTCTTTGTTTCCATGATGATTTTCTTAGGAGTCCTGAAGGGGTATATGGATAGTGTCAACTGAAATATTTTAAATTAACTTTCTCTGTGTGCTCTTAGGATTAAAAATCTAACTTTAACTTGAATATTGTAATAGTTATTTTCCAGTGCTATAAATCATTGGCATTTCTCTCTCCTCAAATAAAACCAAATTCACATTTCAAGCCCTGCTTGTGCAGAATTCTAATTCTGAACCATGACACCGATATCTTGAGCAATGCTGCAGTGGGAGTTACATTTTACTCTTCTCCTCCCTTCCCCTTGTCCCCAGGTTGGTAACACATAAATGGTGAGTGCAGACTCTAGGATGTCCTGGCAGAATTGATATTTGAATTTTGCAGGGTGTACCTTTACCATTCTGTGCCAGCCACTGATTTTGTTGCATGTACAGCCTGGAAAACTGCAAGAAAACCTGATTTGTACTGCAGGAGGGGAAAAAAGGAGCTAAACACCTGCAATATTTTTGGTTTATGCAAAAGTTTGCCGTAATTCTGTCTCCTTCTAACTGAGAGACTCAAAGTTTAGTTCTCTCTCCTGCCCTGTGAGGTACAGCAGTGACATTCTTGCCATTTAAGGTGTTATTTCTAAAGCATGGACATTACACAAGGATGTTTATGGGTTTATTTGAGGAATTCAGAGAAGCAGGTGGTAGACAAGGCAACAAAACTCGCAGATCCCAACTCTCACCCTGGCCCAGGCTTCACGTGAAGAAAGGATCAGGATCTTTAGAACAAAGTTTCCTTTGTTCTTCCCTTCATGGCAGAGTTTTCTGTGGGATGCATATTTCCTTCTGAGCATTTTACAGGAGAAGTTGCTCTTCCCCTGATGACAGTTTGCAGTCATCTCACTAAATTGCTCTTGAAAGATGCCTTAGGAGGGTGGAAGGCTGTGGTTGAAATGTTTGAATAAATAGTGGCAAGAGTGTACACAGCATCGCTGCCACCCGTGGTGCAGACCCAGTTTGGTTCTAGTTTGGAATTAATCTGTGGTTAAACTCTGAGTCAAGCCCAGCATAAGAACTCTGGGCATAGGTGGTGGAATAAACAACTTGTAATTGAGGGTGAATCATCTCCAGAATTAACTACTCCAAAGCTTTTTTCAAACTGTGAAAGGAAGAGTAGGAAGCACTTAATGAATGTGTTTTTAAACGGGCAATTTGTGTTTAGCTCATCAGGGTAGAAGCGTATGAGGCTCCTTGTACAGATCACAGATGGCAAGAGAGATTGTCTATTGTACTTAAAACTTTATGTAGCTTAAGTGCTTGTGATAACCTGTGTGACAGATTTCTGTATCTGGAGTTCAATAAGTGCATTTCAAATGGAATGAGCTAGTGACTTAGTGCTTTTTAAAAATTAATCCTCACCTGCTTTTATCTGTCAGTCTTGGAGCCCCCTCTGTGCTCCTGGTTCTGTTACAGCAGTTCTGGGCACAAAAGCTTCCTGGCTGTGCCCTAAGCAAGATCTTCTATGGCTGTGTCAGCTTGGAAAGATATCCCTAAATAGATTGTGAGATGGAGACATACTGGGGAAGAAGAAGGAAGAGGAGGAGGAGAAGAAGATGAAGAAGAAGATGAAGAAGAAGAAGAAGCAGAAGAAGGAGAAGAAGAATGCAATTTTTGAAACCTTTTTTTTTTTTTTCTCAGCCGTAACGTGTCACCTAAATCCCTTGACTGGATAGGGCAGGAGCACAGCTTTAGGATTAGTGCGTATGATGGATTTAGGATTTGAAGCAAACATGTGTTGCTGTGTTTCCATCGTATCCAGTTTTTGCTGCCTGGAGAGAAATGTTCTTTCTTTCATCAGAAATGTCCATTAAAAGGGTGATGAGAACCTTCGGAGAAGAGAAGAAGAGTGGCACAATGATATTTTGAAGAGCTGTGTGAGAAGAAAATGTGATTATTCTTTTTTTTTTCCAGCCCTGGAAAGAGACTGAAGAGCTTATGCACCTGGGCAGATCCACAGTGAAAGGCAAGGGTGGCTCAGGAGGGCAGAGAGGGGAATGGATTGTGCTGTTAACTGTGCATTATTTACTGCAGGAGATGTTGTTGGTTGGTTTTGAAGAGCAGGTAGAGCTCTGGAAAGAGTGGGACCTGCAAATCTGTTTGTAACCAAAGAAAGGAAAGGGTTTTCTTTGTGGGAATCGCTGTCAGGAGGAGGAAGTGGTGGAGGAGCCAACAAATATAAATTGGTGTAATGTCTTGATGATGCTGAGCAGCTGGGAAAGTACCAAAGGAAAAAGAGAATCAGCAAGAGGAAAAGAATATCATCAGGAGGCCTTGCTGTCCAGAAATGGTTTCATCTACATGCCAAATTGCCTCATGGTCCATCATGTATCTTCTTTAAAATCTTGAACTGAAGCCCACTCAATCCTCCAAAGTAGTCGCAAGTACATCACAATAAAAAGGATTTTATTGAGATTTTAATGTTTTAAGTCTGGACTGTGAAAGAGGCCTCAATTTGCTGAGAAATCATTCTGAAACAACCTGAAAAATACCACCGGATTTTGGAAATCTACGGCTATTTTCTATTTTTCTGATAATAATTTTATTCTATTACATGGAAAATGTGTACTACAGAATCTTGATACCTCCAAAGGCCATCAGTGCTTGTTTTCAGTCCAGCACAGATATGGATATCTCAAAATCTCCCTTGCTTCAAAACAAGTTCTCAGTGGCCCGTTTGGCTGAAGATTTCTTCTGGGTTGGTGGCAGCATCGTCGCTTCTCCCAGATGGAAAATCGGCCACTTTGGTAAGAAGCGGAACCCCTGCACTGAATGAAATGGTGACATCTTTAAATCTTTCATGTTGAGATCTTAGTTAGTGGCACCTTTGTGCAGCAGCAGCGTGGGGAGCAGAAAAGCAGGAAGGGCTTGAGGCAGCCCTGGTGTGATGTTGTGTTGCTTGGTTGGTAGTGCCATTCTTTTTGTCTTCAGCAAGCCCCCACTTAAAATTTCATGATTGATTTGTATTCTTCAGGACAAGCTAGAGCAAAGTTGTACATTTTGACAGCTGACCTTTTAAAATATTCTGTTTCATAGACTTTGACTCCTTCTCCTTACTCACAGCAAGACAGGCTTGCTATTTGCCAGTATCGCACTCTGCTTTAACTCTTTAATTTTATTTGTAGTTTAGAGTTTTAAAAAGGAGCATTTGGAAGTATCTCTGCTGTCTTCATCCACACTAGGCCACTGGACTGTTTAGAGGCTGTTTTCTGAATACTGATACACAAAACTCTCAAGCTTCACTGGCTCTGTGAGAAGGATCCCCTTTGGGTGCTCACAGCAGCCTTTTGTTTAGATAGCTAATAAACCCAGCAAACTTAATTAGAGATGGTCAGATGTTCTAGTAAGCACTTCAGTAACAATCTTCTTGAGCCACTTCTGCATGTCCTATGAGGAAATCTGCAATCTTGACCAGAACTACCTGTTCCTTTGGAGCACTTTTTTGTTCTATTTGTCTGTCAGCTTCATCGATCAAAGAATTTTTTTAGCAAGAAATCTGGACACACAGATAGCTTAGAAAGTACTGGGAATTTTTGCAGAGGTCAAGAAACACCATCCAACTCTGCTCCTGCATTTCCCTGGATGCAGGTGGCTGATGGAGGGATGGAGAGCTGACAGCCAGACCTCAAATCAAGCCCCTAATTTCCACAGGATGAAGAGCACCTCTTCTCCCATTAACACCTGATTTCTTAGGGGTTGTGTGCTTTAAGGATGAGTTCAGTCTTCCATCATCTCTTGTACACAGTAAACATTGCTGGCGGAATTACAGAGAAATGTTCTTTTCCAAAGACATTTCCAGATTTTTTTGGCCAAAGAACAGTAGAGAGTCCCAGATTTCAGTGAGGCTTGAGCCACTGAGAGCCAACAAGGGGGAAGAAAGCTGTGCTAGGGGTAAGCTGGCTGGTTTAAAAGGTGAGAGGGACCTGCTCATTAGGCTGGAGGGATGCAAAATGAAACAAATGAAGATTAATGAGTTTGGATGTGATCTGGTTTTTAACTGGATCCAGTGTAGTGATGTGAGTGAGCCTGGTGTACCTGGGCCAGGAGCACCACACACAGTTCATAGGCAGGATTGGCAAAATATCTTCTGGACTGTTCAGCTGGACAGAATTCCCAACACATTCGGCTGGATGTATTATTTATTTGGATATATTACATATTTTATATCATTATATTGATATATTGATTTTTTAAAAAGATTTGATGCCTCCTGTCTAGGAAGAAAGTGATAATCCTGGCAGGAATAGTTGGAGCCAGTCAGCTCTTGGGTTTATGTATTGATGAGCCACTTATAGCTGTGAAACCATTTCCAGTGAGACTTCAAAAAAAAAAAAAAAATGGGGCAGTCATTATGTCTTCAATGGATTGGCAGTGCTGGATGTGTGACAAGTGTGGGAGTCCTCTGTTTGTGTGTGGGAAAGCTGTTTTGGTTTGGTGATATTTTAAGGGAACAACTTGCCCTTCTGGTGCACGTGTACTGGGGGGGTTTCTCTGGGCTCACAAACATCTTCTGGAGGCCCTGGACAGAAATAAGCTGCTGAGATGTGTTTTCCTCTCCTGATGTTGTTTAGGAGGGTGGTTGTTTTGAGGCACACAATTGGGATTCATCTCTCCAGCGTCTGTTCATGGGGCAGAGCTCAGCAGAGGGGTTTGATGCTCCCTGCTCATGTCCCTAAGCCTGGCTGGGACAAAGGTGTGTGACACAACCTGGGGCTGCCTTGAACCCAGGGATGTGAATCTTTTGACAAAGATGGTCCGTGTACAAAAATACTCAATGACTCAATCTCCTGACTTCTTTTCATCCCCACATGCTAAAATACTCCCACTCCTTCGCACATTTATATCAAACTCAGAGACTCCTAAAAGACAATAATGCTACTGAACCATAAATAATTAATTTGCAGACACTAGAACATCCTTCTAACAATAGGCATGAAATTTGTCTCCTTTTTCCCCCTTGTTTCAGGACAAATTGTAGGGTTTATGGTTTGTGTAATTTTGCTATTTATTGTTACTTTAACACTTTGTGTAGTAAATATAAATGTTATTAAGAAGCATGAAAAATCACTGTGAGTCTTTTTGCTGCACCAGTCCAGTGTGGAACTGGGTGTTCCATGTTTCTATTCCCTGCTCTGCTCTGGCAGAGCTCTGTGCTGCAGTACAGAGATCCATCTTCTCTCCACTATTTTTTTGTCCAGATGCAAATTGAGGCAACTCATTAGATCAGAAGAGAGCTGAACATAAGCTGAATTTTGAAAAAAAAAGGGAACTAATGAAGTGCAAAACAGAAAAGCTGTAATTCAGCCTTAATTGAAGATAGTTAAGAGCCATTTCTTCGAAAACCTGATTGATTGCAAGACTGGGGGATTTTTATTTGAAGTAGAGAAATGAATCCTTAAAGGAGTCTGAACAATGGCAAGGAGAAGCAGTTCTACTTCTCAGCAGTGTGCCCTTTCCACTTACATGCTGTGAAAGACTTCAGAAAAAAAAAACATATAATTTTCTGTTTGATATAAGTACCACTAGGATTTCTTTTTTCTTTTTTTTTTTCTTTTTTTTTTTTTTTCCTTCCACTCTCTGTAGTGCTCTGAACTTTCAGTCCCACAGGGGAGGGGATGTGTGTGAGTGCCACGCACAGGGACAGCTGTGGAGGTGTCCCTCCTCCATCTCCTGGCCCTTGCCTGGAGCCCCCAGCAAACACCTCTGCATTCCCTTTGGGGTTTTCCTTCCCACTGCATTGCCAGGATCCAGAAAAGTTGCTGCTCTGACACAGGAAGGAAGAGATTTCTTGTGCCCTCCTTTCCCTGTGTCACCAGCCCCAAAAAGATGGCAACACTGAAATATTGGGGCTGGTCACAGATCACACAAGCTCAGTCCAGATGAGCTGGAACTGCAGCAGGCAGGGGTGAGGTGCTCAGGGTGCCTTTGGGTGAGAAATCCTACAACAAAATAAACAGCAGCACTGAAAAAGGAAATCCAAGCATGCTTATTAAAATTTTAGCAGCAGGGAACATCTTCCTACTTTGTGCAAAAGGAAAGTAAATGTGTGCTGCAGAAGGAGTTGGTTTATTTTGGTGCTTCTTCATTATGTTCTGCTTTGTAACAGGAGTGATCTTTGATACTTTTCCCATTCCTACTCTTCTCATTTCTTCCAATAAGATTATTTACTGCTATAATATCCCAAAGAGGAAGTTGGAAATGTAATGTGATTTGAAGCGTGTGTGATTAGTGGTCAGAGAAATTCTTTTATTAGCTATTTTGACTGAATTTTTTTTTTCAAAAACCCTGTAAACCTTGTGAAATTAAAATAAATTCAAGCTTCCCATAATTCTTATCTCAGTAAATCTGAGAAATATTTATCTTCTTCTGAATTGGAATGAAAACAGATATTGAGTGTCTGGGAGAGGGTTGGGCTGAGTTTGGATCTGATGTTGCAGTGGATTCCAGTGATGTTTCTGGCACAGCCCTTGCCTTTATGGCTGATACCTGCTGAATATTGATTTTCTCTAAAGGCATCTGTGACTGAAGCCAAGGATTCACTTTTAAGAAGCAAAATGTTACACGAGGGATTATCTTGCTCTCAATTCCACAACTTCTCTCCATGAATATTTAATTAACATGGACAATAAACTCTACAGAACTGTGCCTTTAAATTAAAATTTCCTTTTACTATACCAGTCTGCTTTCAAATTAATCTATTTTACTGAACTTTTTCCAGAGTAAATTAATTGACTTTTTCTGAACATGGGCTCTAAGGCACAAGGACATCAAAGCCTTTTCCCATTTCTTTTTACTTACCTTGCTTTTGCTTTTGCCTGAAAGGTGGACTGGAATCACCCCAAAGATCTGTGTTGCTGCATTTTGGAACACATGGAATGAGTGTTTTCATTTGGACACTGTTTCATCTTTAATCTTGATGGCAGGTGATTGATAAAACACACCTGACCTCAGAATCTCCTTGCATTTATTTCTAAAATAGAATGTGTATTGCATGTATTAATTTTCATTCTTCAGTCCGGAATCTCAATAGTAATTTTCACTTTTCATCTCTAGGTCTGAAAAAAATGCTGAACACCGTAATAGTTTTAATTTTACTTTAACAGATCAGGCAGAAAGGCAGAGGAAAATCAGGTCACAGGCTCTGCTCTGTCATCAGGGGAAATAAATGGGAGACTTGGCAGAAAATGTGAGTCTGCATTTATTCCTGGGATAGAGCCAGCTGCTCACAGTTGGATTGAAGTTGTTGAGCTTAGTCCTTGCAGCAGCTGGATTTCAGAACAAGGCCCCAACCTGGCTCCCAGGGGCTTCCAATGCCAGAGCCCTGGATTGGCAGCAGCTCCCCAGGAAAGGGCAGGATCCCTGCAGGGGTAGAGCAGACCCTTGGAGGGAGCTTCTCCCAACACTCGTGGCTTCTAAGGCTATTAAGTGTCTGGGATACTGCCAAACCCACAGGAATGGAACAGGTCCTGAGACCCAGAGGCAAAGTGCAACACAGGTGAGAGGCCTCCTGCTAGGAAAATGTGGGTTTGTGGCATTTGGGAGATGAAAAATCTGTGAGGTTCTTGCTAGGCAGATCTATAGGAGCAGTGACTAAATCCATAGAAGCAGTGGGACCTTGCTGGCCAAGGATTCCAGTTTCCAGGTGAAATTTCATCCTGTGTCCAGCACAAGGTTTACATGTTAGAGGAGCTCAGATTTGAGATGGTCTTGAGCAAGGTACCTACCTTGTGCTGGTGCCAATATATGAACAGTTCATATAAATGAATATAGGAATGAAAACTTTCTCATTTACAGGAAAGCCCACAGTCACCAAGAATCTTTCTACCTTTTTGATCATAACACCTGCCCTCTTATATCAAACACTACAGGAAACCTTGTCCTTTGACTTGACCTGTTCACTTGGCAGCTGCTGGATGTGTTTTCTTCCCGTAAATGTGATTCCAAAGGGAGCAAGGTCTGACTCAGTGCTCTCTCTTCATTGCTCTCCTCAGTGGAAAGATGTATGAGCTCCATGCAAGCAGGCACCCAGATGATCAAGCTCCGTGGTGGCTCCAAGGGGCTGGTCCGTTTCTACTACTTGGATGACCACAGGTCATGCATTCGCTGGAGACCCTCTCGGAAGAATGAGAAAGCCAAAAGTGAGTGTCAGCCACAGATCCCCTGCTCTGACCCCTCCTGGGGCATTGTCCTCTTGTAAACAAATGAGAATGGAGGGTCTGGCTCAATGAGAGGTGTTGTACTTGACTTTAAAGGGCAGGAAATGATTTTATGATGGGTAATTCATGAAGCTGAAGTTGCTGTGGGTTGCAGGGGTGGAGGGTGTTGTAAATGAGCTGGAGGCAACCCCTGTGTGAACTGGAGCCTTGCACTGTGAGGTTTGGGCTCTCCCTCTCTGGGATTTCTCTGCAGAGTGAATGCAACTGCCCAGCCCGGGGCATGCTCACAGCCATTATTAATGAGCTGCACTTCTGTCCCTGCAGTTTCCATCGACTCCATCCAGGAGGTGTGTGAGGGGAAGCAGTCGGAGATCTTCCAGCGCTATGCTGACGGCAGCTTCGACCCCAACTGCTGCTTCAGCATCTACTACGGGGACCACATGGAGTCCCTGGACCTGGTGTCCTCCAGTGCTGAGGAAGCTCGGACTTGGATCACAGGGCTGAAGTACCTGATGGCAGGGATCAGCGACGAGGACAGCCTCTCCAAACGCCAAAGGACCAGGGACCAATATCCTTCCTGTGCTGCCTGAGGGTGTTCCCAGCACTGCAGAGCTGTGGATAAGCTCAGGATTCCTTACAGCATTTGCTTTGCTACAAGTAAGCACTAGGCTCAGAGCTTCAAAGCAGTTCCCATTGTATTCCCTGTTTCCAGAGACAGGGTTCCTGAGGAGGGTTGTTCTGGGCAAGATTTGGAGATGAGTGACTGCAGTGGACTGAAAAACACAGAGTTATATTTCTCAATCTCGCTCCCAGTGTAAAACCATCCATTTAATTTGGTGATGGAACACTGAGATTCACTCAGAAGTTTTTCTTCTGTGTTGTCAAATAGGCACAGAGCACATGTGGCATGTTGAGCACAGCAAGTCTAGAAGCTGTGACTGCACTAACATGAGGAGAGTTAGATATTAGCTTGACCTTTCCTTCCTGTAGTGTTTCCTAATGTGAAAAAAGTAATATATCCATGATGTTCAGTTATATCCTTCAATACTCCCTGCTGTTCCTTAACTCCTGTTCAATGTGGTTGAAGCAGACATTTGATGAGGCAGATAAAAATGGGGATGGCAGTCTGAGTATTAGTGAAGTGCTCCAGCTCATGCACAAACTGAATGTCAACCTACCCCGACAGAAAGTCAAGCAAATGTTTAAGGTAAGATTTTTTTTTTCCTGAAAAAGCAAGGATTTAACACAAAACCCAGTAGGAGAGATTGCAAATACTTCAGCAGCTGGTTTGTTTCCACTCTGCTGAGAGACACTACACAGTCCATTTGGTAAACTGGAAAGAGCTCCAGAAACACGTCACAGATAAATGATTAAGCACAGAAAAAGGCAACACACCAGCTACCTTCTGGTGTTACATAACACAAAACCACACAGGACCAAGATTGCTCTTTTGCTATACCTTTTTGATCAGAAACTCACTCATGTTTCCTCCTCCCATTACGTTCTCTCTAAAAAATATTATCTAATAAAGTATCCAGTATCCTATGATAGCTGGTACTAATAAAACATCCAGCATGCAAACTTCTGTATCTGTCAGATTTTTGCACTGCTAAGAGCTGTTTGTTTGACATTGCATTCTGCTGACCTTGGCCCAATTTAGTGAGCAACAATGGAGATGGTAGCTTTTGTTATCACAAAGTCCCTGCAGGGACCAGCAAGCCTTTATGTGAAATCCCTGATGATTTTTTCTTTACTTGCAAAATGAATATTCTTCCAGATCTTATTAATTTATGGCTATGGATTTAACAGATATCCTCTCAAATTCTGGATATAAAATTAATTTCAAGATGACTTGGGCTCCAATGATCTTCTGAGGATGTGAGTGGGTAATTCTGCCAGACACACCACATGTTGTTGGAGGGTACCTTGTCTTTACTTGATTGCCACAGACAGAAGAAATCCTTCAGCAGGGTTCGCTGTGGAACAGTTAAAACCTTTAAAGTTGTTTTTTGGCTCCTGCACTGGTGTATCCATGGGAGAGATTCAAAGCTGTGCAGAGGATTCCTGTGACAAGGCTGAGAGATCAGTCGGTTCTTGCAGCCACGTCAGGCAGCTTCAACCTGCATTTAATTCCAGTGCTTCCCTCTCATGCAGGGGTTTGTTTATTTAAAACTGGTGCAGGCAGTTGGGTTCCTGACTGTCTCATTGCTGTGTGCTGCAGGAGGCTGACACAGATGACAACCAGGGCACGCTGGACTTTGAGGAGTTCTGTGCCTTCTACAAGATGATGTCGACGCGGCGCGATCTGTACCTGCTGATGCTCACCTACAGCAACCACAAAGATTACCTGGACACAGATGACCTGAAACGCTTCTTGGAGACTGAGCAGAAGGTAGGCCTGAGCCAGGAGCAGAATTCCAGCTGTATGCCTTCCTGCTTGCCATTGGGAATGAACTCCCTTTTAAAAGGGGTGGGGACCTCAGTGCTGTGAATGTGAAAAACAGACAGAAGTCTCTCGATTTTCATCTATTTCTCGAATCTTCTTGCTCTCACTACCTTTTATGTCCTGTAGGCTCTTTTGGTGTGCCCCTAGATATAATCTCTAGAATTGCTTTCTTTTTTCATGTGTTCCCCTTGAACAACCCCATCAGCATCTGTCTGTTCCCAATATTCAGTACCTTGGAGCAAAGCTGCTGTTCCTGGCTCTGCTTGGGACCTAATGCACAGCCCGTGATGAAACTCTGAATTACTTTGTCACACTATCTCACTGTGTAAACTGGAAGATTATCTTTCAAAGAGCAGTTGAGAGGATGATTAATGTATAGGAGAGTTTTTGAAACACATTGAGGTACCCAAGAAATTTTCTCTGAGTGATTTAACTCCAGTGCTGCAGGAACAAATGCTTTGACTTATCTTTGCCCTTTTCCTCTCATGGTCTCCTCTGAAACTTCATGCCTGTAAGTCACAAATGTCCACGAGTTTCAGTCATTGTCCGTGAAAGCAATGAATAAAAAATCCACCTCTCTGGCAGTTATCTTCTTAGATAAGTGGGGTGTGTTTCCATTTTGTTGGTCAATTGATCCTCCAGATGGTGAGGGGAAGATGAACACTCACCACAGGACACAAATTAACTCAGCTAATTACTGACATGGCCAAATCCTGCCTGGGGGGCTTCTCTCCCTTGCCAGCCTTTCTCATAAACATGGACAGGGAAAACATCTTTACCCCATTCCAGGAAAACCTGGTGTTCCAGAGCTTTATCTTTTGAACCCAGTATCATCAATGTTCAAATCCAGAGTTAGAGGCTTTGTCTTCTTCTTTTACTTTTATTTACTGGGTTTTAAATTACCCCCAGAAAAGGCATTGGTCTTGTAGCAGATGTGCTGGTGGTTTCATTTTCCCCCAGGCAGAGATTCTGTGTTACCAAATTGGTGGTCACTTTATTGCACTCTGATGACAAGGGTTGAGTTTTCATGCCCTGTGCAGGATCTAATAGAAAGGATTTGCTGCACCACTCAGGATAGGAATGTTAAATAATATCAGGATGATAGAGAATACATCAACAGTTAATAGCAGGAGTATTCATTGTGTTAAAATTAAGTTACCAAAATATTTCTTTATGTAAAAAAAGTTACAGCTCAACATTAATGGCCCTGGTTTCATAAATGACAACATTTACAGACATATATTTCCCTTTGTACTCTTTTCTTTTTCAGTTGAAAATGCAACGCAACCTTGAAGTTAGCAGATTTCCTGAGAACATTTTGTCCCAACTCTGTTTCTCTGCTACTAACAGATTTTTCTGTCTGCTGCATAAAGATGAGCCATTTTCTTGTTTTATTTTAAAGTAAAAAACCCCTTTGATAATGCAAACTAATCCTCTAATCCTACAAGAGAAGAAATCCCATTGGTTTGTGACAGAGCTCGTTCTGTTTGGATGCTCTGTGGTGCCTAACAACAGATCTGACCTACAAAGCAGAACTCTGCCATCAGGCAGCTGCCAATAGCACAGAAACTTTTCACAGAGCACTCCCCTTCTGATCTGACCTGACACTGATTGACAGCAGTGAGAATCCCACTGGGAAACTGGAAATCCTGAGTCCCACTATGGATAATCTGCCCAGTTGCTGGACTGGAGACAAAGGAGAGAGCTCAGAGAAGCTGTGATTAACAGTTAACACTGCATTTCTGCTGCTTTTACAGATGACAAATGTGACTAAAGAACATTGCCTGGAAATCATCAGCAAGTTTGAGCCATGCCCAGAGAACAAGAAGGAGGGAGCCCTGGGAATTGATGGTAAGCTGGCTGCTGCAGCTTTTGTGGGGAAAAGGGAACTGTCTCAATGCTCAGGAGAATATTGCTGCTGCTTGCAGAATATATAGCTGTAGAATTTTGTTATGTTGTACAGAGTATGTTTCCAGTCTTTTTTTTTTTTTTTTAATATCTACCATTTACTGAGGAAACTAAAGGGAAATCAGATCTCTTTGGAGGAGTTTTGAAAGGTGCATATCATGGTGAAGCAGCAGTTATTGAAAGTCAGCTGGAGCTGGAGGTGTCTCTATTTGTACTTTTGGAAAAAAAAAAGGTTGAATTTAGTTGCATCATTCCTGCAGGTATTTTTGGAAATCATTTAAGTCTTAATATAAGAGGAGTGATGTGATCCAGAGTGGGATGATAGATGAAATTGGTCCTGCCTTCCTGACCTTTGCTGCTGAAGCCTTCTCTCTAAATATATCAATGCTGTACCACCAGGCTGGTAGCTGTTATTTTGGGGGTGACTGTAAGTCCTTTCCCCTAAATAGTAAATCTTCAGGCAGATCTTATTGACTCCAAGAAGGGAGAACATTCCTCAGGAATTAGTTTGTGTGCAAAAGTTCTTGGACCTTTAGAAAATCAGTCTTGTCCATTTCTGTGGGTGTGTTGTCATCCTGAAAAGTGGCAGAACAGAAGTTGTTTGGTTTCCTGCAGGAAGAAGTGGGTAGTTTCTGGTACAGTGTGTAAGGTGGTTGCTTAGGATGGGTCAAGGTCTGTTCTACTTCCAGACTAAATTTTCAATTTATTTTAAAGCTTATGCTAATGCCAGTGAGGGAGGTGATGATATTCTTTTCATTTTCTGGTCTTTACAGGCAGTTGCAGTCACATAAATAATGAATAAGCCAGTTCATTATCTTGCCTTCCTCATACCTGCAAAAGTAAGAGCAGGCTTTTCAAACTATTGTAAGTTTCCATAGAGAAAAACAATTTTTAAAAAGATCTATACAATTGCTTTGCCTCAGAATGGATGATAAAACATTAGAGACCTTCTGGGTTAGGATAAGAGAGAGTCCAGCATGGTGACATCCTGCTGGTGTCTGCTACAGAGCTCCTGATCAGGGGGAAGCAGAAGGTGAGAATTGTCTCCAGGAATTGTTTCCTTGTGCCTTTGGAGACAATTTGAAAAAGCTTTGTGACCTTAACCCTTCCAGTAACTTGCTGGAAGTGCAGCAGAACAGAACAGACCTAATCTAGAGCTTAATTAATGCAGGAGATTTCTGGTAACATCCAAACAGAGGTGACCGAGGAGCTGACAGAAGAAGAGCTACTTAAAAATCATAAATCTGTGCCTGCATGTCCATCATGTATGAACATGTGTGTGTACACACACAGAGAGGAGTTATTCCTCTCTTGTCTTTGTGTGGAGTTGAGGCTTTAGATGTCTCCTGTCTCCCAGAAAACAAGGCCAGTGTTGCCCTGGGGTGTGAAATGCAACAGCCATGGAAGCTGAAGCTGCCTGTTCATTCCTCAAATTGCTACAGCCCAGACAGGAGCATCCTGCCCACACTTGGCTGCACTTCAATAGTAGTGAAATAACAGTACAGTGTTCTTTGTCCTTTCATATTCATTCATGTGCCTGTACTGCCTTGTGCCCTCAGCTGTGCTGGCTTTTGTTACAGAGCACCTTGGGCTGCCTGTGACAATGTGCTCATTCACAGTCTCAAAAAGAAACCTTTCCCTTTGCCTGCTGATCAGTGACACCGTGCCAGTGCCCCTTCCCTGAGTGTGCCCACTGCAGTCCTGTGGGACACACTGCTGGCAGCACCTTCCTTCATTCCTCTTTCTTCCTCATAGGACTGATAAACCCAATTAGTGTGAACTCATTACAACCATCATGACATCATATTTTAACAAGAGCTTAAAGCAAACAATGGTGTTGTTGCAGCAGCTGCCCTCCCAGTTCTGGGTGGAATTAATCCTGCAGCAGCTGATTGGTTTGCAGGAAGAACTGATTACCTGCCACGAGTGCTTGGCTGTGTGTTTGCTGACACACTCTGTGCTCTATCCATTTTCCACGGTGGCTGCTCTTGGTTCATCTTTTGTTTTCACCCTGGCTCTGTCACTGATTTGCTCATTGATCATGGTGTGTGCTCCAAGAGACTTCAATACTCAGCTGGGCTGAGTTGAATTTCCTGCCACTGCGTCCCAGTGTATTGTTCAAAACGTTTTTTGGCTGCTATTTGTGTTTATCAGCTCTTTTCCTCTAATAAAACTTTCATCAACACAAAATGTAGAGCCTAGAAGGACCATCGTAAAAGTGACATTTTATCTTGTCACAGTCAAAAGTGTTAAGACCTTTAGAAGTTTGGCAGGATTTTTACACAGGCACATTCATTTATGGAATGAGTGAAATGTCAGGAGAATTAGAAGTCCTGAAGCAGAAATCTACTGACCAAAGGCATCATCACTGTCAGCAACACCAGGGTGTGAATGGGAATCTGCGTCTTTCCTTGGTGGTGAAAGGAAAACCTTTGGGGGAAATTTGAAGTGGAAGTTACAGTGTTTCATGTCAGTCTGAATTGTGAAAGTGTCTGTGATATGTGCACAAATGTTGGTTGGAGGTCTGAGAGCAGCAATTTCACACAAAGATAAAATCATAACTTGCTAAAACTTTGCTTCTGAACAAGAGTAGTGATTGCAATCCACAAAGGGCTCAGGGATGATGTCTGCAGGATTTACAAGCACCCCACTACTCTGGAAAATAAATTCTTCTGGTAGCATCCCTGAAAGCCCCACAGATAATTGATATTTCAGTGTCAAGTTTGGGGTGAACTTTAATCTCTGAAGTGACATTAGTGCAGTACTGCAGAGCTCCCCATTCCTCAGGCAGGTTTGTGGTGTCATATCCAAATTAGAGAGTGTAGCTTGTACAAGCCAATGTGTACTGTCATTATTTTGGTATTTTTTTGGAAAATACTGAAAGAGGAGAGGAGAATATATCCTTTTGGGCCATCAAAAACTGTAAATCTTACAAGATTTCACTGAAGAACAACTCCAGGACATGACTGCAGGTCTCTGGAGACTTTTGTATGCTGTGTGACCCAATGTCCTAGCAGAATCTTTTGACACAAGTTATAAGCCTAAGAACTTTGGATTAAATAGATTTTCTTTTCCTTAGGAAAGGCAGAGCGGGAAAATATACAAAGCAATGAGGAAAGCAATAATTGCACTTGGTTGTGGTGACAATTTGGGTGTAGTGGTGCTGTTTCTCTTATCTTAAATGTGCCGGTGAATATAGGGATGCATTTTAGGCTGATTTTAGGAAGGTTACAGCAACCAAAAGAATGGAACTGCATTATTTACAGTGCTGTTTGTTGACAGGTTTCACCAATTACATGCGGAGTCCATCGGGGGACATATTCAACCCAGAGCATTACCAAGTGAACCAGGACATGAGCTACCCTCTGAGTCACTATTTCATTACCTCCTCACACAACACCTACCTCATGGGAGATCAGCTGATGTCCCAGTCCAGGGTGGACATGTATGCATGGGTGCTACAGTCTGGCTGTCGCTGCGTGGAAGGTAAAGAGCAAAAAGGAGCTGTCAACGGGCTCTGTAGTCTTGTTTCCCCTCTCTGAAGAAAGATTTGTGACTTCTGCAGAAGATAGGGTAACTGGGGAAAGGAAAAAGCCTGGGGAAATGGTGTCTTCCTTTCATAAAGAACAACAAAATAATTCTGTGGTAGAATGGACAAGTTTTCTTGAGCATGGAAGTAAGACACACATTTGAGGAATGGTGTTGCTGGTAGTGAGGAAAAAAATTATAAAACTCCTGTTGTAGAGAGGATGCTGATGTTGGGCAGGATGCAGTGGGGCTTGTCCTGCCTAGCCAAGTGTGTGACAACCAGACTGGCAAATCTGGCAAAGTTCCTGCCACACCTAAGAGGAAAGTGGATATTTCTGCTCAGGGAAGTATTCTGTGAAATGGTGACAGTCTCTGCAGCGACCAGGAAGCCTTTTTGTGCAGTCCCTTCTGATGCCTGTGCTGCCTTTCTGACACATTGCCTGCTTCATAATCATCTTTAATGTCTTGACCATCAAAGTGTTTTCACAGTTTTTCAGAAGGCAAATATGGTCTGCTCAGGTTGGATTGTGGATGTGCTTCAGAGGAGTAAAACATTTCATGGAAATTTGATAATAGACAAGTATAAAGTTAGGCAAATTCCAGGGTGGGCTAGGGATGACCAGGTCTTGGCTTGGCCTGTGGTGTGAGCAGCTTGGCTGAGAGCTTTCCAGGTTCAGTAGGAGCACAATGAAAGCAATTCTCTGCTTTTTCATCTCTCTCCCTGTCAGAAATTCCTCAGCACTCATTAAAAGAGTTTCTTTGCTTGGGGCTTTCTCAAACACTGGGAACAGTCCCCTGTTCCCAGCACGAGGTCAAGGCCAGGAAGTTCCTTCAGGAAGGATGTTCAGCACAGTGAGGAGGGAGATGCAGGGTGGGAATGAACCTGTGCCCTGCTTTGGGGACAAGGCTGGCTTGGGCTGCTGAAGGGAATTTCAGGGTTTTATGGTCTCCCACAGGTGGTGGCCCAGGTGTTCCTGCTCTGATGGGTGTCATTGTTTCTGTCCTGCAGTTGACTGCTGGGACGGGCCGGATGGGGAACCAATTGTTCACCATGGATACACCTTGACTTCCAAAATCCTCTTCAAAGATGTGATTGAAACTATCAACAAATATGCCTTTATCAAGAATGAGTATGTACCTGCCAAACTTTGAGTCTCAGGGCTATGAATGGGGAGCGTTCCCTGGCATCCTTGTACAGGGAGTGAAGATCTGACCTGTTCCAGAATTCCAGACAATTTGGAGTGGTTTTCTGGGGGTAAATACTTCAGATCCTTCAGAAAGAAACATCAAGGCAAAGCTGAGTAGGGACATTCTGCACAGAGATGTGGAGCTGGCTTTATTGAGCTTTTACAACACCTGAGGAACAACAGGTTTTGCCAGTGAATGTTTTTAGGGAAGGGCTGACAGTTGAACCACTTTGTCTCTCTGGATGTGCACTCTGGTGCTGCCAAGGCTACACCTGGGTGCTCCAGGGAGAGGAAGGAAGTCAGGGAATAAAGAATCCAAAGAGATAGTAGCCCAATTGTGGACAAAGCAGAGTGTTCATCAGAAAGAAGTTATTTTCCCTCCAGGTACACTGCTCAGAAAATCAGTATTATTCATGGGAAGTTTCATATGGCAGTTACTGTTCTCCTCCTCCACACACAGTCAAAATGTGTGTGCCAACCTTTGTTTCTTTTTAAACAGAAATTACTTTATTGCTGTAAAATTTTTCCAGTAGCTCCCCCAAAGCAGCCCATCTGCCTTTACAAACAGAGCTAAACCTGCACGAAAATTTCAGACCAGGTAAACTTCTTATGAGCCTGAGATTTTTTTGCAGTTTGCCTGAAGTCATGGTAAACAAATCAAAGGCAATGCTGCTGAAATTGTTCAGTTTTTCAAACCTTTGCTAAAAAGGGTAACTGAGACCACATCATCAACTGGGAAAGTTTGGTCCTGGTTTGGCTGAAAGTTTTATTTTTCCTGATGAGGAGCTAATGAAGACCAGATGTCAGGATAGAAATACTTGATTTTTAATTAATGAATCCCTGGTAGTTCAGTCCTGCAAAACTTTATAGACTAGCTGTTGTGCTGATCTTAATAAAGCATCATCTCTAAAGAGAAATCCATCTTCAGGGTGGTTTTACATTGCACTGACCACACTGGAGTAGATGTTCCACGTGTCTTATCTTCAACCAACAAGGCATTGTTGTTCCTTGGCCTTGATAATCAACAATAAATGAGAACAGTAAAACTAAAACTAGAAACAACGTTGCAGTCTTTGTATCAGAGACTTTGTCTGCAGGTTTATCTGTATGACACTGCTGTGTTGTTAGTGGGGAAAATCTTCATGTTGTAAAAGCCAGATTTGCAGCTGATACTTGCTTGTCTCTGCAGGTACCCTGTGATCCTGTCAATTGAGAACCACTGCAGCATCGTGCAGCAGAAGAAGATGGCTCAGTACCTGACAGAAATCCTGGGAGACAAACTGGATCTGTCTTCTGTGCACAGCGATGACTCCACAAAGCTCCCTTCACCAGCAAGTCTTAAAGGGAAAATCCTGGTTAAGGTAGACACCTGCTTCACATGTCCTTTCCCTCCTCTTGTTTGTGATGATGATGATGATGATTTCTGCCTGGTTACCACTGTACCCTAACTTAAATCATTTCACAAAAAGCAGACCTTAGGAAACTGCTACTTAAGGTTCAGATCAAATGTCTTTTTAGTCAGTAAGAACCTGGAAAGGACATGCTTTGAAGAATTTTGGGGTTTTTAGAATATGTCATATAAAGAGCTGCATGCTCCCCTGCCTCTGTAATCAATTTATCTTCTAGGGCAAGAAACTTCCAGCCAACATCAGCGATGATGCAGAGGAAGGAGAAGTTTCTGATGAGGACAGTGCTGATGAGATTGATGATGACTGTAAACTCATGAATGGAGATGTAAGTGAAGTGACCATTTGAATGTAAATGTCTGTCAAGGCTTCTCATCTCAGTGAGAGGAAACCTTGTAGGAATTCTCTGGGTTGTGGGTGTGGTCTGATCTTTGGGATTCATCACAAGTGGTTCAGGTTCTAAACCTTCATGGGGGCAGATTGACAAAAGGGCATAGGAAGCAGCACCTGTTCTAGGGGTTATGTTTCAAGTTTAGAATTTTAAAGAGTAAAATCCCATGATTCTTCAGTGCATCACAGTGTGCTTCCCCTAAAATGCAAGAAAAAGAAAAGAAAATATTCTACTTACATCAAATTGTGGTCATTTTTACAGAGCATCACTTCGCTTTGCTGAATGCTGGGCTTGGTTGATTTTTACTGTAAGGAAAATCTCTGCTGGCTTCAACCTGAAAATCCCTTACTTCTTCATCCTTTTTAAAAGTTCTATTTTTTTGTCACTTTAATCTTCTGGCAAGTTCCACTGTGCCTTGCAGAAACAATACAAAACACAGCAAAACCATTTAATGACATAAATCAGCTTGCCTTGGAGAGAGTTTGAATCCCCATCCTCTCTCCCTCGGGCTATTTCTTCATTTTGTATTATGGATCTGATCCTTTTCATCTAAAAGAGAAATTTCTTTTTGAATAAGACTACCAAAGGAGAAAAATAATTTCTTTGCTTTTTGGAAGTTATTACATGTTAGCATATCACTTTTCAATATTTTACAGCACTATCCTTGTTATTAACAGTTCACTTTGCTGAGGTTTACTGATGCTTTAAATCTGAGATTTGCTACACCTGGTTTGCTTTCCAAAATGGATTTTTGAAGAGTTCAGAAAATCAGAGCTTGTTTCATGACAAATGTAACTGGGAATTCTTGAGGCCTACAGAGAGAACACAATCTGTCACCCCTTAAAAGACCTGACTGAAAAAGAAAACTCTTGATTTTTAATTTTAGTTTTATTTCCCCACTTCCCTACATGGGCCATGGTGCACACAGAGCAGGGAACAGGAGTTCTCTTGCATTTGCAAAGGAGTTCTCTTTGATCTGCTGAAAAGAGGATTCTAAAGCATCTCCCATCCATTCCACCCAAGAGATCTTGCACCTATTGTAGCTGCAGGGTTGGTCTGGACCTGGCATGGGACTCACATGGTTTCATCACTGCCTTGTTTAATGGTTTAATGTTTTGTTTGCAGGCATCTGCCAACAGGAAAAGAGTGGAGAATATAGCAAAGAAAAAGCTTGACTCACTGATAAAAGAATCCAAAATCCGTGACTGTGAAGATCCAAACAATTTTACAGTTTCCACTCTACCGTCCACGGGAAAGGCTGGGCTGAAGTCTGATAGTAAGAAGGTGAATTTATGTTTAATTGTACTTGTGTTCCATTAGTTTACTAAATATATCTTATATTACTGACTTCAGCTTCATAGCTGAATTCTTACAATTAATGATGATGCCAGGTGAACATCACTGTCAGATACACAAACTACTTATCTTGCTCATACAGCAATTGGAGCATGAAATGTACTCTGAAATGACTTCTCAACAGAAAGAGTTTGATTTTCCATTATAAAAACTGCTTGTGAATGTTGGGCTCTTTTTGCTCCTCAGTTCTCTATGTTCTATGCATTTTCAATATATTTTAATTTTATATTAATTCTAATTTATAAAAAGGTACTCAACCCACAGACTACACTTCATGAAGCTGAGGCATTTTCATTTTAGACTTTGTAATAAGCCACAAAGAGTTTGGGAAGATTGTTCCACACAAATGAAAAACAGTGGAGATCTGCCAATAATAAGCAGGTGTAATAACCAGGGATTAAAACTAAACCAGGGATGAGAACTAAAAATCTGCTTCCCAAAACATTCTTGGGGTGAGTTTTGAATGTACTTTAAACCCAATGCTTTACATGATGTATCAGAGAGTGCTTGTGAGAGCCACTGCAAGGCCAAGGCTTGACAAACCCTTTAGCAGAGGTGTTACCCAGAATAGTCAGTGCTGAAAACCCCTCCTGTTCGTGCTGATATCCAGAGACTGAGCACTCTCCTGTGTTCTCTCTTTGGTTGCTGCAGAGTAAACTTGAGGATGATGCAGAATCCGGGGAAGATTTCAGTGCCAGCAAAAGGAACAGCAGGTCACTGATGGGCAGCTTTTCCAAACGCAAGGTGAGCCCCTGGCAAGGTGAGCTCTGCACCACATCTTGGATTCTTGGAAATTTTTTTTTTTTTTTTTTTTATGCAGTGGAGAGGAATTTCATAACTGCAACATCTGCAGCACTTTGCTGTGAGGCTGTTCACTGAACAGACAGGCTGGGGAGCTGCTTATCATTGTGCATAACAGCACAGATTCCATTTACATGAAGGGCTGAGGGCATCCAAGATCTAACTGAGAACCACAAAAATTAATTTACACCTTTTATCTGAGGATTTGGGCTTCCTTTATAACAAGGCTCAGACCTTGGGCTGAATTTTCCCCATGTGCAAATTTTGCTGCAGAGCTGAGTGTTACGAAAGCTGTCATTTTCCATTTTCTCTAAGTAACGCACTCATTGGCATAACAAAGCAGAATTGTAGCCAGCTGCTCAAACTTTTGATCACACAGTTATGACATTATGGTTTTATTTCCTTCTGGCACAGAAAAAAGGAAGCAAATTGAAAAAGGCATCAAGTCTGGAAGAGGGTGAAGACGATTCGGATTCTCAGGGGAATTTAGCCAGGAGCTCTGTACACTACAGCAGGTTTGTTAACAAGTGATTGGGCACTTTGTTGCTAAAATATGCCTGCATAAATGCACCCACTGAAGAGGTTTGCTTTTGGTCTAGATGCCAGTTTGTTGGTGGCTGCAGGTATGTGGCAGGAATGTGGGGAGGAGATGCAACATCTGCCACAAAATCACCAGAACGATCTCTTGGTGCTGTTCAGATTAATCAGCAAAGCACAGTGGACCTTCTATGCATTTTGGGCTCTTACCATCTCATATATTTCTTTGCCCTGATTTGTTTTTAAATATGAAAGATACATTTAGCCCTTAATATGTAGGAAGTTAATTTGTATTGTCTTTCTAGGGTAAACCGACAGAAGAAGACAATGAAGCTGTCCAGGGCCCTGTCTGACCTGGTGAAATACACAAAGTCTGTTGGCATCCATGATGTTGAAACCGAAAGTAAGTTGAACTAAAAGTTTGCTGAAAATAATTGCTACACAAAGAAATGGAAATGTTTATGTTCTTACATATGTTTTCATTAAAAGAAGACTTCTTAATGAATGTTCAGGTCATCGTCATATTCAGCTTCAATTTCCCGACCATAACTTCTCCAACAAGCACAGTATCTGCAGTAATTTAAGGAAAACGTTCCCTGTGAGTGGCATGCACTGAAATGATGCTTGATAGCTAAAAGGGCCTCGTGCTATGTACTTTTGAAAGCTTTATCTAGATAATAAATAAATGAATAAGGAGATTACCTCTAATCTCCTCTGCAGTCTCTTCCAGCTGGCAGGTTTCATCTTTCAGTGAAACCAAAGCCCACCAGATCCTGCAGCAGAAGCCAGCACAGTACCTACGTTTCAACCAGCACCAATTGTCCCGCATCTACCCCTCCTCCTACCGAGTGGACTCCAGCAACTACAACCCCCAGCCTTTCTGGAATGCTGGCTGCCAACTTGGTGAGCAGAAAGGAAATTTATTCATTTTTCCTTCTATTTTGGGAGGTTTTTTTTTTTAGTAGAAGCGCTGGTATCACCCCTTAGGACTCTCTGAGTTCTGCTTGTCCAGCTTTGCTGACCACTGAGTCCTCCTTGTCACTGTCCCTGGGTTGGTTACCTTGAACATGTGTCTTATATGCAAGGAGTTGTCTGGTAAGCAGAAATGAATGAACTTCTCAAATGCAAGAGGGCTTCAGAGTTCAGAGCTCTCTTCTGGAGAGCATTCCCTATAACAGAATAGTTTTCCATAAGAGATCTGATTTTTTTCATCTCAGAAGTCAAATTTGAATCTGATTTCTTTTTTAAAATAGTTGCACTGAACTACCAGTCAGAGGGGAGAATGCTGCAACTGAACCGGGCCAAATTTAGTGCCAATGGGAACTGTGGCTATGTCCTCAAACCAAACTGCATGTGTCAAGGTAAGGAAAGCCAGCAGAACCAGGGGATCACTGATTGCATGACAGGATTGACTGTGGGGCCTTGTTACAGTTGTTTAAAAATGTATTTCTGATGCCTGAAGCAAATGAGCCAGCAGGTATCTGGAATTAAAATCATGTTGCACTTTCACATTATGGGACTCTTCATTCTTACAGGTGTCTTTAATCCAAATTCTGAAGACCCTCTGCCTGGTCAATTGAAGAAACAGCTGGTTCTACGAATTATCAGTGGTCAACAACTTCCCAAACCACGTGATTCCATGCTGGGAGACAGAGGAGAGGTATGGGACAGCTGGTGATTGTTATTCTGTGATGCAGAAGGTTTATTTCCATACTGGCTGGGTTAAGGATGGGGATTTCATATCCTGCAGTTACTTGTCAGGAGACACAGAACAGGAATAAGTTATGTCATGAACATCCTACATCTTCAGGTGGTTTTCTTCACTTTTAAGCGTCACAGCAGTGGTTTGATGGTTTTCCTCCAATTGCCAACACACTACTTCCAGGAGAAGATTAAAAAAAAAGGGGGAGAGAGATCTTATCAACATAATAATCCACTCCATATGGCCCAGGACCAATAATTACCCAGACATTCATGTACACTGCCCATATTGTAAAAGCCATTTGCTTGGGTTTCATCTTTGTCACTCTTTCTTTCCAATATTTGTTGCTTTTTGTTTTTCAGATCATAGATCCATTTGTTGAAGTAGAAGTTATAGGCTTACCTGTTGATTGCTTCAAAGAACAAACCAGAGTGGTTGATGATAATGGTAAGATTATCTGGGATTTAGGTTTTTTATGGCTGAAACATCCTCTTGCAGGCAAGTTTTTTTCATAAGAATAAGAGTAGATAAGATTTGATGCCTATTATGACAAAGTACTGAAAATCAGATTTCAGCATTTTTAATGTTAATTAGACTTGGATTTTGACTTGTTTGACAGAGTTGGTATAAATATGCTGAAGGTCTTGGTGTGAAACAAGACATTCATATTCTCATTATATGTCAGAGGAGGGTATTTTGAGCTTGCTGTGGTCAAAAGAAAGCCGGGCCAAATTTAGGTAAGGTCATAACTCTGGAACTCTGTTCCCTACAAATCCTTGTGCTACTCCTTGTGGGAGCACTGGATTTTCCAAGATCAACGATCAATTTGTCAGGAAAACTAGAATGACATTTCAGCTGAGGCATTCCTTGTGTAGGCAGACTTCTTGTCTGTTGTGAAGGACACACCTAAAGGCTGATTCCTCCCTTTTGCAAGGTTTTAACCCCATGTGGGAGGAGACGTTGGTGTTCACAGTGCACATGCCAGAGATCGCCCTGATCCGGTTCCTCGTGTGGGATCACGACCCCATCGGGAGGGATTTCATCGGGCAGAGGACAATAGCCTTCAGCAGTATGATGCCAGGTGAGAGAAAGGGGACATCCCAGATTAGTGGGCTGGGATTTTGCCTGTGAAAAATGAAAATTAATATATCTGCTGCAGAGATTTCTAGTCAGAACAAGAGACTGGAGTCTGGGCCCTGAGCTCTCTGCCTTAGTCAGCTACCGACTGATACGGTGATGAAAACTGAATCAATTAACTGTAGACTTTTGGGACTAGATTTTGAAAAAAATGAGTAAGATTGTTAAGCAGAGTGGCTAAATACCGTGGGCTTGGCAGGCTGCCCTACAGGATCTTTACTCCTTTAGTGCTTTTTTCTCTCTTTCTTCACACCAGTTTTTGAGAAAACTCTAGAGCTTTGCTTGGTTTTATGACTATGAGTAGTAGTTTACCACAGAACAAAAAGTTACCTACTCTGATGATGAGATCCAGGTTAAATGCCATTTTCTGACAACTTCCTCTTTCTGTTTTCAGTTCAGTCTTCTTTCACATTAAACCTTCTTGTCTGTGTATCTTTCTTTCCTTTCAAAGTAAAGAAAAAAGTTTGTGTTTAAGATTAAAGAAAAAAAATCCAGTCTCAGTAAACTGACCTTGGATGAAAGGTTTACAGTCTTAATAACGGACTGAAAGTCCAGAGGAGAGAATGTGGTCAAGTTTAAATCATGGATGACAGCAGCAATAACAGACCCTGGATGAAACAGGACATGGCTGTTTTATGAAATCATGACAAAAAATGGGGGTGAAGTTTGCCAGTGGTGTGGCTCAGGTACCTGAGCGTGGCAAGGTGATGCTGGAGCCTGGATCCTCACTGTGAGGAGGAGCTGGGAGAATCCTGCTTCATCTCTTCTGCTGCTCACAGAAGGAAAGTCTCCAGCTGCTCCTCCTGTGACCTGTCCCAGCCCCGAGCCAGCTCTGCTCCCTCTGTTTCAGGTTACAGACACGTGTACCTGGAAGGCATAGAAGAGGCTTCCATCTTTGTGCATGTGGCTATAAATGACATCTGTGGTAAGGTGAGTGTGCAACACCCCCACAGGAGCTGCCAGGATCTTGTAGCACACCAGGGAAACTCACTGGGTGAAGGTCCAGGCTGACATTTTTGTTCATTTAGAGTAAAATTTATCTCTGTGCTTGTCACGGCAGCCTGAGATCTTTCTGAATATCCGTGGAGATCAAGGCAAATCATGGGGAAAGTTATAAAAGAGATTCTTGCAGTGCCTTTTTGAGGAAGCCATAGGGGAAGGTTATTTCACTACAGCACACACATTTATGTAAATAATGTGATTGTGTGCAGTCCTCTGAGTGCACCTTGCTGAACCAAAGGTTACACACCTTAACCCTGAGCCCTTGTGCCCTGTAAAGCTGATGCTATAGAGGCTCTGCCTGATGTTTTGGCATTTTAAATTTAATTAATTTTTTCAAGCTTATTTGCTTTGATTTTTTTTGCCATAGTAACTCTTAAAATGCAAAGGACAGATGATGCTAGTTGGACATATTTACACCCCTGTTATTAAGCATGCAGGAAATAACTCTCGGGGTGCCACATCTCAATTTCCAGGAAAGCAAAGCCTTAATTTCAGAATTCTCCTCTCACTGCAGTTTTCTGTGCTGTTAATGTCCATGAAATTCAGGTACAAAGGACCTTGCAGGGCTTTGAGGATCTGAGTTTGTCCTTCGAGGTGCAATTTCAGCATCGCGGCAGCAGGAGGAGGCATCCAACGGGCTGGGCATGCCCGGGTCCTCCTCGGAGGGGCAACTCGAGCATTTCCCCAACAGGAAAACAGCTTTTTTTAACTGCTACACTTTAATCACTGCTTAATTACGTAACTCCATCGGCTTCCAAGCCGCTGCCCTTGCCAGCAGTGTGTAATGGAAGGGACGATGTTCATCCTCTGGGAATTCAATTCAAACCTGCTTTGGCAAATTCTCTCTCTGTTCAGCCTTAATTTCCTTAGCCTTTCATAATTATTTGCTCTTACTAACTTCTTCGTGAATGACTGGCTGATAAGTGTACAGGAGGGCAACGTGTCCATTTAAACTTTGGCAGGTTTTTTGGGACAGATTGGTGTTCCCTGGTTGTTTCTTATTGTCACTGCAGTCTCTCTGGGTTTGCTGGTGTTAAGAAGTGATTTTGTGCACTAACAAAATAGAAGGATTTGGAAGGAAAGCCTGTATGTGTAGTGGGTTTGTTTTGTTTTTTTTTTTTCAATTTATAATTTTTAATAAAAAGTACTGAAAATGTGGAACAAATATTACACGTCCCTTTCCAGTGTGGGCTGTCTGAATCACTTTTTACTTTGATTTTCATTTAACAGAGTGCTGTACAAATTAAAATTTTTTGTTTTCTCTTCTCTTAATTATGGGCAGAAAAATCACCTCAATTATCAGCCTGGTTTTACCCATTCTTTATTAATCCAGAGATTCTAATGCAAGCATTTACATTTCGGGACTTTTTAATAAATGGAGATATTCCACCTGCTCAGTAGCTTGGTGTTGCACTAAATGCACTAAAACAGTCTTAGATTTTTTTTTCCCACCTTAACTTATGTGTGAAATCTCTTTCAGATTGTTCTGTTTCCTGGAAAGGCTTTTCTTTGTTTCTGTCTCCTCTGTGGCCTGCTCATGTACTGCAGAATTTCTTGTGGTTTTTCTAGATGTGCCTATCTCTGAGACCCTCTCTCACTGTCACTCTGCCTTTACTCTGTCTGTTTGTGATTTCAGTGGGCTTCTCTATGTCAAAAAAGTCTCCTTTTAGAAGCAGAGCGTTTTTAGACGCCTCGAAGGTACCCCTCCTGCCTCAGGGAGGTGCAGACACCACCACACACCTGCATGCCTTGAGCTGGTGGCTTCATTAGCATCAACCTTTCCTCGTTAGCATTTTCGAGCTCTCCAACTCATGGGACGTGAATTGTGACATTTGACTGGGTCACTGCTGTGGGGTCATCGACAGCAGAGAGCCCTCCCCCTGTGAAGCAGATCCAGGATAGAAGTCCTGCCATTCTCCCTCCTCCTCTGACCCTCTCCTTCTCCTGTCTTTTCTCTTGAGGGCTATAATTCAAACCCCTTATTTCACACGGAAAAGAACATTGAATCATTTGCTAAATTGTGGGGAAGCCTCTTGTGCTGTTTTTCGAGTCTGCTTTAGAGTGAAGCAGCCCTGTAAAAGCTGGGCTGGAAGCTGAAAGCACAGTGTCCTGGATCTCCCTCAAAACTGCTCTCTTTTATTTTTTTTCCTTCTTTTAAAACTTTTTTTCTTCCCCCCCAAGTTAACCAAATCTGCCTTTGGGTTCTTGAATCACTCCACTGATTCAAGCAACAGCAGCTTAACAAAGCTGCACCAAACAAGCCAGAATGACACCTGGGGCCCTGCACTGCGTGTCACCCATTCCATCAGTGCTTCCCTTTTCTTTTTGGTGGATATTATTTGTCTGTGTTGTTTGTATGACGATTTTTTTTCTGGGTTTTGCAAATATTTATATTGTCTGATTTTTTTATAGCAATAAATTCATGTAGTTGCCAACTTGTCTCCCAGTAATCCAAGCAGACTGTTCAATAGTCTGGCTCTCACAGAAGATTTTCCAATATTTAATATTTGCCTTGCGTGGGAAAAATCAATCCCCACCACCTTTATCTTATCCTAAAGGTAATTTTTGATAATGTCCTGTTCACACTGGGAATTGGCACGTGATAACTAGACTTCAGGCAGTTAGAATTGACTGAAAACATATAAAAAATAAAATTGTGCACAGTGTTGTTGGTCCTTGTGTCAGCCAAATAAACCTTGGTCCCACCGGTCAGGACACTCAGGGTAAAAGCATCTCTTAGCCCAGGCTCAGTGCACAGGCAGCCAATATCTGTCCATTAAGTCCTGCACAGCAGAACTGGAAATGCACGAGCATGTGCTCAAATATTTATTTGGGGGTGAAAGACCATTGTAATTTAAATGAGACACTTCTGTGCCGTTGTTTGGCGCTGCAGAAATGTGACCTCGTGTGACATCACAGGGCAAAGCTGGAACTGACAGCGAGTGCCAGCGAGCGTGGCTGCTGGTCAGGGTTTGTCATGGGCTCCTTAAAATGCACTTCAATCGTGCTGTACCCTGGGTTTATCCATTCTTGATCCTACAGCTGCTCACAAGCCTGATCTAACTGGGAAATACGGAGAACAAAGGGGGAGAAGTAGGTTAAAAGAGAAATACCTTTCTGTGCTTTGAGTGATCTCTGTGCACAGAGCAAACCAACTCGGTCTCAGGCATCAGCCTGCTGCTTGAAAAGTTGGCAAGTACACCTGGAATGTTTGCAGGAATGCTGGAACTCTGTTTCATTGAAATGTGAATCAGTTGTATGGTGGTGGGAGATTTATGAGGGTGAATTTATGTGTTTAATGCTTAAATAACTACTGAAGACTATGGAGAAATGTATTATGACACTGACTAACTTCCCTTGTTTGTAGTGTGTTTCCCCAGTGCTGAAAACATACACGAGTGTCTTGGGATAAGTGTTGTATGGTAGGAAAAATTACCAAAGGGTAATCCCACAGGTAGAAATTGAAATACTCAATGATCTTTTGTGTGTGTATAGTTAACTGCTGCTCATGACAGTGCTCAATTCAATTGAAGTGTAGATCTCCTTTATACTGAAAAAATATTCTATTTTATGGTCAGTGTTTATTTCCCAGCAGTTCCTAGAGAATGCATTTACAGCAAGAACTTTAAATACATCTGCTTTGGGTGAAAGTGAGAAACTCTTAAACTCTCAGAATAAAATCATTGTAGACAAAAGTATTGCCTTTTTTTTTTTTTTGTCTTTTCAATAGCTCTAATGTTTATGTAGATGTTGTAAGTAGTTAAATGCTAGAAAGAAAATGGTGACAAATACAGAGATAAGTGTGGCTGGAAAACATTATCAAAAACATGGCTGAGGAAAAAAAAAAGAGATGTGTTATTTTGCAAGGCTGCTGTTAGTGATTTTTTTCATTTTTAATGCCAGTCCTATTTCTGGGTTAGTTCTCACACTGATGGTAGGAATATAGCAGGAGACTCTGTGTGTGAATGATCACTTGCTCATGAGTTCCTGTCCCCAGAGGAAGAGCCTTGCATTTTTTATAAGGGGCTTTTTTTATATTTTTTTCATTCTTTTCTCGTTTCTTTTGCAGGCCAAACAAGCTCTAGGTCTAAAAGGGCTGTTTCTCAGAAATCCAAAGCAGGCCTCTCTGGACAGTCATGCTGCTGGGCAGCTCCATCGCAAACATTCCTTTAGCAGCCACATCCTGCGACGGACGGCCAGTGCACCCACCAAGAGCCAGAAGAAGAACAAGAAGGGCTTCCCTGAAATTGCTTTTGACACCAAGGACAGCAGCTCTGCAGGGGCTGGAGAAGGGCGGGAAGTGGAAGCTGCCTCCCAGCCTCGCTTTGTGCAGGAGCCAGAAAGTGCTTCCCCGTCCCCAGCTCCCCGAGGCGGCGCCGCTGGGGAGGCACCTGGCAAGGGCTTGAAAGGTAAGGCCCAGGGCTCTGCCAAAGGGCCAGGGCAGAGCTGTGCCCACCCCGGGGCTCCTTTCAGCGAGCCCTTGCCCAGGGCACACAGGGTGAGGCTGCAGGAGCCCCAGGGAGAGAAGCAAAGCGTCTTCGCCCGCTGTGCCATCAACAGCTCGGGCAGGATCGGAGTGGCCACCAACTGCATGAAATGCATGATTGGCTCCAAAGAGAGCCCTGACCCCGAGGGGCCCTGGAGTGACCACCCTGGCAGGCCCATTGCTAGAGAGCCCCTGCACCCTGGGCAGGGCAGCAGTGCAGAGGAGAGGATAGAGCTCAGGACCTGGGTTGTCAGAGGGCAGCCCAGGCCACACTCAGATTTGCAGCCTTGCAGCAGCCCTGGAACTGCAGATGGTGTGACAAGGAGCACTCAGTCTTTTGTGACCCCAGGGAAGACAAGTGGTGACTCTAAGTGTCACGGAATGAAGGCTCATTCCCGGCAGTGGTGGCAGTGCCAATCAGGTGGCAAGTATGGAAGCACTGTCAACCTGGTTGCAGCCAGCAATGGCTCCATGTCCTCCAACTCCAGCAGTCTAGAAAGCCTTGGAAGCCCAGAATTCCCCAAGCACTGGTCTGAACCTTCTCGAAGGCAAGTGGGCACCCTACAGAGGGAAATGAATGCCTTGTTCGTTCAAAAATTGGAGGAAATTCGAAGTAAATCCCCTATATTCTTTACTGGTAAGACCAGATTTTCTTCACCCTTCTCCACTGTAGCCCACATCATTGTCTCAGCTTCTGCATAGCATCCTTACTTAGAAGCTCCTCTATGTTGTTTGGCTGTCAAGAGGTCTTTTTTTTTTTTAATTTTGGCAATGACAGAAAAAAAAAATCTGCATAAATATTTTTATTTTCTTTTTTGTAGATGTGTCTGGTTTAGATTAGTCCTTGCCATGCCTAGTTACCCATCTGCAGTAGTGGCACTGTCAGTAGTCCATAAATGTTGGGGTTGTCTGTTCAGGGTTTTTTGTTTCCTTGGTTTTCTTAGTAAATGTGGTATGATACTAAGTAAATTTTAAGATCCAAACCAGAGCATTAAGTGAGATTGAATATGGAAAACCCACATCAAGAAACAACATTTCCATTATCAGCCTTTGTGTTCCACTGAGGCATAACCACATCAGGAATGATGTCTAATGGGCTCTCTGATAACAATAAACCTGTTCCCTCCTCAAAGATCTTGCAAAATCACTGCTGTCAGCCCAGGAATTATTGGATGGAATTCTCTGCTCTGGGGTGTTCAGGAGATCACATTTTATAAACACAGCAGCCCATTCTGGTCCTAAATGTGTATGCAAACATTTCTTCTGTGCTGTGATGTTCCACACACGCCCTGGCTGTGGCCTGGGGGCAGAGCTGCACAGCACAGAGCAGCAGAGTGTGTGTGATCCGCTGCTCCCTGCCATCAGCCAGCCTGGGGCACTCCTGGCATTCCAAAATGTGCCCACTTGGAGGAAAGTTCCTCAAGCTGCAGCATTTTGTGGTTGTTTCACCCCAGAAACAGGAGTGTGGTCACTGGGACTGTGCGACTGCACCTGTACCATGAACTGGGGTTTGTAAAGATGGGAAATCGAACCAGAGGCAGTCAAAGGATATCTTTCAGTAAGAAAAATGATATTTTTCCTCCTGATTTGGCAGGCATGGGAGAGAAGGAAAGAGATTTTGATAAGAATTTCCCGTTTCACAGAATTGTAAGGAGAAAGTAGCATATACAGCTTTTGGCTGTGACTGCAAGAGCTCCTCTTCAAATCCCTCACCCTCCTTGTTAATTGTCCAAGAAATTTGGACACTGGTGGTTACACTTTCAGGAACAGTGAAGTGACTTGGGTGCTTTTCCTAAGATGTAATCCCTTTTTTAGTAACAGATTCTGACTGCCCACCTATAGTGGCCTTCTTTTGAAATCTTCACACAGAAATCTGAGATATTTTATTTATTTCACCAATTTCATCTGGTTGGGTGTCTGCAATTTACCTTCTGTATTTTTACCCCCTGGGTTTTTTTAACATATTTTTCTAATATCTGCTTGGGCTTTTAGGAGAATACCAGGACAATGGGAGGGGAGAAGGTTGCTGGTTCCCGTGACTTGCAGTTAATCCAAAGCAGCAGAACTCTTTCTATGCCTAAATTATTGGCATTGGGCTTTTCACAAACTCTGAGTACTGCGACATATGAAACCATTTCCCATTATCAGTGCCAGCTCCCCTGCCAGCCCCCCAAGTCACTAAACAAATATTGTGATATGCTTGAAATTTGATTAAATCCATCTGACTTCCCAAGCATGGAATCAGCAAACCCTCAAAATGGTGAAATGGTGCCTTGGACTGGCTGCTGCTGGTCCACTGAGAGCCCCTCTGTTTGCACAAACAGCTCCCTTTCCCATCCTCCTGCAAGGCTGTGCCTTGGGCCAGGAAACCAGGGAAACCAGCTCCAGGGCTGCACTTGGGAATTGGCATTCTGCTGGGGGAAGTGCCCCCTGGGATAAGGCAGGAAAATATAGCTGGCCCTTTATGGCATTTTCCAGGGACTCCCCTTCCAAATGCCCCAATCTGTGCTGGTGGATGGGGAGAAGGGGAGTTCATGAATCTGATCAGCTCTGGGATCTTCCTGACACTCCTCCAGACACTGAGAGTCTGGAATGTTGGATTTGGGTTACGGGCACACGTGCCTGATTCCCTTCCAACACTCCCAGCTAATGCAGGACAGGCCAGGGAAGGGCTGCTCCCACCCCTGAGTTCCTGCACTGGGCTGGAAATCCTGGTGCCAAAGGAAAGGTCTGGTGTTCCCTGGGCAGCTTGTGGGAGTGCAGGTGATGTTTTCCATTAGGAGAAGGCTCTGGAAGAGTCCAGCTTCCTCTGAGCAACCTGGAAGGTGTCCTTGCCTATGTCAGGGTACTTGAAACTTGATTTTTAGGGTCCTTTCCATCACAAACCACTCTGTGATTCCATGATTCTGTGATTCCATTCCCCCGTCCAATGGAGTGTGTTTCTTCAACACTAACAAATATTCTCATTCTTCTATGATTTTAAAAAATGAACTTAATATCTGTCCATGTGTGGATTCCATTGAGTGCTCTGGTTGGTCAGAAATTCTTAGGATCCTACAACCATGTGTGAATATCCCTGTATGTCTCCTTCCCCTCCCTCAGCACTAATTTATCCTGTTATCTGCACCTGCCTTCCCTACATTAACTGGATTTTTCCTCTGTTCTGTCCTATTATTCTACATGCACACTCTCTCTCTCTAGTTAAGAACTGAAAGGACAAGCAAGTCAAAGGTAATGTCTGCTGAGTGTCCCTGATTCCAGCACCTTGTTGCCTGTAGTCCTGCCTTTTGCTTGTTTGCTGCCCTATAATTACCTGCTCCTGTACCCTTAAGGTCGTGGTCTGGCTCGGTGGTGCTTTGTTAGTTCTGGAATGCATGCCTGCACTGTGCTTTGGAGATATGGGAAATAATCTTTTTGGCATGATTGCTTTGGCTCCCAGGGTGCAGGTGATAAACACTGCAGAGAATGGAGCATTTTCTCCAGGTAATTGGTGGCTGTAGTGATTCCCCAGGGTTGCACTCTCAGCCTGCTGCTCATGACCCATCTGTCTGCAGGGTTTTTTTCGAAATAGAAATTACCAAGTTTTCTTAAGAAGAACAAAGTCTGTCTAAAGCTTTTGTTTTGTTTTTAAAAGTTCCATTGCCAACATTCCACTGTCTGCAGATCATTTGTAATCTGCTCCACAAGTCCTGTGCTGCTTCTCTTCTGAGTGGTTGGTCATTGGGATCACATCTGCTGGTCAAACTGGTGTTTTGATTATTGTACATGCTCTGTTTGTGCTCTGATACCCTGACCTGTTTGAGGGCTGGAAGGAAGGAAAACTGCAAATCAAGTGGTGCTAGATAGTGGAGGAAGCAAAGTTGGTTTACAAAAGGGGATACAAAGGGCAAAAACTGCTGGGTACTGTTGTTGTTTGATAAGAAAACCAGAACAGTCACATGGTGCTGCTGTGCATGGACTGAGATTTCCTCAAGTAACACGGCTTTCTGCAGCTAAAACTGAATGTGCAAAATGTTTTGCTGCCTTTGGCCAGGCATTTGAAATCACAAGTTATTTTTAAAATCATGATAAACATAGGCAACTAGCACCTTGAGGACAAAATGGCAACCCATAAGGAATGAATCTTAGTCTAAGCTATAATTTGTAAGAGATAACTAACCCTGTATCTCTGATTTTCTTGTTTCTCTCTTTTTCTTTTCATGCCTCCCAAGCAGACGTCTGCCACTTCTCAATCCAGAGGTCAGTCACTTCTTTATGCAGCCTAGAAACAATCACAGAAGAGCCTGTCCTTGCCAATGAGAACCATCACTGCAGCCTTCTCTTCCCTCTGCCCGTTAGCCCTTACAGTGATTCTGAGGAAGGATCTGGGTCTGACCATTCCACTGAAGCTCCATCAGAGGGAAGCAGCACACCCAGGCAGCCTCAAGAGCCCCAACCCTCCAGAGAACAAGGAACAAACCTGGCTGCAGAAGACCAAGGGCAGGATGTCCCAAGAGCAGCTGACACAAGTTTAGTAGCCCCAGAGGATGAGAGGACAAGTGTGACAGGATGTCCCACAGAAGGAAATGGCTGGACACGGTGCAGTGAGGCTGAAGAGCAGGGTGGATCAGCAGCACATCCCCAAAAAGCCACACTGGTAGAGGCAGCAGATCATGGTGCTGGCCAGCCTGTAGGAAACTGCCAGAAGCGAAGCAACCAGCCAGGTCAGGTATTAACAGACATGAAAAGCACCTCTGAACCAAAAGGGCAGAGCCTGGGTGCAGCAGCTGTTCCACCCCAGCAAAGCAATGCCATTAACAGCATGCAGGGAGGTTCTCCCCAGAAAGCCTGGGCTGCACAGGCTCTCCCTGTCTCTGTTTCCCAGACGAGCTCTTACGTGTTGGCAAGAAGGGCAAAGAGTGAAGGACTGAAGATGTCAGACTCCTCAGCCTCAATGAAAATTCCGAGCAGCCAGTCTCCAGCAGCAGAAGTGTACTTTGATGCCACCGTCAATGACCGGATCTGGAGCAAGCTGGACTGTAGCAGCCACCGTGACAGCATGTCCTCCTCGTCCAGCATGTCCTCCAACGACACCGTCATCGACCTCTCCCTGCCCAGCCTGGCCCGAAAAAGCCTCCCGGACCTGGGCATCCGCCAGGACAGCCTGGAGCCCCTGGCCATCAGGAAGGGGATGCGGCCACGCTCCGCCACCACCTGCAGCAATGAGATGCCCATGGTCAGCAAGAGCAAGTCCAACCCCAACCTGAGGTCTGGCCAGCTGCCGGCCGATGAGCTGTGCCCCCGGCCCCTGGCCAGGAGCCCTCAGGATGCGTTCTCATCCATTCCTAGACGGCACACCTGGAGCAGGCTCTACATGGAGAGCCTCAGGCAGTCCTCTAACAAATCCAAAGCGCATGACACGGTTGGGAATAACCAGGCAAAGTCCAAAAGCCTCGGGGACCTTACCTCTGACGACATCGTGTGCACTTTTGAAAGCAAATACCGCAGCATCAGCAGGAGCTTCGTCACCCGCTCCATGCGGGAGCAGCGCCGCTCCTCGGGCCTGCGGGCCTCGGCCAGATCCCGGGACGAGCTGACTGAGCAGCTGAAGAAGCTGACGGCCTTTCAGCAGGAAAACGACATCACCTCCCCCATCAGCCTGGAGCCCAGCGAGTCGGAGGAGGAGGGCGAGAGCGTGGGGCTCCTGCGCCGCTCGTCGTCGCGCAGCCAGAGCCGCGTGCGCTACATCGCCAACAGGGCCCGGCAGGCCCAGGAGAGGCAGCGCCTGCAGGGCCGGGCACAGCTCGGGGGCAGCCCCATCGAGGAGAGGGGCAACCCCGAGGGTGCCTGCAGCGTGGGCAGGGCCGGCTGCACCGACCCCACTGCCCACAGCGCCCTGCCACCCCCGCCCAAAGCCCAGCCCGACTGCGGGGCGGACACCGAGGTGTTCTTCATGCTCAAGCTGTGACCCCGGCGGCGCTGGGCGCTGTTTGCACTCCTGGCACAGCAGAACGCGGCGACCCGAGAGGCCCAGAACATCCTGCCAGGGCTCGGTGCTTCCTGGCCTTCCCTTGAGCCCAAGGGTGCTGAACATCACGACTCCAAAAAAAACCCAGATGAGGATTCATTTTTATTTCTGCTTTGCCCAGCCTCTGATTTGGCCTCCTTTGTGTGTGACCACTTCTTGCATTTGCAGTTTGCTCTTGGTCTTTACTAATTTCAGTAATTTTTCTGACAATAGGTAACCTCGATGTTCAATAGCAAAATGTGATGCTAACGACAGCTAAGGTAAATTTTGCTCTCACAAATCATGGATCCGTGTAAGGAGGCTGGACTTAGAATCACCTTTTATTTTCTGGAAGAGTTTGAGGCCTCTGAGGGTGTGAATTAATAATGTAGTACGTACAGTCCATCTTCCATCGTGGACCTGCTTATTTCAGTGAAAATCCATCTTTTCTCTTTGAAGAAGAGCTCTCTTGTTCCAAAGCAATGCTTTTATAAACCCAGCCTGTTTATATATCTATATATATAATCTATATATATATACACCTGTGTGTATGCAAAGATGTGTCTGCACATGTATGTACACATGCACACCCTGAAAAACTGAACTGTGACTGTTCCTTATCTCAAGGCATTGTCTGAGGGAATTGAGACAGGACAGAGAAGGGAATGGCTAAAAATAGGAAATATCTTCTGACTTGACTTCAGAAATGGCTACGAAGCATGTTAAGTCTTTTCTTGAAACAGCACTGTCCCTTCTTATGGTATTTTAACAATGCTGCTGTACATAGCACTTTTTGGATGAATTTTACTATTTCTGTATTGCACTGCCATGCAAAATTTTCAATGATATGTTTAAAAAAGAGAGATATTTAATTTTTTTAGATGGACATATTTAGAATTAAATAACAACCTAAACAGAGTAATAATTTTTCCGCCCCCCCCCCCCTTTTTTTTTTTACTTTTTATTTTTAGGGATGTTGTCATGTGTCCCCCAGTCCCCAATTATGATGTCATTTATTATAGATGTACATTTTATCAGTGATGGAGAAGAATGTTTACTGAGATGCATTTTAAAGAGAAACAGAGGTTTAATTTTATTTCAGGCTGCATAGAGTCCCTATTATTGAGAGGATATTTTGCCTTTGTAATGATTCTTTTGTGTATATTGCAAAATTTAAGAATTTGTTTGTAAAACCACCTTACACTACTGAAATAAACATATTTAACCCTCCAGCTGGTGACTTTAGCTGTAACACAACACTGGGGTTTGTGATACACAAACATGGTTCATTCTGTCTGCTTTGGTTTTCAACTTCCTTTGTGGATAACATTTAATTTTACTCTTTTTCAGAGGGGTAACCAGCGCAGACCCAGCTCAGATTTTCTCAGAACATGTGCAAGGATTGGCAGAGACTGACATTCTGTGGTGTGAGACACAGCACAGGGGCTGGGGCAGAGCCCTGGCTGAGAGGAGGAAAATTCTGGGGGAACTGGTGGAATTAGTAGCCAAACAGACAGAAGGAGCTGATCCATCCTGGAGCAGCTGTACAAGTAACATAGATGGCCCTGTTTCGTCACTGAGGGCGTTTAAAGTCTGGCTGAAAATGCTGCAGCTCAGTTTTGCTCTTCACCTGTCACTTGATTGAAAAATCACTTCTATTCCTGTCCCGACAAAGTGCACAGTGAAAGTGCATTTTACTTCCTTCACACCTCTCCTCAAGGGTTGTCACTCGTGGAGTTGGAAAGGGGCTCTTGGTTCTAATTTTAGCATTACTTGGCCACAAGAATTTAAACTCTGAGATACCAAAACAGCAACAAAATTTAAACTCTGAGATATCAAAGTGTAAGGCTGACGGTGTCATCACCATAACACAGTGATGGGGCTGGAGGGGTTAAATATTCTGATTAAACCTTTTCAAATGCTCTTCAGCACGTTTTGTCTGAAAATATTCAATATTTCTGTCTGAAAATATTCCCTCGGTTTTCCAGCCTGGCTCAGATCTGCAGAGCTTGTCTGCAGGACTCAGATCCTGCAGATCCCGGGAGAGCTTTGTGCGAGGAAAGGTTTGGGATGTGCACTGAGGTGACCCCAGAGTGTCACTGCAGGCTCCGAAGGAAAGGAGGTGAAGCTGCAGCAGAACGTGTGAGCTGCCAAGAGGAGCCTCCCATTGTGTCCCAGCACAAAGCAAATTTCATTAACATTCTCTGGACGAAAAAATTCATTCTTGTAATACTTTAATTTCGGGCTGAAAAGCTGCAGGGAGTCGCTGCAGCTTTTGTAACTTTAATGCTTTTGTAGCTTTAATGTCAAGTACATGCAACTTCACAGCTTTGGAAAGTTAATGTTTAAAAGGCCTATTTGTGTCTTCTCAAAGACTAGGTCTCATAATCAGATTAGTTTCATCTTTAATTGATTAAGCAATACTAGTTAAATTAATGTACCTCACAGGAGGCAGCATCAGGTAGCACTTCAAAACATTTACCTTTATTCAGAATTTTAACCAATTTTTTTTCTGGATTTAACTCCTTAGGGTACATGTGAAATTTGCCCTCTTGCTTCCAAATTAGTAGCAACCACTTTTACAGCTTGTTTTTGACACTACATTAGACTGACCATTCATCATGTATTTATTTATTCCTATAAGTGGAATTTATTCCAGCATTTAAGAATTATTTGGAATTTAGGTCAGCAGAAGGTCACAGTTTTGCTCTTCATTTTTCTGCTCTTCCTGTGCATCCTGAAACTCCTGGATGTGGATTTCAGCTCATTAAACTGCAAGATCTGAAATCCAAAGGATCCAAAGGATCTCCTGATCACAAGCAGTGTATTGGACACGGCTGGACACGGGATTTATGATCTGTATTCCTCCAGCCTGTTCTATCAAGAACACCAATAATGAACATTGGATTGTGTCATTCAAAGCTGATTTTGTCTGTGTGATCAACAGGCAGGAAAATGGGCACAGCTGCTGGGGACAGTTCCAAAGGGAGGAATTTTACAGGATCACCACGGGCCAGGAATAGAATTTTGTGAGTCTTGGTGCAGCATCCAGTGCTGGACTGAGCTGCTTCCAAAGCCTGTCCTCTTGGTGTCTCCTCCTTCCCCAAAGCCCCAGGTGTCCCCCGGTCCGGCTGGCACGATTGGAGGCCACTCCTCCTCCTCTCCCGGGTATTTAACCCAGCACGGGATGCCTGAGCTGCTCCTGCACGGACGGACAGACGGACGGACAGACGGACGGACAGACGGGCCAAGGGAGTGGCTGTAAGTGAGAAACTGCCTTCAGTTCGTGCTCTCTTTTTCAAGGGGCAAAGCCTGATGCCACAGGCTCCTTCCCGGCTTTTTAACCCAGATTTACACCCTATTTGTGTTCTTAGATAATCAGTAAGCAGCATGTTAACAACTTCCTTTTCAAGGTGATGCCAGCAATATGTTACCAGCTCTGATTACTTTGGGTTTTTTTTTTTTTTTTAGAGGAGGCTACTAGAAACAAAGATGATTTTGTTGCATGTAAATTGTAAGGGAGAAGGAACAAGAATTTAGAGGGTAAACCTACCAGGAAAAGTGCAGCTCCTGCTGCTCCTTTTTCCTTTTTTTTCCCCTGTGGTTGATGCAGCTGCTCAATTTTTGTGCTGCTCAGGCAACAGCCAAGAGCAGCAACTACTTTGTCTAAAAAGTAGATGTAGAATAAAGTCAGTGCTGGCTGATGTACAGCACAGATCTCAGCCCCCACCTCTGGTCCTTTCACCAAGGATCAGCATATTCCCATTTGGCAGCATTTTTAACAGCGGCAACAACAAAATCAGCATCGAAATTCAACCCAGAAAAAACTTTCTGTGGTGGTTTTAGTTATTTCTCTCATTGGGTGAAAAATAAAGTGAGGGAAAGTACTGAGCTGTATTGCTGGGAATATAGGGTGCAGGATTGGGGAAATTTCCTAAAGGCTTATGAGGTAAGGTCACTAAATCCAGTGTTGTCTGAGCATCAGTCAGCAGCAAGTAATGCCAGTATATTTTTGCCTACACACTCTCATAAATGCTAAGTTTTCTTGGGCATTTTTCATTCATTTTTATTGTTTCTGGTGGTGTCCTGTATCTTGTTGGGACAACAAATACCATTAAAAAATATTGCTGCTTCTTCCTCTCCTGCCCTTTCCCTGGGTGGGAACCCACAGGGAGAGAACCACCAGTGGGTAAATCCCGTTTTTTAGGTTTGTCACATCCTTTTTGCTGCAGTAGGGACTTCAGCAGAGTCTTTCTTTAGTATTTGTTCTGGCTGAGCTCAGCAGTGACTGTTTTCAGCTGGAGACTTGGGACTCTACAGGAAAAGGAGCAGAAAATCCAGGAAACACTGATCTCAGCCAGTGCTGAGGAACTGCAGAACCAGGTTTAACTGCTTGCCTTTCACCTCCAGCAGGAAGGTTCCTTCAGAGCAGCAGGAATTTCTGCCCCAATGGATAAAGGTCTTCACTTCACAATCTGTGTGGTTACAACCGTGCTGCTCCTGAGGGAATCAAGCCAGGCAGGTGAGGAAAAGGATCCAGAAGTGTTGGCTGCCCCCAAACCTGATTTTATTCTTCTTCAGAGCGTTAATTCCTTCAGTTTTTACCTGCCAGTCCTTGCAGGATTTTGTTTAAATCTCAGAATTTGCTTTCAATTCTCTTTATTAAGAGATTCCCCGGGGCTCACCTTGTGGCTGTGACTTTGTGAGTGCTGCCACCAAGTGTCTTTGATGTCCCCGAGTGCCTTTGATGTCCCCGAGTGTCTTTGCTGCTACAGTTGAAAACCAGATGACAGAGATGGGGAAAGATGAAAAAAAAGCCAAGGAAAAGGGTGGGTTTAGGTGTGGTTATTGTGGTTAAAGCTGCACTTCTGTGAATTTATGAGCAAGATGCACTGAGGATGAGAGAGAAAACTGAGCTGAGGTGGCCAGTCCTGACCAGACCCAGGAGCCTTTTCCCCAGGAATCCAGCAGGAGCCTCCCTTTGGGAGGCTGGGCAAGCTCAGAGCAGCAGGAGCAAAGAAAAATCCGATTTTTTTTTTTGCAGCCACAGTCACTTCCTGCAGCCACCAACCCATGGGCAAGGGAGGGATGAGCCCTTCCCTTTGTCTTGTGCTGCTGCAGCCTCCCAGGAGGATTCCCAGGGCTCCCAGGAGGATTCCCAGGGCCCCCAGGAGGATTCCCAGGATGAAGCCCTGATGCTGGGAAGTGTCACTGCCATGACCTGGGCTTGGTGCTGCAGCCCCATCACCCCATGGCCTTTCAGGAGGGCTCACAAAGGGGCTTTGAGCTGAGAGCTGGATGCTCTGCTGCCTTCCAAGGAACCCCACAGGCCCTCAGAAAGGAGCCTCCAAAAGCTGCTGCTGCCTTTAAAGGGGTTTCTAAAGGGAGACAAGAGAAGTCCTTTGTGAAGATTTCCAGCCCCCATGGAGAACTGTAGTGGAGAGGGGAAAAAACAGGTTTTGTTTTTCAATAATGTGGAGTTCAGCACAAGGCCAGAAAATGCAAAGCCAAAGAAGGAAAAATAAATACATAATGAATGAATATGCTGTTATATTTAGAGAGGAGCTCACAGCTTTTGCCTGAAAGAGTGAAAAAAAAACCCAGTATTTTTTGGTTTATCTTGAGGGATTTTTGGCTTTTGTGGTGTGAATTCCCTGAGTCCAAGGAAAAATGCTAAGCAGATTCTAGAAAAATCATCCCAGGCCATTAATTAGCAATATATTGACAAAATTGTGGTTTTAGTTCTGCATCTCAGATGCAGAACCTGTCAGCAGTAAGGGAAAGGAAGAGTAAGAAAAAAACCAGTGTCTGGGAGGTGGATGGTGAGGAACTTTTGGCTTCTCCTCAGGGGAAAACGGGGCTTGGCAGGAAAGGGGCAAACGTGGGCTGTGTGAGGAAGTGAAGAGCTGCTGCTGCCCCTCCTCAGGATGGACTGGCTGGGCAGGATCCATCCCTCAGAGGCTGAGGGACATTAAGTGACATCTTTAGGTGACATTAGAACCTCCTGCAGCCCCACTCCGTGCCTGCCTCTGCCTTCTTTTGTGCCCTGGGGGAGGAACCAGAGGGAGTTTGGGAGCTGAGGGTGATCGTTCTGGTTATTTCAGTGCGCTGTGAAATGAGGAGCTGTGAACACCAGCCCCCCCACAAATTGATTTTGTTGTATTTTTCCAGGAGCTGGGAGGAATGATGATGCTGTGAGTAAGGTATGTTTGAGTTCATCAGTGCAGAGCTGCTAACGAAGGCACAGGGCAGATGATCTTACATATTTAACTCAGAAATAGCAGTCAGAGTGTACACAGATTTTAATCTGTGATGAGTTATTATTTTAAGTGCATTGTTCAAGGCTGGCTGTGTCTCTGTGCTGTTTTTATTTGTTTTCATGGGGTTTTTTTTGACTGAATATTTTGTCCAGAGCTCAAAATTGGGTCGTGCCCCAGGAAAGAACATGCCAGTAGCCCTGTCCTCGTGGCTGGTAGAACTGGGGAACTTGTGATCACAGCTTCCAAGACAAAGCTCATCCCTCAAACCCTTCCATTGCACAGAGAGAATTAAAACAAGATCATTTGGCTCCTGGAAGGACTGAGGTTTCTTTTGCACATTTTTTTACTGCATATATAGATATTTTTATATTCACATACACATCCTCTCTCTCTGCCTGGAAAAACCACCCTGTAATTTTACAATAAGCAGATACGTTTGAGACCAACAAACCTCACAGAATTTGACACTTCACCAGAAAAAGCTTAAATTGCCCTGAAGTGGCTTTGATGAGGAATCCTCTCGAGCTGGGTGACTGTAAAATTGGAAGATGTGTCTTTAGCTCACAGAAGTGAATCCACGTTTTCCTCTCCTCCTCCTCTCAGGTTTCCAACTGTTCTGTGTCTCCTGGAATTGCTCTCTAATGAGACCTTAATTGGCTGCTAATTCTTTTGTCTGCAGCACAGAATTGGTCTCTGGGGAAGGCTGTGCACACCATCTGAAGATGTGCGGCAGCGTTTGCAGTGATTTTTGTTTGCAGCAGGCAACGAAGTGAGACGCGGTGATTTATTAATTAGCCAGGGAACAGCAGCAGTCGCTGCAGCTCAGGGGTGCAGGTTTGGGGCTGGTTGAACTCAGGAACATCCCCTACACCTGCCAGGTCACCCCAAGGTGAGGTCCAGCCTGCTGGGGCCATGCCTGGGACTTGGAAATCCAACTGTTCCTCAATTTCTGCCTTGCAGGGCACAGACTCCCGGGGAGCAGGCGAGGGTCTCCCGACCCTGACTGTCACCACGATCCTGGTAAGGCCGTGCCAGTGGCGGGGAACAGCTGGAACTGCACTTTGCCTTTTATAACCCACTCAGTTATGTGCAGCTGGTGCTTTGGGCTGGCTTTGGCAGTGGTGTCCCAGCTCCTCGCAGTGTTTTTGGGGGCTGGCTCAGGGCTGTGGGGGTGCCAGCTGTCTGCAGTGGGCACAGGGAGGATTTGGGGGCTGTCACTGGGGGCACAGGGCAGTGTCAGTGCTCTGGGGAGGCACCAAGCCCCTCTGCTGAGCTGCACCTGAGGGGCTCAGTCCCCTGTGTGCTGTTTCTGCCCTGAGAAAGGTCACACAGGGACAAAACCAGGTGATTAAATCCCCCAAATGCATCACCAGGTGCTCCAGACAAGCAGGACTTCCAGGAGAAGCTGCAGTAGTGAATTTTCTGGTCCTGATATCAGCCTGTGCCCCTCACCCGAGGCTTTGATGCACCAAAATGAAAATATTTGGCTTTTAGGCTGAGAAGAGATTTTCACTTATTCCTGTGGTACCTGTGACCTGCAGGATGCAGCTGCCCTGGTGGTGCTCCATGTGTCCAGGGAATATCTTCCCAGGCTGGAAAGGTTGTCCCTGCATTAACAGGGAGAGGAACAATGGGCAGGGTTTGCCAGGGCCAGGTTTGACTCCTCTGGCCTGTGGGAGGTTGCAGTTGTGTGTGTGTGAGCTGGGGTTGTTCAGCCTGGAGAAAAGGAGTCTCAGAGGTGCCCTCATCACTCTCTAAACTCCCTGAAAGGTGGCTCTAGCCAGGTGAGGTCGGTCTCTTTCTCCAGGCAGCACTGACAGAACGAGAGGATCCAGTCTCAAGCTGCGCCAAGGGAAATATAGGCTGGATATTAGGAAAGATTTTTACAAAAAGGGTAATAACGTACTGTAGTGGTCTGCCTGGGGAGGTGGTGGAGTCACCATCCCTGGGTGTGTTTAACAAAAGGCTGGATGTGGCACTGGGTGCCGTGGTTTAATTCAGGTGTTAGGGTTGATGATCTTGGGGGTGTTTCCCAAGCCGGTGACTGTGTGGTTCCGTGTCCCTCCCTGCCAGGAGGATCCGTACGTGATGGTGCGGGGGCCGGAGCTGGAGGGGTACTGCATGGAGCTGCTGGCAGCCCTGGCGGGGATGCTGCGCTTCCAGTACCGCGTCAGGGTGGTGGCGGACGGGCAGTACGGAGCCGTCAGTGCCGGCGGCAACTGGAGCGGCATGATCGGGGAGATCCTCCGGAGGGTAAGCACAGCCTGTGCTGCTGAGCCTCTGCACGGACGGCACCGAGGGAGCAGCTCCTGATCTTCCGTAGGGGCTGCTCAGGGACTGAGGAACGCGGAGTTCTCCTGCCTGGGGTGTAGAGCTGATGGGCAGCAAGGCTTGGAGTTGGGTTTGGCTTAAAGAAATGGAAATAACCCAGGTTACAGCCAGGTTACAGCCTGGTTACACCCAGGCACTGCCAGGGCAGCACTTGTCTGTCTCAGTGTGTCTCTCTAGCCTGTGCAGACACCTTGGCAAAGCTTAACCCTGAGCTTAACCCTTGGGTGAGGCTCATTTCATTCAGAATGGCAATGCCCAAACTCTTCAAGGGATGCTTGAATGCACACTTCACCCTGTAAGGTGCAGTCCCTGTTGTTCTGTGGGGAACATTTCAATTAAAGCTCTTTGCCCCTCTGATCTCAGCCTGTGCCCAGCTCAGAGCCAGAGTCAGACAGGAGCAGCCTTTTGTTCTGGCTGAGCAAACCCAGCCTAGCTCCTGCAGAAGGAACCCAGAAGCCCCAGACACCAACCAGCACCTCAGTGTGAATGATTCCACTGGGTGGAATTCCCTTCCAGTAATTTCCATGGGAAACCCAGCCTGTTCCTTGGGGCTCACATCCAACATTGACTTGGAGAAGTGATGCCATTTCAACCCCTGCCTGCTCAGCCAGGGAAGCAGCTGCTCGAGGGACAGAAATGTCCCCTGGGCTGGGTGGCTGACTTGTTTTTGTGTCCTTGGCAGGAAGCTGACATTGCAGTGGCTCCCCTGACTGTCACCTCAGCCAGGGAGGAGGTGGTGTCCTTCACCACGCCCTTCCTGCAGACTGGCATTGGGATCTTGCTCCGCAAGGACACGGCCTCCCAGGACTTGTCTTTCTTCCACTTCCTGTCCCCTTTCAGCAAGGAGACCTGGACAGCCCTTTTATTCGCTTACCTGCTCACCTGCTTCTGCCTCTTTCTTGTTGCCAGGTACAAATGCATTTGTTTCACAGATTGTGTTTGAGTCTGTCTCACCTATGAAGAGATTAGAAAGTCCCAGGGAGCCTTTTGCTTTGAGGAACCTCCTGTACAGCTCCAGTACAATGGCTCAGAAAGCTGAAATCCTGTCAGATTAAGCCAGCATTATGAGTGGGATCTCCTCATGACGAACACCAGATCTCTTGATGGGGATTAATTTTATTTTTTCCCTCTGAATGTCTGGTTTTATCCTGTCATTTTACCACAGACTGAGCCCCTGTGAATGGAATGAGCCAAAGAATGAAGAGAACCACTTCACCTTCCTGAACAGCCTCTGGTTTGGAGCAGGAGCACTGGCCCTGCAAGGTGAGCTGGGAGAATGCACCACAGCAGCTCTGGGAGCAGCAGGGTTTTCAAGATGATGGTGCAGCACCCAGCTCCTCCTGTGGCACTGGGGTGAAAAGGCGTCTTAGTAGGGACACTTAAACCAGTTTGGGGAGGTGTGATTACAGACCTGCTGGGCTTGTGCAGGTGATTGCCTCTGGCTGGGGAACCAATGCTCTGGGCAATGCCCAGCTGAGCATGGCAGGGCTGCTTTGTTCAGGGGAGTTGTTTTTGCAGCTTTGGGCCTCTGCTGCTGCCCCAGCCCTGCCCTGCAGCCTTGGTGCTGCTCAGAGCAGCACAGTGAGGCTCTTCAGGCTCTGTAGCTGCAGGGCAGGGTCTGCAGTTTGCCTTTTTTAAAAGGGAACTCTCAGTAACTCAGGCTGGTGGATCTGCAGTTCTGGGTGTGTCTCTGGCCCCACGACTCCTCCCGTGTGATTTATGGTGATTTTTGGCTCCCCGTGGTGCAGGTGCCACGCCCCGGCCCCAGGCACTCTCGGTGAGGGTCATTGCTGTGGTGTGGTGGCTCTTCACCCTGGCCCTGCTGGCCGCCTACATCGCCAACTTCACAGCCCTGCTGAGCTCCGGCAGCGAGCAGCTCCCCATCCAGACCTTCGAGGACCTGGTCAAGCAAAGGAACCTGGAGTTTGGGACACTGGAGGGCTCCTCCACTTTCTACTACTTCAAGGTGCAGAGAATCTCATTGTGCCCATACACAGGGGCTGTAGGGCTGCTGAGCTGGGGCTGGGTCACCCCTTATCACCCTAAGGCTCAGGCCTTATCACCCCTACAACACCCTCATCACTGTGGACTCTCTCGGTTTTCATGTAATACTTCAAATAATATTATTATTGTTCTGTTCAGCCCTTCCTCCAACTCTTCTCATGGGAAAGTAGGCACAGAACTCTGATTTTTATTCTGTATTCGCCTTTAAAAATCTCTCTACTCTTCAGGGGCTGCCCTCATGTACCTGGAGCAGCAGGTGCCATCCAGAACACTTGTACCCCTGTGTTGGGGACAATCCGTGCTTGCAGGGGTTCACAGATGCTTTAAGTGCTCTTCCTCTCCAAATTGTTTTACAACCCTTGGAGACACAGGCAGACTTTTATGGTTTTGGTGGTTGTCTCACAGCTGAGCTTGACCTTTGGATTTTTGGGCTGCAGAACTCCAAGAACCCCATCCACCAGATGATCTACGAGTACATGGAGAAGAGGAGGGAGCACGTTCTGGTCAAGACCTACCAGGAGGCCGTGCAGCGCGTGATGGACTCCAACTACGCCTTCATCGGCGAGTCCATCTCGCAGGACCTGGCGGCCGCCCGCCACTGCAACCTCATCAGGGCCCCCGAGGTCATCGGGGCCCGCGGCTTCGGCATCGCCACGGCCCAGGGTCAGTCCCTGTGCCCCCCCCGCCCCATTGGGTCCCTGTGCCCCCCTGTTGGGTCCCTGTGCCCCCCTGGTGCCCCTCTCCTCCCTGGGAGGGCAGGGACAGCAAGGGGCAGAGCCAGCGCTGCTGTCAATGGTGACCAGGCTGAAAACGCTGCATGGCAGGGTCACTGCTCCCCGGGGAATTGACACTGGCACTCGCCGGCTCTCACTTTGAACTCTAACCCATAAATGTTCCAGCTCCCAGGGTGTCCTTGGCCCCAGCAGTGCAGATCCCCTGATGCAATGAGCTGGGGACAGTCTGCTCATGGTCCTCCCAAAGCACCTTTGCTCTGCCCTTATCCCACAGCTGCCTACCACCCCTGTGGCCAGGGCAGGATGGTTGTTAGCCCAGAAAACCCTTTGGCTGGGGGTGTAGCATTCAGTGACACCTCTGACCCCGTGCTCATTAACAATGTTTAATTAAACCACGGCTGGGAGCTCTCCCATCCTCCTCCTTTCCCTCTCCCTCTGCCCAGCATCCCCCTGGACCAAGCCCCTGTCCATCGCCGTGCTCAAGCTGCGTGAGGCGGGTGACCTGGACTACCTGCGGAACAAATGGTGGGAGAGCAGCTGCCTGCGCCACAGCCGGGACCGCTGGGGACCTCTGGAGCCGCCGGCGCTGGGGGGGCTCTTCCTCACCCTGGGCATCGGCCTCGCCCTCGGCGTCCTCGCTGCCCTGGCCGAGCTCTCCAGCAGCAGCCGCCGCACGGCCGCGCACGCCAAGGTGAGCCCCGGCCCTTGTCCTGCCTCCCTGTGTCCCTCCTTCCACCAAGGTGGGCCCTGGCTCCTCGTCCAGGTCCTGTCCTGCCCCGTGTCCCTCCTTTCTCCAAGATGGGCCCCAGCTCCTGTCCTGCCTCCCCGTGTCCCTCCTGCACCAGCCAGGCCCCAGCATTTCCACCCTGACCTTGGTTTTCTAAGGAAAGCCGTGCAGTGGGACAGGGGTGAGGGGAGGCTGTGCAGTTAAAAGTGGCAAAATTTCCCATGTGGGATGGGTTTGTAGCCTGAACAGCATAAAGATAATAAAATAAAATAAAATAATGCCCTAGCGTCCCTTCCCCCCCACAAAACAAAAAACGTTCCCTGAAATCCCAAGGCAGTCCAACTATCCACTACCCTGGGTGTTAGAGAGGACAGTAAATGATCCATAGTAAGTTTATTCTTAGTGGTGGCTGTTCTTTAGTCATTAGACAAGGAAAACACACGCACAGAGTGTAGCTGCACCAACGTGCCCCTGGGTGCTCCTGCTCCCCAGCCCTCCCAATGTGCACATGGAAAAGATGGATCCACAGAAGAACTCACCCACAGCCTTCTCTCCCCCTTTCTCTTTCAGAAATCTTGTTGCTCTGTTTTCACAGAAGAAATCTGCACTCGTCTACGCATAAAAGGAGCTGCCAGACAAAGCCAGGAGACGTCAGGGAAGGCAAATGCTTAAGGATTTTTTGCTGCAGGAATGGGCCTGTGTTAGGGTTGTACCATGTCCTAGGAGCTGTATCAGTGTAGGAAGATGTTTTTCTGCTAGTCTAGAGTGTTAGTTTGCTAATTAGACACACACAGAGCACTTGTGGAGTGCTGGTGGAACGGCAAAGGAAATTCAGTGGCTTGGAAGAATTTAAATTGATAAGGGGTAGAGTGGAACTGTGACCAATTGATAAATGGAGCTGAGCTGGTCAGGATGGTGGATCCATGTTTAGGTTTGAAGTTCACGCTGTAAGTCCATGGAAGCCTGGAGGAGGAAGTGACTGGGGCAGGTTAATGTGAAGTCTCTGCTACTAATCCCTGTGTGAGGAAGTCGTGGAACATTAAAGCTCTTGTCTGTCTGCTGTAATCAGCAACAGCAGCTTAAGCCTTGCAGCTATAAATAGCCTCACCCTGCCCTGCCTGAGCAGGTGCTGCTCCCTGGGAAGGCAATTCCTGAATCAGAACTGACAGTGCTGCTGCAGGCCCTCCCTGCACCCCAAAACCCAGGAAGGGAGCCCCTGGCACCAAGGAACCACTGGAGCTAAGAAAAGCCAGGCAGGGCTTGTCTTTTGTCCCTTCCCATCACAGGATAAGCGCCACTGTTGGGTGACAGAGAATGTTTCGTTCTCGTTGCCCAAGAATTGAGGATTGACAGTGGAAATCCATCAGTACCAGAGCAGGGAAGGAGTGTGGGGGTGAGTCAAACACAGCACAGCCCCAGCTCCCCTGCCAGGAGAGATGTGAGGGTGTTCTGCATCACTCTCCTGCTCTCAAAGAATGCTGAAGTTCAGAGGAACAGTTTTCTCAGCTGCATGTTAAACACTTTCCTCATTAAGCTGTTTTCCCTTTCAGAGCTGGGATGACTGAGGCATGTAAATGTTAGGGCAAATTGGTGGTGAAATCACTCCATTTATGAACTGCACAGCTGAAGGAGAGAAAAAGCAAATTGGGTTCCTTGGGAATGGCTGTAATTGCACTGCAGGAACAAAAACACCAATCCTTGTCAATCCCAGCAGGGAGAACTGAAGGCAATAGAAACTGAGGGGGCTCAGGCTGGGAAATTTTGGGTGATCCTGAATCCAGCACTGCACATTCCCTGGGAGTGGAGTAGTAGTAGAGGAGTGGGTAGTGAGGCTCAGCTTCCAGCTGCTGTGAAGGAATTCAGTGTAGCTGCAGGACTCTCTCCCATGTCCCTCCTGCTAATGGGAACAAACATGGGGTTACGAATTCCAGGTGTTGGGAAAGCAGGGCTGGTCCTTAACTCAGACTGCAACAGCCCTGGCTGTCACAGCCTGAGCAATGGTTGTGGGGTGAGAAGGTGGATCAGCCCTCCCATCAACTGAGCTGCACAGAGCAGGAGAGATTTAGGTAAGTGTAAAAGCTGAAAATGCAATGTCAGGTTCACTTAGCAGTTAAAAACGATTTGGAACATGTTTTGTCACTGCTGGCAGAGTAGGCAGAGATGTATAAAAAAAGGTTTCATTGACATTTAAATATATTTCTATATGAATGTCTCACAGAACAAAAAAATAAAGTCTTTTCATCACAAATACTGCAGCATTAAAATAAACACTTACCAAAATAAACAATGAGTGATATACATATATATATTTGAGTGTGTAGACTATAGAGTGAATCATATTGTCGCTTTTTAAGTCACAAAAGCACAATATAAATACGGAATCTCCTGTGAACTCTTGTCCCTGTTGTAATAAAAATACATTCTTTACAGTTAAAGTAAAACTAGTGCAAGTCCATCGGCCGTGCCAGCTCCATCATTTACAGGGCACTTCGTACTTGAAGATGACACTGAAGATTTTGCCCCCGAGGCGGTCGGCGAGCCACGAGTTCTTGATGACGGCCAGCTTGAGGCTCTCACACCTGAGCACGGCGTAGTAGTTGGTGTGGATGGCCCTGCCCATGCCCTCGATGACCACCAGGTCTGTCTGTCGCTCCCGCACCAGCACGGCCAGGCCCTGGTCCAGGCGGCTGCAACACAGCGCGGTCAGAGCGGCCACACTGCGGCCATGGCGCGGCCACACCATGGTCACACCTCGGCCACCACTGCGGCCACACCATGGTCACACCTCGGCCACCACTGCAGCCACACCACGGTCACAGCTTGGCCACCACTCCAGCCACAGCTCAGTCACACCTCAGCCACAACATGGCCACACTTCCATCACACCTTAGCCCCACTTCAGTCACACCTGGGCCACACCACAGCAACATTTTGGCCACACCTGCAGCCCAGAGCTGCTCCAAGCTGACAGCTGGGATCCTGCATGGAGTTACTGGTGCCCACAAACAGCAGCACCTGAGCGCCAAGGGGATCGACTGAAATGTTGTTTTAATGCACCCAATTTAAGGTTTTGACACAGGTAAGTTCTGTCTCCAATAGAGGAACTGAGCAGAAGGAAATGGGTTAAACAAGGTGCAGTGATGGTTCTGTCCCAGGGGGTTTTGGCCACCTGCAGGATCTGACATCAGCCATGACCTGACCCGCTCCTGACCCAGCTGTGTCCTGAACACAGACACCTCACCAAGGGCCAAAAGCTGTCACAGGTCTGTAAATCCACCCTAAGCACCTCCTAATGGGTGTGCAGAAGCAATTCCCAGCAGGAAAGGTGGCTGGGTTGCTCCATAGCCAAGCCTTTGACCATCCTGCAGCTGAGGGACACAAAGCACTCAGTGGCACTTGGCCCACGTACCTCAGATCCAGGCACGGAGAACTGGAGCCTGTCTGAACCAAGAGCAGCTTCTCATCCCTCAGTGCAGAGCTGTTTAAAAAGATAAAAATATTAAACAGCTGCTTGTACATCTGGGAATAAGCCAGGAAGCAGGAATATCGAAGCCTCTTTTGCAAAGGCTTTCTTTGCTGTAGGGACTTCACCAGGAAACACAATGTTTCCTTGAACACAAGGATTGCTCAGTCAGCCCTGCATCCTCTCCTGGGAACACTCTGGGTGTGACATACAAGGATTTGCCTCTATTAACATAGAAAATTGCTGGCAGAGCAGCTGGAGTGCTTGTCAGGGAGGACACAACAAGAAACATAACTACGAGTATGCCTGAAAGACCCAATTTCTAAATTTTTCACTTTAATGAAAGCAAATGCTCTGCCTTAGGCTGAGGCTGCAGGTTACAGATGCTACTGAAGAGCAAAATGCAGACCCAGGCTGTGCCCAGGCTGTGCTGTCCCCAGGCAGGGGTGACAGATATGGTGCTTACTGGATCACGGGGTCCATGGCCGCGATGCGCTCAGTCACGATCAGGGACTCGCTGTAGGTGACGTCGTTGAGGGCAGGGCCAGAGTTACAGGCCAAAATCACCTGGGGGGAAGGTGCCAGGAGAGGTTACACAGTCAGGCTCTGGCATTCCAGGTGCTTGGACTATTCCCAGTTTGGCAGAGAAGTGTCCTGCTGGTGGGCAGTGACGCCTTCCAGCAGTTACCCAAACTCCATAGGAATTCATGAGGAAAGCCACTCACCTCTGTCCCTCTAGAAAGGAGCTCTCGGACAAAAGGAAAGACTCCTAAAATTATGTCTATCCCACTGTTATCTGCGAAAATTAAGGCACATTTATGAGGGGGACCCTCCTGCAAGAGAAAACCAATGCATTCAGGATGGAGCATCACTCACCTCAGGGAAGTTTGTTATTCACAGCTACTCCTTCAAACCTCCACATTTTACACCCTCAAACACTTGAGCCTTTGGGTCTGGATTGCACCAAAATCCCAGCACACACCAGTGACAAACAGGAGGAGTGGGGCTCCCTGATGGTGTCTTTGCACAGGGGTTTAAAACAGCCTCGAGTTCCTGTGCTGTGTTTGAGACAGGGCTCTCAAACTCCAGCAATAAAACCTCCACCTGCCAACTCAGGCCAGGCCTAACTCCAGAGTCAGGCTGTGACCCTGAATGCGCTGGGTGCCAGCTGCACCTACCTTGGAGGGTGTTTTAAGCCAGCCTGGTGCTGGCTGAACAGGATTTCCTTCTGCCAGGAAAGGGCAGCATGGACTGTGGGGGCAGTGACATCCTAGAATGAAAAGATAGTGCCTATTCTCCATTAACCTCTTCATTTGTTCTCAACCTGGTGTTAGGAAACTTAGTTCACCCCAGTTCACACCAGCAGAAGAACTGAAAAATGCTGAATTCCTAATAAAAGCTGACAGGACAGTGCCTGTAGTTCCCTAATTATCCCTGTTACACAAGATTAGCTGGTGCTTTGTTTTAGGATGGAGCATGTAATGATTTGCCATAGTCTGCTCCTCCCCAACCTTTAGGCTGCCATTTCCAACAGAGAGATTTACACAAAGACACAAAAGCTTTTTAATTAATCTTAATTAAACGGTCAAAGAGATCACATGGGAAAAAAAAAACAAAACCAAAAAAGCTTTGCTAATTGGTAAGTTCATTACTTCCAGTAAGCTTCTACATTAATGCCAGTTTTAGGTTGGCTACTCAGGGAGGAACAACTCAAACACTGCATTTGGCCCCAGGTTTTTAAATTCAGGGGTCTGGGTGTATGGAAATAAGAGCCCTGATAAGGAGGGGAAGCTCTGGAGCAGCTCTGAGTGGGAATTCTGGGAAGCAGCTTGGGAAATAACCCAAACTAACTCCTTTACTCCTTTCTTTATGGTGAATTACTGGGATTTGTTGTGGGCTGTCTGAACAGAGCTCTGTTCAAACCCCACGATTACCAAGGTGCTTTGTGATTAAGGTGTTTAATTAGTGGGTTTAGGGGTACCCAGGGTCGTACCTTCAGTCGCTCCAGCCACTGGCTGTAGGAATCTTCCAACCAGGGACGTTCTGTGGCACAGACAGAGCAGCGTCAGCATTTCTTATCAGCAGCCACTAACTCTTATCAGCAGTCACTCTGCACATGGTACAAGCAGGAGGTTCGTGCTGCACTCACTGAAACACTGAAGCATTTGAGCTCAGGTTTGGAATGTTAAACGTGTAGGTTCACCGGGTTCCTGAGCTCTTTGTTATGGGAATGCTCCACGTGAGTAGGCCTGAAGTGGAATTTTCACACTGAAGCTCTGGATGGTGTGAGTTGGGTCCTGCCTGGGGGTGCTGGACCCCCCAGGACACTGTTCCCTGGCAGGGACACCAGAGTGAGTGACCATCTCTGAGTTTAATGAGGGGCTGCAGGTTTCATTCCCTTGGAGCATTACCCAAACTCTGGGTCTGCATTTAGATAACCCTAACAATCCTAATAATTCCTTGTCATCTGAGCAGCAGAACCCCCCCAAAACATTCCCACTCCATTCCCTCATTAACATCCAGCTCCAGATCCAAAGATCTCCCCTTACCTTGGAGCTTTGACTTGGCTTCTTCAAACCCAAACTGTGGCTCAGACTCCAGAACACTGGAACAGGAGAGAAACAAAGGGCACACAGTTCAACCCCTCCATCTCACATCAGTGCAATTCAAACATTTCTTTAGCTGGTGCCCAGCAATTTTACTGCACTGCTCATACTGGGGGTCCCAAGACTGGGAAATGTATTTTGTGATAGTGTTAAAAACAAAAGTCTCATCAGGACATTAAACCAGAGTTCTGATGCAAAAAGAAAACAGCCTCAGCAATGTACAGATGTTTGCAGGCAGTGGGCTAAAGGCAAAAAAGACATTTTTTGGTCTGCAAACCACCATGTAATGTAATGACTTTAGCCAGCTGCAGGGTGTAACTGCTGTACAAAGGCTGATGGGGAGATTGAGGAACTTTATTTTTAAGAAAAAACCCCACAACTGGACATTCTGTAGTTTAAAGGGTGCTGTTAAAGGATGTAACACTTACTCTGAGACTGCCTTTGCTCCCCAGTCAAAGACATTCCCTGCCAGAAGTCCTTTCACCAGTGCAAACTGCCTCTCCTCCCAGCCCAGGGAATCCAGGGACTCAATCACACTCTGGAAACACTTTAAGGCTATTCCATTTTCTTTCTGCTTTACCTGTAAGACAGACAGGAAACACTGGATTTACAGACCAACAATTCTTACCCAGCCTTGGCTGTCTCAGTCCCTACACCACGTTCAAGCATCTCCTCCGTGTTCATGGCCTCTCATGGACCAACTGTTGTCATTGTGCTTAGGACCAAGAAAAAACTTCCCTGGATTCTCACAGAAAGTGTAATGAGTGCCAAGATATGATATATAGCCCAAGACTTACTTTTCTTAGCAAGTTAGAGGTGCAACAGATCTTGAGCAGATTGGGAAATGGATCTTGAGCAGGGTGGGGAATGGGAGAGTGGACACACAAAAACCCTGTAGCAGTAACATGATGCATCAACCCCAGGAAACCACTGCCAGCAGCCCCACAAAATCTGAAAGGTGGGGTTTTTTTTTACCATCCCAAATTCTCAGCAGCTCTCAGTTTTTTTGGGTTTTTTTTTTTTTCCCCTCTTCTCTGTCTCCAGTGAGATCATTGTTACAGAGTGAGTTCTCTTAGAATATTTAAAATGATTCTGGGTACCAAAATTTTGTCCTGGCAGTAAATTTGTCTGAATGACAAGCAGCAAACATAAGCAAAAGCCACCTCAAATGTGTTTCAGCCCTTTCTCAGAGTGAAGGTGACAATGCAGCCAGGGAGAACTTTCTCTGTATTTTGCAGAAATATGTCAACAGTCAGGAAAAAAGTCTTGGATCAGCCACTAGCACTGTTGTTATTTATATGCCACACAAACAAGCAGTGAGGAATGAACACACAGAATGTTGTTTTTGAGAAATACTGACTCAAATGTCCTCTCCCCAATCATTTCATGCCACAGAACAAAACACAGAGAGCAAACAGCTGCACTGTGGCAATGAATGTTTTTAAGAGCAGGAGGCTGTGCATTGTGTCCACTCCAACCCAGTGCTGAGCATCTCACAAGTGACAAAAGCAGCCACAGAGGAGTGAATTAGAGCAGAATGAGAAGTGACAGCCACCACACACTGCTCAGGAGCAGGGCTGCCACCAAAATTGGCTTCTTAGGGCTGTCAGGGAACTGAAGCTGGTGATATTTTTGGTTATCATTATCCTCACCAGGAGCCTGTTCAGGTGAAGGGATCTTTATCCCATTCCCCAGTGCTGTTTTTCTTCCCCAGCTGCTAACAACCATGCAGGAACTGGTTCCTAATCCCTCCCCTCTGAGCCATCCATCACTTGTTCACTTTCAGAGCATTGGAACAGTGTCTTGAACTCACCTTGGAATAGGGATCTGGAAAATTGAACTCGTTCAAACAGTGTTCCCTTGTATCCAAGAGACTTCTGACTGTTAAGGTACCATATGCACTTCAAAAATGGAGAAGGGGGGGAAAACAAAACAATTACTTCAAACAGAAAAAGTTATTTTTCCATCTGTTTTCCCTGTAAGTCACAGGTGCTAAACCCTGGCTCTACAATAAGATTATTGAATCTACAATAAGAATCTACAATAAAATTACTTATAGTATATTCAATAATCTTAAATCTACAATAAGATTATCTAAATACAGGGAGGGAGAATGTTCAGAATTAACTTGCTGCTATTCTTAATAACCACATACAAATTTTTAATTACAAATTTTCTGCCAAGATAAAGAGTTTCTCTGCTCAACTCCAACAGATGAAATCCAAAATCTCTGTGCAGAGGATTTATGTGTGGCACAGAAATTTGCCTGAGCCTTCAGCCCACTTGGCTTTGTTTGCTCTGCTTCACAACCTGGTTAGCTCTTGGTGGGCTTTCACTGCTGAACAGAAGCAGCGACACAAAAGGGAAAATAAAACCACTTACAAGGGCTGCTGCCTGAGTGTCTGGAGCTTATTCCAGTATTTCTGGCGGAATTTCTCCGCTCTCTCCTGTGCATCCACAGAGTCTGGCTGACTGGCTGCAGCTCGCTTTGCCACCTGGCAGAGAAATGAGGCAACACCGGAGTTACCAAATTAACTCTTCCTCCTTGTAACTGATGTGAAGTTCAGTCTGAGCAATAACCCCTCCATCTGCCTCCCTCTTCTGTGCCTGCAGCCTGGCTGCTCCCTCCCACACAGCACCTCCCCAGTCTCCCTATATTTCAAACAGTAAACAACAATTTTAATGTCTCTTTTCATCACCAAAGACTTAAAGTTTGTTTTCCAGACTGTAAAGTCAGAAATTAAGCACAAATTCTAACTACTTAGAGGAGGGAAAAAAAAAAAAAACAACAATGCTCATACACTAAAGGAGAAACAGGCAGAAATGTAAAGGTGCACATCGACCCCTTGTGTTCTCTTGTTGTTTACTCCAGTGAACTGCCTGAATCAGCCTCAGTGCAGAAAACAGTAACTTGTGTCTGGTTCAGTTGTGCTCTTCCCATGGAAAAGTGTCTGTGAGGCAGCAGGACTGTTCCCAGAGGAGGAACAACCCAAGGATCTCTGGCCTTTGGTTGTGTAACTGTCCTGCTTGCAGCTCTGTACAGAGAGGTCCAAGTGCCATAAAAGAGAGAAAATGATTTGAAAACACTTTTCAGAAGCTAAAAAAAAAAGTACCACAGAAGACCATTTCTGCCTTTCAAAAGGCCAAGCTCTTCCTAAAGAGACTGGGACAATGTCAGGTGCCTCTGTTACAGGGAAAGAGGGGCTGCACTTCCAGAGGGGTGACACAGCAGGAATATTTTACAGGACAAACATGCTGCTTCACAGAAGATTTCTTTCCTAAATACTCGTGTCACCCACACAGGACTCAGTTTTTGTGACACTTACCCCATCCAGTGCCTCCTCAAAGCAGGTGAGCCAGTATTTTCTGGCCATGGCATCATCTGTGAGGTCAACAGTGTCTGGGATATAGGTGGAGGGGTCTTTCAGCAGTGGCAGGTTAACAAGTGGTCTCTCCAATCTGTCCATTTCCAACATATCAAACTAGAAGAGAAAGGAAAGAGATGGATCAGAACTCACTCAGAAATTAATTCACAAGGAATTAAATTAGCACAAGGGCTGCAGAAGTCCAGCCACAGTTAAGACTGACAGATTTGGAGACAATTATAGGTCATCATAAATAATCCAGTTCCCTCTGTGGATTATTTTATCTATGCCCACCCTATAGACAGAAATTATGCAGTGTGAAAATAATCCACTGTGAAATCAGAATTGCTGTACTGTCAGTGACTTAAAGTGACTGGGCTTGTGCTCTTCTGTCCAGTCTTGTATTTGTCTTCTCATAGGAAACAAATTAACACTGCTGAAAGATGGTGGAACTTGAAATTCCAAATTCTGAGGTATTTCAGCTGCAGCAAAATCCAGCTGCTCCAGAGAAAGGCCAAGAGACAAACATTCCCCTCACTTTGGTGAAGGAAATTAAGACAACGTAGCAGCCAGTCTGTTTTATGAAGCATTCCATCCAAACCACACAGGATAGAGCCAACAGCACACCAGACTGGTCACTTCTCTGGGAAGCAGGAGCCCCAGCTGGAGAAAATCACCTGTGTCCAGGTCAGCACTGCTAAGAGAACACACACAGGGCTAGAAAAGACAGCACATACTGTACCACTCCTTGTTCTCTGCATGGGGTAAACATCGGGGGATGTGCTCATAAGCCCAGAACTCCCAGCATAATTCTCTCCCCAGCTGTACTGGTTTGGATCTAGAAAAGAGAAAGACACAGACACACATAATCTGAAAATAAAACTGAGAATACTCCTGTGAGTGAGTCTAGAGCCAGCAGCCCTCTGAGCAGTGCTGCACTGCACAAGCCAGATCCCCTTGTCTTTAAAAGCAAACAGAATTTTTCCCTCTAACTCCCAAAAGAGACGTTTCAACCATCAGTGAATTACCTGCTCCAAAGAGCTTCGACCTGAATGAGACAAGAGACAATTTAAATTCTCAAATCATTCTTTTTACCCCCATTTCCCTGTCATTAATCAGCATGCCTCCAAAGCACTATCACTGAGCATTTCTTATTTCTAAATCTAGATCCATTATTAACAAAACACTATTACAGAACTCTCAAAGCACAATGTCAGCTTCAGAGAAACACTGAAGTTATTTCTAGATTTGCTTTATTTGGGAAAAGTTTAATGAGCTCAGATGTACAGTACATGCTGCAGAAGCAATGTCTTTAATTCCTCAGTAGCTGGTTTCTTGCCCATCTCTATCAAATGGGCAGGAGAAGAATCCCACATCCATTTTTTGGAGGTGTGTTTGATACTTACTGAGCAAAGTACCATTAGCAGCCTGTGGCTGTGCCACTGTAACCAATGTACTGCCTTGGCTTGCCAGTACATCAACAGGGGAAAAGGAAAACTAAATAGGCAGAATTCCACCAAAGCACCCTGGATCCAAGGGATCTGGACAGAAGCGTCTCCTCTGTGAGGCTTTTCACTCTCAAACACACACAGTTTGGAGATGCTGGTCTTCCTCAGTACATTAGGTGAATTCAAAAGTGGCCTCTTAAAGAGGGGGAAGTTCTCCAAACCCACATTTCCCCAGCTGGATTTAAAGCTGTGACTGCTCTTTGCAGAAGTGCAGAGAAGAGAAGTGCCCAGTCCTGCTGCCTTCTCAAAGGTGAGCAGGAAGTCCAGTGAGAAATTAGGATGTCCCTGCCAGAATGTATAAAACCAAAGCCCAGCATCTGTGTTTATTAGTACCAAATGGATTTATTTAGGCAACAGCTTACATGCAGCCTCTTAAGAGAAACTTGGACAGTACACTGACATTTCAGAACACAGCATATACAGAACAGAGCAGTGCTGTACTTACTGTCTTGTTCAGCTCCTTTTAAAAATGCCCCAATGGCTCCCAGGTAGCCTTCATGTCTCAGGAACAATGCCTGAACCTCTCCCTGCCACAATATGAAACATTGCAATTGGATGGTCCCTGAGGGCTAACAGGCACTTCTTTGTCACTAGTTTCACACTTTAATTTAATAGAAACAACTAGAAGATGGTAATAGTCATTTGTGCTACATTCTCACACATTCAGCAACTTTCATGGTGCTTCTGGAACAGCTCAGGGAGGAGCTGCTCACACACATCATTCCCCAGTTATCACACAGCCGGAAAACACCCATGCACCAGTGGTGTGTGCTCTATGGCCTTCCCTGGAAAACACCACTGCACCATTCCATGAATATTCAACTCCTCTTGCTTCAACAGGCTGGAAATGCAAGGTCATGTGATTGCCAAGGTAAGCCTGTGCCACTGCAGCCAACACTGCCCATTCTTTATTTCACTGCACTGCTCTTCAACACCACACAGACACTGTGCATTACCCACAGGCAAGCATTCCCCGATCCAAGTAATTCAATTATTAATGCAAAATACAGGAGTGCTGGGGAGGAGAACCCTCCATCCTCACAGCAGGGCCCCTCAGCTCTCCTAGGCTCGGTGAGACACGGCCTTTTCCAAGGAATTCAGCAGTGATTGTGGGAACAGCTCACCCTGAGGGGAGCTACAGGGAAACAGCAGCTCCAGCTCAAAGGGAGATCTGGATTTTAATCCCTGGCAAAGTGTCTCTTACAACAACCTAAAGCTGCAGTTTTGCAACAGCTTTCTTGGAACTCAGCAAGTATTAGAGAAAGGGACAACAATGGTGAAATAAAAGAGGGGGAAAAACAGCACACAGGAGTCTCTTGCATGAAGCACGGAGATGAGAAAAAAAATGGTGTCATCTACCCTATAAAATTCCCAAAGTACAGGATTGATTTACCTGTAACAACCATTAATGAGCTTGTGGATTAGACCTTTGTCCTAGTCTAAAATCTCCAGTATTTTCCACAGCTTCAAAACCTGCAAAGAACTTCAGCTTGGTTGATCTGGGGTTTGATTTTCTCTTTAATAACAAAACCCCACTGATGCCAACTGTCTCAGCAGAACAACCCCACACTGCATGGCCTGGGGGTGGAAAGATGCAAATCAGCAAGAGGAATTGAATAATGATGGTGATTATTTAAGAACACAGTGGAAAGTCATTACTTGGAGCTACAAGACAGACTGTCAATCAAAAAATAATAACAAAAAAGAGAGAGAGGGAGGTAGGGAGAGAGAAAAAGGGCCAGACACAACTCCCAGGCATTTCACATTGATTTCACCCCTCCCAACACATCCCTGCCTTACCTACCTAAGGATCAGCCTTCTAAGCTTACTTCATGTGCAAATTCATTTATTAAAGTATCCCAACAGCCTAGAAAAACACCTAAAATGTGACTTTGCTGTAGGGAAGCCTGTGCTTTCCTTACCTTGGAGAAGAAGTTGATGCTGTAGGTTATTGTGCGCATGGTGACAGGGTGGCCCCGGATAAAGAACCCTCCAAAGTAGATTTTATCCAGGTTGTGCAGTTTGGCATGGAGGCAGGCCAGCTGACCAATGTCATTGCTGATCATGTGGAGCAAACTTTTGGCCATGTCTTCTTTGGAAAACTCTGGAAGGGCAGGAAGAGTAAAGCAAATTACACACACACTGAGGAAGCTCCAGTGGACTGTGCTTTTCTAAATGAGCCTGGAGTTGGGGAAAGAAAAATCCAGGGTTGGAACAGTTTTCCTTATGTGTGGAGAAGAAAAGTGTTACCCCCTAGAAAAACCTCACATATAAAATGTACTTCTAACAAGGAGGAGTGTGATTTGATGGAAGAGATCAGGGAAAAAACCCCTCACTATGCCTATGTGAAACATTTCTTGAAAAAAAAACTTCCTGGATGGCAAGAATCCATTTCTTCTCTCTAGGAACCACGGGTGAGGGTTCATCCAACCCTCTTGGCCTGAGATGTACTGCAAGTATTTCATAAAGATACTGCAAATAAACTGCAAATTGTAGTAAATCACTGCCAAAGGGCCTTTCTGGAGCCCAGAAAGCCACATCTATTTCCCACAGGAACAAATTAACCCTGGGGTAACCAGACAGCTATTTTTAAATTTTCCCTTGGCTTAGGCAATCCCAAACCGAAAATTTAAATATCTGCTTATAAAGCAGGACTACATATTTTTAAACAATATTGTGCAGGCAAAACACAAGATCATGAAAGAAGCTGGTGATTATTTTCAGCTCTGCTGGACAGATCGGTATAAAGTTGATTCCCAAGAGCCAGAGGAGATGTTTGGTTAGATCTTTTTTCATCCCAGTACCTTTGTCTGCTGTGGTGGACTTCCCAAAGCTGCTGGCAATGAGATTCCCACTGAGCCCCAGGGTCTGGTAGGCACCTCCATACACGTCCTTCACCAGCATGTCCACGTTGGTGTGCTGGCCTTTGGAAGCCAGCTGCAGCAATTCATCGAATTTCTGAGGGTGAGAAGCACAGTTACTACAGCTGACCTGAGCCAGAGTTCTGCAGCATCGTCACTGACAAAACCAGTCTTTGAATTAACCCTGCCAGTCAAAGACAGGCTATTTCTAATTACAAGGATGTATCCAGAGTCTCTGTCTGATCAGACTGATCTTAAGTGCAGCTCCTTTAAAGATGAACACCACAATCAACTTCTTTCTTATCTGCAGATATTTTGTTGAATTTCCCCTGAAAACTAGGGTGAGTCAGCATATATAAAACAGTCAGAATCCTCATGGCATCCCTTATCACAGTAGTCAGAAACACAGGAACTCAGAGGAAACAATTTTGTCTTCCTGAAGCACAATAGAAGAGAAGTTTGAGAAAAAAAGTCTCAGTGTGCCTTCACTGTTGTAGGATGTGTCACTGTCCCTGAAATTAAACTTGCAGGCAAGCTCCATTATCCCAATACTTAATTTATAACCCTGTTAACTTGAATTTCTTCTACAAAACCAAAAGAGAATTAAGAGCAGGCACTGTCATGTTCTAAGATTTCTTCTTTAGGAGCATCAAACAAAAAGCACAGCCCAGGTTGTGCCCTCCCTTTGACATTTTCTTATCTGGTGCATATGTAACTGTAGCTTTTCCTACACTGCTGACATTTAGGACACTCATTTAAGCCACATGGCTCTTTGGGAAACCCAGCACGAGGTCAGAGCTGGGCTGGGCTGAGCAGGACTAAGGCAGGCCCTGTTCATCAGCCCAGGACTTAAACTCATGTTGGCAACAAAGGAACCAACCATGAGGCAAAGTTTCTCATCTCAGTTCACAGACATTTTGCAGCAATTTTGTGCTCCCTGCTTTCTTCTTCAGACAGTATTGCATGAATTGGGCTGGCATTTTAAGTTAAAAAGAGAATAAAACATTACCAGACCACTTTGAAGAGGCTCTTGTCCATCACTTGTCCTCGAGCCCCAAGCAGGATTGGTTTTGGTCACAATAAGCATCTTCTAATTCTTGTCCCTATATCCCACCAGTGCATTTTTCCATGTAAAGCTTCCTTTTATCCATCAGAAGTGTCAAAAATATGAACACAAGTCCAGGACTCAGCCTTGTTACCTAACATTCCAACATTTCAGGCTTCCTCCCAGCATTTAAATTAATCCCACCAAGCTTAAAAGAGACACTTGTATACCTTTGTTTTGGTGAGCAGAGCTCCAAGACCCCAGAAGGTTCCACCTCCAATTGAGCTGCCCCCAATCCATTCAAATTTGTCTTCTGATTCTACCTGTGAATCAAACAAGGCAGATTTATTTAGATAGTCCTGTTATAATGTTTAACACAGGTTTAAATGTCAGAGTGTGCAGGGCTTTGGAACAGTGGAATGAGTGGAGATGGAATCCTTCCACTGTGGAAGTGGTAAATGAGGACATGTTGTACATACACCACAAGAAGTTTTGGAAATCTTTGTATTTAATTATTAGCAAATAATGCTAAATATAGACATTAAACTTGGTGTCTTCAATAGTATGACAAAAATATCAAAAATCACTTTGATCTGACAGCCTTTGTCCTCATCAGGTAATGTAAACCACTTCTCTAAACATCAAATTAAATGTAATTAAAATAAAATTAGTGAATGGAAATGCATTCATAACTCTGCAATTAATAGAAATAAACTTTTTTTTAAAGTACAATTTTCTTTATAAACCTTGCAGTACCCAAGAAGAAAAAAGTACAAATCTGAGCCAGTGAGAGGTTTCAGATCACTTTTATCAAATTTCCAACAAAGCATTTTGGCCACCACTGACCTTCACTATGGAGACCCCTGAACCAATGTTCACCAGCAAATAAGGGAAGATGTTGGGGTGGTTTGTCTGGAAGCGGAATTCCGTGTCTGAATCCTTCTGGTAAGCAAACACCTCGTGGGGGATGTTCCTCAGCACAAAGTTGCACCCCTTAATTAGGCAGGTCATTACATCTTCTTTATCAACTCTGAGAGGGAGGAAAAAGCCTTAAATAAATGCCCCAGCCCTCCAGATCAGGCAGCTTGCTTTTGGAGCAGCAGTTTGCGCTGAGTTTGCAAACAGGAATTTTCACACCAAGTGGCACAAGCCCAACTCCCTGGAAACATGAAACCTCCATCTGCACGTGGTCTGGTGTTCCCCTGCCAGGCCAGAACTTCGGGCTGGAGTTCTGTTACACAGTAATTTTAATCCTGTTGTCATTACAAATAATCCTGTTTGCTTGTTTACACTGCTCTTTCCTGCCCTGCTCCTTCCATGGTCTGTGCACCCCTGCAATAAAGTAGGTCAGGAAGCTGAGCTGGAAATTAACCTCAGAAAACAATTTCCCAACATGGAACAATTCTGTTGCTCTTCTCCTGCCTCCTAATAAAGCACAAAAGGCCCCCTCGACATTTCAGCACTTGTTTATGAGAGATTCAAGGGACTGGGAGGAGCTTACAACTGGGATTAGAGAACACAGAAAAACAGACTTCTCACAAGAGTGAGATTCACAATAGAACATATTCCCAGAGTGGAGTCTGGAAATGTGATACAAATGATACAAAACTTAGAGAAGATGATTGATAACTCAGCTAACACACGCTGACTTCTGTGTCTCTGTACTGTTATTGATTTGTGGAAATTATTACAGGAAGTGTCCTGAGGCTTGCTGGAAACACATAAACAAGGCACAAACTCATCTCAACTCCTACAGAATGATTTTTGTGTTCCACGAGTGAGAAGCTGCTCTGGTTTGGACCTGGGGACCAACTGAGTATGTCAGAACCAAATAAAACCCAAAATCAGGTGCAGCACATGAGATAAGAGGGGAAACTGCCTCCTTCTCTTGATCAATTGATGGTCAGTAACAGCCAAGGAGGTGCTAAAGGGGGCTGGTGTGAAATAAATAGATAACAGAGTCCAGTTTATCAGGAGAAGTAAGTAATTTGCAAAGACACTGTAAAAGATGAGCACAGGCCCTCAGGGGTTGAGGAATGTACTACACAGATCACAGCAGGAGAGGTGCCTTGAAGCTCTCTCCAGTGATGTTTAATATTGGGGTAAATTAACGTTTTTCTATACTTACAGCACAGAAGGTGTGAATTTACAGGCAGCACCATCAGTGCCTTTGATGGCTTTTGTTTCTGTATTGATGAGATGGCCTTTGATGAAATCTAGGCAGGTTTCACCATAAGCTTTTTAGTATTTGGCGTTTGATAATGGTGTTTGAACAGTAAATTTATGAGGCTGTAAATTCATGGGGCTGCCTTTTGTTCTCCTGCAAGCCTTCGCATGAAGTTTAGGTAGGAGCTATACAATAAATGACTGTCACACGAATTATCTCTGAGCATGCCCAGGAAAATGATAAAAGCTTTTGGAGTAGGTGTAAGTTAATGCTTTACAGAAGAAAAAGCAGTTCCACTTACTTCAACCCCAGTTTCTTCTCAATAAGGTCTTTGAATTTATAGGCACCACCACCCGTGGCTTTGATGACTTTTGTTTCCGTATTGACAAGATGGTCTTTGATGAAATCTAGACAGGTTTCAATGTAAGTGTTTTCAAATTTAATGAAATGAAGTCGAGCTGTAATCTCCTCCTGAACAGATATTTCATACAAAGGTTCATTGTCAATGTCCTTTAAGAGAAAAAAAGGATTTCTTAGAGAACATTCTTGCAGAAACAAGGTTAAATGCTGAACTACTGAACATCAATACTTGTGCTTTTTTTGCCCTTGAAACTGTGTTAATGCCATTAAACAGAACATCTCAAGCTATGCCAAAGAAGAATAGAGTTTCACAGGTCTTAATTCTCCTTAAGCTGAGATAATCAATTCTCCCGTGCAGGCGACACGCAGGAAATCCCTCTGCATGAGGAAAGTTATGTCTGCACAGGAGCAGGGTTTTTTTTCCCAAAAGTACCACACCTACTATCTGGAAAATAAATATTTCAAACAGTACCTGGCAATACAAACACTTCCAAAAAGTTCTATACAAAACAAGTTACTAGATGGGTTTGGATACAATTTCTGTTCTCCCCAGTCCAGAATCTCACTCCTGTGAGTTGATCACATGCAGCTGACCCCTGATGGAATTCTCACCTTTCCAGAATGATCAAAGGATCTCACTCTTGCCACTTTGTGCTGTACAGTTGAGTAATAAGCCAACTTGGTTAATGAACCACCTGTTCATAAAGAGATGACAAGTTATGATTAATGCCTCACCTTGAAGCAAACAGTAGAACTTATGTTTATGCCAGCTCTTGGTTCTCCAGGTCTCCTCAGTTAAAGCCAGAGAGAATTATGGAAATACAGAAACAACCTTTATTGAGGAACTGCTTGGCCTGGTTAACCCCCAGAGGATCACGGGAGGGAAAAGCTCCATAAATTCAGTTTGTGCCCAATTGATGTGTGATGAGGATGAGCAGAGGAAATTCTTAATTAGCCAGGCCAGTATATGTACTGCTGTTATTTACCTTGTTTGGAAACTTTATGAACCCCTCAAATCTGTATCAGGATTTTCTCAGCTGGTTTGCCACCATCGGGCAATGCCCTCTCTGTGCACAGTGTTTCAGCAGCAACACCTAAATAATATTCTTACCATGCTTTTAGGGACAAGTCTGCAAACTCATGGCTGGTTAGAAAATGACCCTCTGTAGTGGGTAATTATTTTGCAAGATTGGTCTTGGCTTTGGGGTAAAGAATGCTCAGAGTGATGTTTCTCAAGCACACAGCAGTTGGAGATATTACCAATGTGCAAGTCTGAGCAGAGCAGCCTCATCACTCCCTTCAGGCCTCCAGTCTGCTCATGGCAATAAAACCCTCAACTCTCTCCTTGAAACAGAATTCCATCCCTTGCCCTGTCTGCAGCTGACCTGCAAAAGTGGATTTCTGGGGTTACACTGAGTAACTTCAATGTGTTCCACCACAGTGCTGCAGGTCAGAGGGTAACTGATCCACTACTGGGTTAGCATTAAAGTCCTGAAAGTAAATAAAAACCTGGCAATGTTAGATCCTAAGTAATTGCTAAATTCAGTGGCACTGCACTCTGCTGCCTAATAATAACTGAAAAACGAAGCAGCAGAGGTGAAAGATAATCCCTAGAGTGTGTAGCTTTGCCTGCATAACAGCACTGTCAGCTCTTCCACACTCAAACATTTTTATTAGGAAAATATTTACAACCTGTAGGAGAAAAACAGGCAGTTTACTCCAGGAAAATTTAAGTGAGGCCAACGTACAGTGACCATGGACAGACACTTACAGTAACAAAAGCAATAAAGCTTCCCTGACCTTGGATCTGATTGCAGTGTCCCAGCCAGTGCTTTGAAATTTCTGGTAAACAAAACCCACGGTCTGTTCTGCTAAAAGGTGAGGGGTTGCACAGCTTTTTATGGAAAAGCTTCCCTCCACACCTCCAAACTGAGGATCACAAAGCCTGTGTTGGAATGTTCTTTACACTGACAATGACACAGGTGCTGCAGGAATTCATCACCAGATCCACGGTATGCAGAGCCATGCTTTGTGCATTATCCCCTTCCTCTCCCAGTTTGTAAAGACTTAAATCCGTTCAGAACACCAGCTGAGACATGTAACTAGGTTTTATAACTAATCCCACGACTCTAATTCCGTGCTGACCCGCACAAAGGGCCAGTTCCGGCTGTTACTTTCACAGGCATGGAACCAGCAGTTCCTGAGGGGCTGAAGTAACTGGTGACACGACAAGATCTTCTGTTATGGTAAAAGGTTTTCATCCCCGCTGTCCCTGAGCCTCCACCACACAGAGCAGTGTGCACCTGAGGAGTAATAGCTTGGTTTTCTTTCCCCTGGCTTTTCTCCTAAAAAGTTCCACTGATCTCGAGACCGTAAAACAGAAGGAAAACGTGTGAAATGGCACTTTTGGCTCAGTGGGTGTCCACAGAACGACTGCTGATCCTTGCACGGGAGGAACTGGGAACAGGCTCAGCCTGTCCCTGCACAATTCCCGGTTGTGGCGCGCAGGTGTCACCCTGAGGTGTGTCACCCTGTCCCTCGGCTCAGGATGTGGGAAATCGGCAATGCTGGGAGCTGCTGGGGTGTATGCACAGGGCGGCGGGTGTTTTTGGGGGTGACTGAGGCAGCAGTGACAGACCCCGACCCACGCCAAGCCTCGCAGCCGCCCTGCCCTCGCCAGACAGTGTCACAGCCGCCGTCCCCGGCCCTTTTTGCTTCTTCCTCGCCGGTTTGGGGAGCCGGAGGAGCGCCCGCAGCATCCCACGGGCCGCGGCCTGGGGCGGGGGTCGGCCGAGGGGCTTCGCACTCGGGCCTGGAGCACTGGGGCAGGGCCCGGCGCGCTCTGAAGGGGTGCAGCAGATGCCCCCCAGCCCCGCCGCCCTCCGGCCGGTCCGGCCGAGCCCCGGAGGCTCTCCCCCGTCCCCCCTTGGGCGCCAAGGGCAGCCCCGGCCGGGCCGCCCCTCCCGGCTCCCCGCGGCCCGTTACCCGCGCGCGGCCCGCCGGGACCTGTAGTGCCGCTCCCCGCCCGTGCCGCGCCGGCACCCGGCAACGGGACTACAACTCCCGTCGTGCCCCGCGCCGCCCCCACACCGCGCAGGCCGCCGGGAGCTGTAGTGAGCCCGCGCACACCCGCACTGGCACGCGGGTCGCGGGGGACTACACTTCCCAGCGTGCCCCGCGCGGGCCCGGCCAGCCCCCCGCGGGTCCCCTCAAGCGGGGCCGGAGCGGCCACCGGTTCCCCACCATCGCCCCCTCCCCGCAGGTCCCACCGGCCCGGTTACCGATGTCTATGGCGAAGCGCTTGGCGTTCTCCAGGTTACGGAAGATCTCGTCGGGCGGGAGGGTGATGCTCTTGTCCAGGCTGCCGTGACCGCTGCCGCGCCCGCCCCGCTCCGCCATTTTGAACGCGACCCACTCCCTCCCTCACCCCGGCCTCATCGGTATGCAAATATATGCGCATAAATCTGCATGGCAACGAGGCGGAGGTGCGGAGAGCGCGCGTTGGCCCCGCCCACCGGCGGGGGCGGGGCCTGAGGGACTCCGCTGTGAGGGG